>BSAI01000131.1:718108-744484 GCA_036245035.1 Adrianichthys oophorus
GGCAGCAGCGTGCTCTAACCGTCACCTGGCCTGTCAGACTGCTTTACATGACACTGAAGATGACATTGATAGAAATTTAGAAAACAACTAACAGGTCATAAAGATAAAGACGGGGATTATTAGATTTGTTTTTCATGCTACTTAGCATTAGTCCAATAGAAAGTGACTATTCGCACTTATTTTTTCCACTAAGACAAGGCTGAACTTTTTTTTTGGCCACATGTGATTCTGGCCATCACAGACACGCCTGTGATCAGCAGACTGTACTCTGGGTGAGTGACAGCTAACCGGACTTTAACCTTAATTACATACGAGCAGTAACAACATTTAGCCTTGAGGCACTTAAAATACATGCGGTAATCCAGCAATCTGCATTTTGGCTTCACGCATTACGTGTCGCCAACATGAATTTCCATCGGTTTTTAAGCTGGTCGTACATGTGAATAACATCAGCCTTAGCAAATTACCTTCAAAGCATGCTATGCAGGATGACACAAACAAAATTAAATCCTTTTTGCCCTTTATTTTGAAGTGTTTTGCTAAAAAGATGAACAATGCACTTAACATAATATATAGTGACTTTGAGTAGCTCCAAAAGACATCTTGTTAACTCCAAATACTGCACTTTTTCCATGTAAACAACATAACTGGAAATGACTGAGCGGTGAAAGGCCAAACGCGGATGTAGGTCGTGCATAGAGTCCATTGACATAAACCAACTGATTCTGATGCTGAGAAAAGCAGTGTTGTTGACACTATTTGCAACTTCCCTGAGGTTTATGTGGATAAGAGGAACCAGGACTCCGTGTTATGTTTCTAAATCTGAAGCAAACTCTGATGTTGAAGTTCCTTGAATACCCAGTGAAGGCTGGTTTCAAACAAAATGGCCTATTCCCACTGATTCCCATGTTAATTCAGTGTTTTTATTCCAGTAAAACATTATGTTGAGCCTAAGATTCTAAACATTTTGGATACTTTTTGCTTAATTTGCTATCCATAACAACAATGTGTTGAAGAGAAGGGTATTTTGTGATTGGTAATCACCCATTTTTGAAAAAGTGTTGTTCAACAAATAAGCCTTTTTACAGTAATGTGTTCACTTGTGTTCACTTAAGCCTCGTTTCCACTGAGCTGTCTGGTATGGTACGGTACGGTCCCATATTTTGAACGTTTCCAATGTAAAATGGACCCATTAAACAGTCCCAAACAGTACCTCTTGGGGGCCCCCATCAATTGTAGGTCCATTGAAATGTGGAACGGAACACTTGGGGCGGAGCCGCTGTGGCCACTGATTTGTAGAAAGTGATGATGACATTGGAAAGCAGCCTTATAGCGCTAAAGAAATGTCATACTCGTATGAGGTACTAAAGTAACAAAGCTCAAATAGTTGTTTCTGTAATTAAGTCTCCGGGAAACTAAAAGATTCAATTTTATATGATCTGTTTTTGTAAAGTTGCTTATCAAAAGTAGCTTAATAATTCACAAATGATTTGGGATTCTTACCAATGAACAAAATGTATGTTTCACCAAAGTAGATATTTTTTAGGAAGCATAAAAAAGTTGGTTAGATTTTTTTTTGCCTCTATTTTGCAATCAAGGAACTTTGACAGGGACAGAGATTTTATGTCTAACGTTCAGCAATCCCATTTATAAGGATGTCCTGATTCAATTTCACATCATTTGATTTTAAGCATCTGCCGTTACTGAGTCCCGATCCGATACTTTTGTAAAACTGTTTTTAAAAAATAAAACAATGAAACAAAACATAGCCAGGTTTGTCCCTATTCTTATTTTATTCATCTTCTTTTATCAGTGAACACCTAAACAGTGTAGTGTAGTAGTTTGAACAATTCAGCAAAAATAGTGCAACTATCCACTAGAAAAAAACAGTTCTTTATCTATCACATCACATTTTTAACAAGAAATGGCTTAATCCAACCACTAAACACGAGTGAAAAAAAGTGTTGGTGTTATTATTCATACTCTCTGAACAATAACCAAGAATGTATCATTTCTTCCAGAGTATGCAAACTTATGAGCACAACTGTATGCAGTGAATTACAAAGTAATGAATTACTGTAATAAATTACTGTACTGTAATTTCCTTTATTGTGTCAGTAATGAAACAACGAAACAAATTACAGCTCAAGTTTTGGCAATTAAATAACAATTACTAGATTACAGAAACCCTTATTACTTCATGACTCACATTTTGGTGCAGTGAAACCATTGGTGACTAATAAGACAAATACATTTGTGTAAACACTTAGCTCGGACATTGTCTCTTCGTAAAATGAAATAAAAGGGAAACTATTAATAAAAAACAGAGTTACTGACGCATGTGAACTAATGCTGAATTGGAGATTGGTCATAAGAGACCGGAAAAATGGAGCTAAACAAATTCGAAGGGTTGTTCTGCAACTGGAGTTATTCAAATTATTTCCAATTTGTTGAAAAAAAAGGCAGAAACAATACAGTTAAGTGCAAGCTATGTCCTGGATATAAACTGTTTTTCACTGCCCTAGTGTCAATGAGCAACATGTGTATACACTATGTACTATACAAGGTACTTTTATTTTCTTATGTTCATGTGGTGAAATGAATGAGGTTGAGGTGGTGCTAAAAAGCCTGAAAGCCTCAATGTTTTTTTTGTGGATTTTACAAGGGGATCTTGTTTGTGCTAGCTGTACTCATTTGAGAATGTGTATGTGAATGGCATATAGTAAAATATTAAGTAGTAAATTACTTTTTAAATTGGGGAATGAGTAATTTAGTTACAATTTCCCCCAGTAACTAAAGTAAAATAATACTTTACCCAACTATTAGCTGCAAACATAAGCAGTAAAAAATCACCTAAATCAAAATCATGAGCAACAAAATAGATTTTTTTGCCCCAGTCAGATTTGTCACTCATCAAAGGCTAAAAATAATGGAACAAAAATGCAGCACTCTGTCATAGGAATATGCATCCATCTATTGCACTTCTGGTAGAAGGTGGATGGTAGTACTTTAGAATCTATTAGCTTATATTCTATTTTGTGCTATGTAATCAATCTGAGTTATTACTAAATGTAAAGATTGTTAAAGCCACATTACAAGGAAGATCAAAAATGCAGGTTGTGAGAATTTAAATGCAATATCCTTCATTTAAAAGTGGGCCTATCTTGCTGTGTGCAGTGAGGCATAAAAAAATCCACCACACTGTGTGCATATGTGTAAATAAATGTGTGCAAAAGCAAAAAGAGGAGGATGTTGTGTTCAGATGTGGAGATCCAGCTGTGCTGTTCCTTCAGGCAGAAGAGAGTGGAGGTGTGAAGACTGAGCCAGGTGCTGCCTCCATCTCCCCCAACATCCTCCATTAGTGCACTTCCTCCTTGTTAATCAGAAGGAGCTGTGTGTGGGTGCAGGACAGTGCGTGTGCGTGTGCATGTGGGGTACTTTAAAAGCCACGTTTTGTGTTTGGATTCAGGCGAAATGTGTTTTCTACAGACTTAAGTTCACAAATAAACAGTGTGGTTCACTCTCACTCCTAACATAAGCTGTCCTGTTACTCATGCAGCAAGATGACTTACTCTGAATTACTTTAATGTCACAGCTGTAGGTGTAATCATACAATTTCATTTACTTCTTTCGAACTTGTATGTCAGTCTCACAAACGTGCTTTAACCGTCTGCTCAAACTCAAATGATTACATTTTGAAATGCTGGAGCCATTTCATGCTGGGGTTCAGTACAACAGGTGTCAAACTGCTCCTACAGGCCAAACCCAGCCCATTTAACCAGAACCAACTGCTAACCAGTGCTGCATACATTACAAAGCTATGTCACCTTCTAGTTATTTTAATAAACTAGTGAAACTGCCACTTAAACTTTTCCACCGCATGTCTCTTCTCAAAGCTGTAGGCTGATTGTAAATCATTTTTAGGGTTGTTCACGATGGTGTTGTTGATAAAGACTTCAATAATTGAACATTGAAAATTGAAAAAACGCCCTGGGCTCGCTTCCCAGGGCGTGCATTGAGCTGAATCAAGCGAGGGTCCCTAGGCAAGACCTTTGACACTGCTGCCTAACTGGGTCCCCCTGTGCCTTGAAATACAGTAAAGGCTGGTTCGCTGTGGCGACCCCTGACGGGGTTAGCCAAAGTACAATAATAATAATGTTCCTAATGTTCCTATCCTAACTACACTCTAAAAATAGTATTTAGGCTATAGTTGACAAGAAGAGTTTTTTTCTTTTCATCTTACTTAATTATTTTCTTTGGTGATAATAAACCTTTTTTTTTAGTTCAATAAACTTAAAAATAACCCTTTGTTGTCAGAAATAGTTAATTTACTTTCATTCAATTCAATTCAGTTAAGTAGGTGAAGCGTCGGTGAAGCAGTTAATGCGTCTTGACGTCATAACGTAAGCACGTACGGTGAACGTGCGCCCCGTAGCGATTGCAGACTCCCGCCGCTTTCAAGAGTTTCGACCGAAGAGATTCGCTTAACGGTAAGTTATTTAAAAGTTTTAATGAAAAAGTTAACTTTGGTTCTGTATAACATTAATTCAGTTGACCTAGTTAAGTTTGTCTGAAACTTCGCTCTTGGAATACATGAAATGGTGCTTAGCAAACAGCCGGTTTTGGACATAAAGAAAAGTAATATCTTTAACACCTAGCTTGAGTTAGAAAATATAGTAATTGTGTATGGTTTATATAGAACCTAAAGAAAGTGTTTAATCAAATAATTTTGCCGTTATTTTGATTGGTTGCGCTTGTCGGCCGATATCAAACGTTTTCGTAACAGAGTTCAGATTTCGCAGACCCCTGCGTACTTTTCAGTTTTAGTGTCAAGAGAAATGTTAGAGCTTAAAAATCTTGTGTTACACTGGCATTCATATATGTGTGGAGGCATTGTTGTAGTTTTAATTTGGAGGCGGGATATCAGTTCAATTCAAAACGTAGGCTAACCGTCAGGTGCCGATTTTAAAATTTTTGAAGGCCGCCGAACGCCTTAATTCCTGTGAAATCCTATGGGGGTGGGGAGGTTCAGACCAAGTGTGCTAACCGGTGTGACTCGACTTGTACAGCTGTAACACCTAATTTGATCTGTTTAGTGGAACTTGTCTTTCATAATTATGACATTCGTCTTTTAAATATATATATTAACAACCGACATGTTTCAGCTCGGGAAAGTCGGCTTTTTTCTTTTCTTTTTTTTTTAAACTAGCGATTACCCACCACAGCGTCTTGTACCGTCACGGGTTAACCCACAGATCAGGAAGAGAAAAAGGGAGGTTTAGTTCTTTAGTGCTTAGAACCGATTAATAACATTCTTGCCTTTGCTCTTGACCAAATTTGCGGAACAAATCCGCTGGTTGTCCTCCAAAAAAATTTAAGTGTTGTCTTCTTTAGCCAGACGTAGCCTGCTTTGTAACACGGCTTGTTACAGGGTTCCGTGGCTCATCTCAGTCATTGAATTTGAACTGTAACTATTTTCAGACAAAACGGTCTTAAATGGAAACCTAGTTCCTGTCTAGAAAAAACTACGTAGTTTAAAGAGATGGGCTCCAATTTATTAAATATTTGTGTTAAAAAAATAAACCTTTTTTTTAAGTGTTTAAAAAATACTGGTGTAGTAGCATTTTCAGAACTCTAATATTGTACTATACCGATACAGTCCCACCCTACTGCCAAACGCCCTTGAAAGTCAATCCCAGTGGCTCTGACAATATTAAAGTTAGTCGACAATTATCAGGTTTACAGTGACTGTCCAGTTCTCCTGTCCAGAGAGTTGAATTCAACCGTTCTTATTTATATGTCTGCCTAAACAAAATGCCTTTGCATGTATATCTTCTATACACAATTTAGAAATGTGTTTGATAAGCAGTGTACTGCACATGGAAGATGTAGGACTTCATTTTTTCTCAACCACTTCTTCCCTTTCTATTTTTACAGGCTTGAACAACAGAAACCTTTTAACAAAAGGTAAGCTTTTTATATATTGTTTTTTTTTTTTACAGACTGTTTCATACTTAAACTCCAGCACCAATAGTTCATTAACAAATTTTTAATGCATGACTAGTTAAAGTAATACATACGTGGTTTGAAACGTCAAATTATTTTAACATTAACATACAATAAATGACTACGTGAAATAAAAATAATTACTCACACATTCATTAAAGTTAGACAATTGTTTTATGTTGGACTTTCATGTGACAGTTGTAGACACTGATGTAGATTGAGGGGGTCTTTAAAATCCTCTCTAAAGAACAACAATCTCCCAAGTCTTAGTCATCCCTATACTTTATAATACTTATGGTGAACTGCTTAACCCTCCCAAAATGCAGGATCATACTGGTTAAATTTATAAAATGTCGATGTTTTGGTGTTAAAAGTGACTTCAGACATAAACACTATATACTTGTTTTAGCATTGTGCTTCATGTGGAGATGCAAAGACTGTGAGAGGGCTTTTCCAAGGAGGTCTGAATTGCTCAAGCACTACAAATTAAGTCACCAGCATTACGGACGTGTATATTCCTATACATGCACTTATTTAACTTGTGTATGTAGATTCAAGACCTGGAATGTCTTACTGAGCCATTTATCAAGAAATCATCCAGTCCAGCAAACTGTCAGCAAAGACTCATCCACATTTATATGCCCAGTTTGTGACAACAATCAACTTTACACTGACAAGGACTTTTTTCAGCATATATTTCAGCATCTTAAGAATAAGGCAACTGTCAAATGTGTGTTTCTGGATTGTGCTTATGAAACAAACATATATGAGAACTTTAAAAGTCATAAATGCAGAAAACATTCTGCCAGTTGCACTGCATTTAAGCCTGGTATTGTCCAAAACAAACAGTTAAGTTGTGGGGAACAGTTACGTGCAAGTGATAAAGATATTTCTGATCAGGAAAGTTGTGCAGAGGCTAATCCTGATTTTGCATTGAACAGCAGTGAAGCCCTAAAATTGGAGAAGGACATTGAGGTTAAACTTGCATTAGTTCTACTTAAGTTAGAAAGCAGTTTTCTTGTGTCAAACGCAGCTATAGATGAGCTTTTGCAAGAGTTGAACTATTTAATTGGCCCTTTGTCCCTGCCAATTACATGCAAAACTGTCAACCAAATACTTCATAAAAACAATTGCCAGTTTGATCAATCAGTTGTTCAAAATATTGCCAGTGCTCTCAGTATAACAAATCCTGTAAAAATAGTAATAGGTAGTAAAGGCTCACTTTCCACTGCTTGGAGACGCAAAGCATTCTACAAAAAACATTTCAAAGTGGTAGAACTTATAGAATATATTCTTGATCAACAAAACAAAATGTCTTTTCAGTATATGTCCATCTTAAAAACTTTACAGCAAGTTCTTGACTGTCAGGCTATCTTGGATCAGACTGATAATTGAAATACTGTTGATAAAATTCAAAGGGATATCACACACCAATACAAGTCTTTGTTTGATGGGTTATTTTTTTCAAGAAAATGAACTTTTGTCTAAGGAGGACAGCATTTCATTAATACTTTACATTGATGATTTTGAAATATGCAATCCCCTGGGTACATCTAAAAGAAAGCATAAAATTTGTGCTTTATACTGGATTCTTGGAAATTTACCACTTGGATGTAACTCTGCTTTGTCTTCCATCTGGCTGCATTAATCAAAACAAATGATCTGAAGTGCTATGGTTATGAAAAAGTTTTAGAACCTTTAATCAATGAACTTGTCATTTTGGAAGAAGGTGTTTTTGTGTCAAAATTGGGTAAAGTTGTAAAGGGGACAGTTTCTTGTATAGTTGCGGACAACCTTGCTGCCCACAGTATAGGTGGCTTTGTGGAAAACTTCACAGGGGCATACATATGCAGGTTTTGCCTAGCAACTAAAACAGAAATTCAAACTGCAGAGGTAAAAAGTGGTGAATTTCCATTGAGAACTAAAAGCATTCATGCGGAACACTTTAAAATTCTAGAAGAAAATGAAATACCCAATTATTTTGGTGTGAAGTCAACTTGTGTTCCATCACAACATTTGTCTTATTTTGACATTACCACAGGATTTCCTCCAGACATTGTACATGATCTTTTTGAAGGAGTTGTTCCTTTCGAATTAGCTTTGTGCCTTGGTGTATTCATTACGAAAAAGTATTTCATTTTGTCAACGTTAAATGAAGCAATATCATCTTTCAAGTACAATGGGACAGATAAAACTAATCGACCTCATCCCATTGCTCTGAATTTTGCATCCAAAAAAAGTGTTGGGGGTAATGCACATGAGAACTGGAGTTTGATACGATTTTTGCCTTTGTTGATTGGACACAAAGTTCCATACGATGAGCCAGCATGGCATATCTTGACAGACCTAAAGGATATTGTTGAACTTGTTGTCTGTCCTGTTCATTCTGAAGACTCACTTGCTCATCTTGATTTTAAGATATCTGAGCACAGAACACGTTTTCAAGAATGTTTTCCCCATTGTGACCTTAAACCTAAACATCATTTCTTGGAGCATTACCCACACTTGATTCGCCAATTTGGTCCTTTGGTAGGCTTATGGTGTATGCGTTTTGAAGCCTAACATAGCTTCTTTAAAAGGGTTGCAAGGAATATCAAGTGTTTTAAAAATGTGCTCTCTTCCCTTGTTGAGAAACACCAGTTTAACATGCCACATCATTTACATTTGTGTGGGTCCTGTAAGCCACCTCTGGAAGTGACAAATGTTTCCACTGTAGTTGTTGATGTTCTTGACAAGGGACTTGCTGATGTTCTCAAGGAAAAATGTTCAAATGTGGACACTGTTAGCCTAACTAAAAGTGCAACATTTAATGGACTTCATTACAGATCTGGGATGATCTTGGTCCATGGCTCATTGGGAGGTCTGCCAGAGTTCATTGAAATCATCCAAATTTTGATCCAGGCAGAACAGTTAATGTTTGTTGTGAAGAAACTTGATGGTTGGTATATGGAACATTACAGATCTTTTGAACTCAAAACATCAGCAGACAAAGAACTGAAGCTTAAAGAACTATTGGACCTCAAAGATATATATCCACTAGAAGACTACAGGATAAGAGGAATGTGTCTAGTTACAGCGAAAAGATATATACACGTATAAAGGGTGAGATACTAAAATATAGTAGATTTAGAAATTGTGAAATATTACTGTTGATTTCTCTTTTAATTAATTAAATTAATTTAATTTTGTAAAAATAACAAAAAAAAACTACCCATTAGTTTTAAAAAAAATGTCCAAATTAAATAGCAGGCTTTTTTAAAGAAAAAAAATTGAGTTATTTGGTAGATGTATTTATAAATGTTTTGGAAAGGCTTCCAATGTTAAACTATCCCACATAAATGTGTTTTTGCTCTTTTCTCAGATTGCCATGGCCAGCCAAAACCTGCTAGACTAAGGGTGATTCTAGGGGAGAACAACACTGAAAAACTGACTCTGCCAAATGGCATTCCGGACTCTCTGGATGAGCTTTTCAGCAAGGTGAAGGATACCTTTGGTTTAAAAACCAGCATTAGACTGCAATACCTGACAAAGACTTTGATAACTGCTTCTTTAATCTGAGTTCAACTTTAGATCTTCAAGATTTAGGTACAATCAAGGTGATCCAGGAAGCATCTGCTGACACAGGCTCATCATTTTCTTCAGTTCACTCAGAGGACAGTAGTTCAGTGGCCTCAAATGACACTGTAATCCTCTCCTCCCATGAATCTGTGTCATCGCGGACGCAACAATGGCCAATTAACTTTCCAAAACCCATATTTGCATATGACACAGAGCTTCAGCTACAGAAGGGGAATTCTGCGTATCAAGCCAGTAACCAAATTTTGTCTGTCAGCTCCCGAGCTAAATCTGACATTTTGGGGAGGCTAGCAGAGGAAATCTACAAATACAGAGCATATCCAGACGATGAGCATTTTTGTGTAGTTGCAGAGGCCTTAATCAAAAAACACCCTTGTTTAAAAGAGCCTGGTTCCTTCAATGGCTGCTATGGTTTGAAACAGAGACTAAAGTACAAAATGGGAAACTACAGGACTCAGCTCAAATCACAAGAGTGTCCAGAGTTGTCTGTGAACTCGCTTAAACACAAAGCTGATACTGATGCGTCTCCAGCTGCAAAAATAAAGAAGCCAAGACGAGCTGAAGCTAACTTTTATCCATCCTTTCCTGTTGGAGAAACACAAGCAAGTATGGAGAAAGAGGCTTGAACTCTTGGCTGAGAGCAAGAAAAGGAACAATGACAAAGTGATTGCAGACAAAATGGCTCGCACATTTGCCTACAGGCGTCAGGAGGTGGTGAACTGGGAACCCAGCATAAAGGACTTCATGAACAGATGGCCTGCTCTGTTCCAACAGAAAGAGGTAGTAATGCAAATTAAAACAGAAGAAATAAGGTATTGACTTGAATTTTGAAAATCTATTTATCTGCACATAACTTCCAAATTTAATGCTTTTTTTTTTTCAGATGAATGCAGAGTTTCAGAGACTTGTGGCACTACCCCTTGAAGAGACATTCATGGCCCGATTAGACAGGTTGTCTAGTCCATTTATCAAAGTCATCCAGGCCAAAGGAGGAACAACGCGTGCGAAAGTGGCTGACATCTTGAAAAGCTAACAGGTATGCGTATCAAGTATTAAACTGTTAATCAAGAGAGAGCAATGACAATTTAAAACTGAATGATTTCCAAGTGGATAAACTATATATGTATATTTTTTTCCTTTTTCTTGATGCACCTTTGTATGAAATCACCAGATACAAAAAAAATAAATTTTGCATTGCTTTTTTGAAATTTTCTTTGCAAGTGAGCTTTTGTGAACGCCATGTTAATAATTTGGATTTTCAAGCCAAGCTGCAGGATGTTGATTTATTTATTTATTTGGTGGCTTTTTTGCTTTTTAACTTTTAGGCTAATAAGAATTACTGCATTCTGAGATCTGTGGATAACATGGAACAAAAGTCTATTTCTTGGATATATTGTGTTAAAATAAAGCCAAAACTTCAGAAACAGTCTTGTTTGGCTAATTAATTTTGAAATTTGAGATCTGTTGAACTTGTGATTTCACCGTAATGACGTCTTATATTTCTATCTCTTGTGGATGAGTACAACAATCTCTTGAGATTAGAAATATCAATTAAACCAAATCTTCCCCCAGGTTGAAGGCATCAATGTTCGGAGGGAGTGCGTTCTAAAGTGCCTCATCATCTTCCTTGGAGAAAATGTGAATGATCTTGTTAGAGAATACTTGGTAAGTTTTACAAATCATAACATTTTACATCACATTCAAACAATTTACTAAATTCCAGGGATGGATGGCCTGATCAGAATTTGTTGTCCCTAATCCAATTTCAAGTCATTTTATCTTGATACTGATACAGAGTCCTGATCCGATATTATTGTAAAACTTTTTTTTTTTTATTAAAAAAAAAACAAAAAAGAAGAAACTTATGAACTGATACAGTTTGGTTCCATTTTTATTTTGTGCACCTTTCATCTTTTAACACTTTACCAGGGCACTTCTATGAAGTAGCTTTAACAATTAACTAGAAATTGTGGAACTGTTGGCTAGGAAAAATTGTCAACTATAAACTTTTAAAAACAGTTGATGGTTTTTTATATGAGAAATTTTAGAAATTGTAGTGTTAATTTCTTTAGAACAAAAAGTCTTTGATTAGATATGATTCATGTTTACATAAAAAATTATTTTAAAAAATATGTGCTTTTCTCCAAATATCTGTTATAGTACAACAGTAATGTAACAGTTAGTCATGTGACCAGAGCTTTAGGATGTTAAGAACATTTTTGACCAGACGTGATTCATATCTCCATGGAAAATTAGAGGAAGGATTATGTTGTAGCATGATTGTAATGTTTAGTTTTCATGATTAGCTCATATCAATTCAACAATTTTAGTTCTTGTGGTTTTCGAGACATTGATTAGATGGATTGGTTTTTCCCCAGAGCTTGCACTCTGCAGCCTTCACATTGCTGTCTGTCGATTGCAGGAGAGCACCGTTCATATTAAAAAAAACAGAAATCTGATTTTTTTTTTTTTTTTTTGCATTAAATGTCTTTGTACGTCGATGTTTGTTCCAGGACAAAAGGGCAAGAGACACTTACTTTCAGTTTTAAACGTTTATTAATAGTTTTTAACCTCGGACCTCGGAAATCATGCTAACTTTACTGAGCTGTTTTTGTTAGACTGCTGCTTAAACTAATGCAATAATCTGCTTCGCCCTACGGTATTAAAATGTCATGATCATGCAGACTTTGAATAGGGCCTTTATTTGAAATTAAACGTGCTGATCAAACTAAAAACTAAATAAATATCCAATCACTGATCGGAAGACAACGTACAATTTTGTTCAAGTCTGAAACCACGTGATCGGATGGAGACACAATGCATACTAAATGTTAATATTTTTTTATAAAATAATATTGGATATGTTGAAAATGTGAATAAATAAGGGAGCTGATGTAGGTTAAATGCAGCAAATACAGTAGTGATACAACCTAGCTACGGAGAAGAACTGGATTTAAATGCAAACAGAACATCAGAAAAAGGACAAAGAACATACGCAAAACTTAAGCAGCCTCTGGCTGCATTTACAGAATGTTGGAGACTTGAAACAAACTGAGACTATGAAATTGTTTCAGTATTTGCCATACATTAAAAAACTAATGAAGTTGATGTGTTCATAGTGTTACTGTACTAGTTTTTCCGAATTCTGCCACAAACTCAAATTAAAGTTGTAACACTTTATTACATCTCTATAGGCCAGCGATGGAGAAGATGTTCGGAGGGAACTTGAACGACTTACCATGGCTGTGTTCGTTATTCAAAAAGAGGGAGAGGGACTGATGGATACTCCAGAAGACATCGGCATTGTCATTGAGGGAGTGGAAGTTATACGTGACCTGCCTTCAGTTGCCTCAGCAACTGCCCTACTTCTGGGTTTGATATATGCACTTAACTTGGCTTATCCAAAGCCTTTGCGCTTCACATTTGAAGTGTTACAGAAAATATGAATGCAGCTTGAACAACACAAGATGTCTCCTAAAACTCAGTATTTGTTTGGAAAACTTCAGAGCACACAGTAAAGATGCTGCAATATTTTCCACTGGACAGATTCCGTTTTTTTCTTTGTGGGTGCTTGTGAACAGGACACTTGTTTTTTTGAAAATGGGACTTTCTGAATGTTTTGCATTTTTTCCAAAGAATTTTTGTTTTTGGTTCTAGAGGCTCCTGAAAACTGAGCTTTTGATACAAATCTAGTTTTGAAAATTGTATAATTTTTGTGTTGAACTGCCTTATGGGGATGCCTCATAACTGCAGCAGAAGCAACCATTTTGTTTGTTTTGTAAAACAAAAAAACTTCACAATGAGAGACCCCATGCTGCTATGATTGTGTTTATGTGCACATTTGCACACAACTTTTGCAATATCTCTTCAATCTGTTAATTATGTTTCTTTGTCCAATTTGTCTAAAAGAAAATTAATATTGGGAACAATAGAAATGTTTTTCTTCCAGTCATTTTGATATTTGATTTGTTTTATAGCAGCCTTCATGGTTCATGGCAGCAGATTTTTTTTTTAATTGTTATAATCGCATTTTATCTTTTGTTAATGGTTAACATTGTTGGAGTGTAGATGTATGGGCTTAAAGATGTAATTTGAAAATGCTGATTTTTTGTTTTTGACAAGTAAGGTTTTCAATTCAAATCTCGAATATGAGCATTTCATTTTAAGTTCAAATATCACAACATTCAACAGCAGCTCTGTAGTTGGTTGTTTTTTTTCTTGCAAAAAACAAACACTTAAAATAATTTATACACTCCTTGTAAAAAAAAACAAAAAGAGTTTGTAAAAATTTTTTAATAAAAATGTTAAAAATGATATTTGGGTTAAAGAGATTTTTGTTTTTACTGTTTTTAACTTTGTTGCAAATTTTTTGATTTTATTAAGATAATTGATAAAAGAATAGTGCTCTTTACTGTAATTGGTAACATAATTGAGGTCAATATTTAATTATTAAAGTTTGAACTGTTTTTAAGTTGTACAAGATTAATATGTTAACTTAGATAACAAAACAAAAAACTAATTTGGATAAACATTGAAGTAAGTTGGATGAACAAAATAAATTTAAGTTAGTTAACCATTAAATTTGGGTTTGAGAATTGAAATAAATCGAGTTAGAGAAATAAAATAAATTAAGTTGGATAAACATGAGAAGTTCAATAACCATTAAATTTGAATGGGAAAAATGCATTATTTTGAGTTACATAAACAAAAGAAATTAAGTTAGTTCAACATATTAAATTGATTTGGATATACCTAATAAAATTTGGTTGTATAAACTTAATTCAATTACGTGTTGCCAATTGAAGTGATTCATTTAAGTTGGATCAACTGTTTTCTTTTTACAGTGTATGGAAATGATGCAATTTTAGTCAATCTCCTTTCCCAGTTTTAATTTAATTTGAAGGGCCTATATCATGCTATTATTAAACCTTTCAGAGTAAACTACATCCAAATATATGATAATATATTACCTTTGGCACAATAAATGTATTTATGAAATATAAGTTATTTTTGCAAGCTCCTTTTCCTACCTGGAGGAAAGCCTTTCATTACTTGCTTTAATTACTTGTAAAAAAGGTTTTAGCTGCACAACTAAGCAAGAACATACGGTAAATAAATTAAAGTGTCCAGTTTGAGAAATAGACACCTGACAGGTCTTCAACTGGCAGCTACATTAAATAATACCTGCCAAACGCCAAGGTCAACATCTGCAGTGAAGAGGCGATTTTGGGGTGCTGCCCTTCAGGACAGATTGGCAAAAAAAAAGCTACATTTGAGACTGGCTAACAAAAGAAAATAGATTATCATGGGCAACAAACAGAAGACATAGGAAGATTGGAAATGTTGCCTTGATTGGTCAAATAAACCAATTGCTCAATCTGCCAACTTTCTTAGTTTTCAGGTGTGATTGTTGTCATAAGACAAATGTCTGCTGTGTTGACAACAAGGACACGGAGAGTCGGCATAAGATTCCTCCTGTGTTTGTGTGTGTTTCATCACATTTATTAGCCAATTTAAGACCGGATCACAACAGAACGCTCTAGTCTGCATCCACGTAACGAAAATCCAGTAAGGTCATCCGTGAGACCCGATTGACAATCAGTGCTGAGTTTGATTCAGACTAACACAACCATTGTGAGTGCTGCTGGATGGCAGTGCAGGTGGAATTTTGCCCACTCTAGTTCATGACCACAAACTGGGACTTTAAATGCTTTAAGCTTCCTGTGACTTTAACCTGAAAAGGATAGGACATGATTACTGAGGTGTATAACCTGCCTGTTCTTAATAAAACGTAAAGCAAACCACAGGATCAAACACCTCATACAATTAAATCACACCAATTTGGCACCAGCTGAATTTTTTATTTCTATTAGTAATTATCTTTTAGATATAGAAAAAAACTAGATAGCAAGTTAATTCATTTTTTGGACCAAAAGCTATAGTATTCTTTGACTGAAATGCAGGGGAGGTGAACTTCCAAGCAGCTGAATGTAAATAATACAGATAAACCTCTGCTTTGAGCCAGTCTTTCTCCTCTTCCTTCCATTTTAAAGCTGTCCCTGAGGGCTTGTTATGCTGCTTTTTCATCCTTTAAGTTTTAAAGAAGCACTAACAGCGGCACACCCCCCCCAGCTTAAATAGCAGCCGCTACAGGTCGCCTGTGTCCAGAGCCGGCCCTGCTTTACATGGTTAGACGATTGCTCTTAAACACCCAGACTTTGCCGCCTTTGCTCAGAACCAAACAAAGCAGACATCATTCTGTACGAGCTTAGGATTTTTAAAGTCGAAGTTCCTGATGTTTATCCCCTCCTCCTCCCTTTCACAGATATGCTGACTTTATTAATTATACTCTTAAAGGAAACAGCAACACAAAAAGATGGAACCTAAAATCATCTCTGACAGGGACTGTTGACTTCAACACATAAAGTGGTCACTGGCTGCCTCTGACCAGTTTGGTTATTTTAAACACCTGATTTTGATGTCCTGTATGAATCCCTCCATGCATTCATCAATCCATTGTGAGAAGTTACAGAGGCGTGTCCATCAATGCTTGAGATAATATGGGCTCAGTAAAAGGCAATAAAGATTCAAAAGCGTAACCGAATGGATTTGCAACCACAACTGCATGTTTGCACATAAATCTGGTTTCATCATTCCGCTAAATAAATCTGCCCAAAAATGTAGGTTTCCAAATGTGTATAAAAGGATCTGCATGCCCGTAAAAAAGATTTGCATTTGTGAAATAATTTCTGCAATTTTTTTTTTTTTTGCAGAAAACTGAGTGTGAGCTTCTGAGTGTGTGCAGTTGCAAAGTCTGTCCCTGTCTTTACACTTCTGTCTGATTGGATGGCCACAAATCAAATTGTCCAGTCGAAGAGCAAATGGCTTCCTGCTGTCCCACTCTGCCTCATACTTTAAGGGAGATTTTAGTGTTAACATGACCAAGAGGACTGTACAGTATTCTGTTTTTTTGTGGCGTTTAGTTGTGACACTTACATGGACAACTCCAGCGGTTGCAGTCTCTTTTTTCTTTTTTTTAATACACAAACTTATTTTTGAAAACCACTGGTAAACCAAGGGTTTCCAATGAAAAAAAAATCCCAAGTGAAGTGTAAACTGCCGTCACTACTATAGCTCTTAGGAAGTTGGAGTGTTTGATGTTAGCTAAAGAAACTAAAAGTTAAAGAAATAAAAAATGCAACTGCTGGAGATGAACCTGGGTGAAACCTGTAAAAACAATTGCAAGATCTGAACACACCTGAACACTAGATTTATGTGCAAGCATGCAGTTGCCGTTGCAAATCCATGCAATTGCAGTTTTGAACCTTTTATTGAGCCCATATGATAAGGCCTGGAAAAAGATTCCATGTTACAGTCTGTAGGTTTTTGGATTTGTTGAGCTTAAAGACTCAATTGAGACTCACCTTCACACTGTTTCCCATCCCCCTTGTAGCCTGGCTTGCATATGCAGTTGTAGAACTTGGCCGTGTTCTGGCAGAGGGCGTCAATGTGGCAGTCATCTGAACTCTCTGCACACTCGTCTACATCTACGTGACAACAAAACACCAACAGCAATTTACAGATGTGTTTGTGAGGATCCAGTCAGTTTATCAGCTAATAATGCACAGCGCTGACCATTGACTGTATAAGAGAACTGAACTGAGTGAGTGTGATGTCACCCGTAGAAAATTACTTGTTTCTGGTTTCAACAAAATGAAGTTAATTCAGATGCCTTATTTTTTTTATTCAGCCGTTGCCCTGATGGAACAAGAAATCATCAGTAATTACTGGTTCGGCCAAGTCGGTCTGAGGCCACATTTTTATGGCAACCACTCTCACCGATCAGGAGTGAGTATGTTAGAAGACTACACCCCTACCACTGAAAGTAGGCTCAGGAGAATCTGTCAAACACTTCAAACGAGACCACATACTTTTATTGAGACATCTGACTGGTCGGTTTATAACTTGAATAACTTGCGCTACAGCAAAAAATGTCATTTGAAAAAATTAAGATTACCAAGAAGATGTTAAAAAAAGGTAGCAAAATATGAATAACTATTCTGACAAATAGAATGACTGAGTAAGCCGTTTATTTCTCTATAGAAGTCTGTTGGATTTCGGCTTCTTGGAACCAGCAGGTACTTTCTTTTTGGAGGAAGGGTCACTCAGTCCAATTCTCATATTCAGCTGACAGACGAAGACAGTATCTGTCATTCTATCAATAAAACAGCCTTTATTGCAGTGGGGTCACATCTGTGTTTGAATCCAGGAAAAAAAAAAAAGCAAAACAAGATAGTAAAGGTTAAGGTTAACATTAAGCACTTCTCCTTTCCACAAACCAATTCATTAAATAGTGAATTGAGGCCTAACTGTTGTTTTATGAACATCCAACAAGAGCTGCAGAATAATGGCTGCCATCCTAAATGCATTCCAGTTTCTACCTTCACATGAAAACAGCATGAAGACGTCACTGTTTCCAAGCTTTAGTTGTGTTGGACAAATAAAAATATTTGAATTTGTGAAGTAAGTTTATGTTTGTTTTTAAAGACCCAACGACATGATGACCCACTGATGAGGATCTTCATGGCTTCAAATTAGGGGTGTAACAATAAATCGTTTTATTTTCCTACAATCCAACCAGATCAATCTGTTTGACTCAAGTTATTAATCAAATCGAAATGACACAAAAAACAATATAATATTGATCCAAAATGAAATGAATCAATTATATTGCTCTTAGAATGTACCAGACGTGACCATACAGACGGTATAATGTTCAAATAATGTTACGTTTGTTACATGTTTATGTGGAAAAACAACAGTTTATGAAACTAAAGGGGGGAAAGAATTTGCCATTAATTCTTGTTTACTTGCTTGTTTTTACACATATTTATTTTACACTTTATTATCCTGCAAGAAATACAAGGAATCTGGAAAACTTCACCTGCACTGTTCAGTGCCAGCGATAATCGGGTATCGCTGAGTCACACTGGTTGAAGTTTTTTGTCCTGGATTCCTTTTAGGTCAGTGAATAAGACCGAATCAGATCATTCAAAATGGACCAAAATCGACTTTGACTTGGATTGCCAAACACAAACTATGATATGGATTGAATTGTTAGAATGAATCGTTACACCCCTACTTCAAATGAAAACAAGTGTAAATGAGCTTCAACGTGTTCATTTATCACCAGAACTGACTGAGGACTGAAATCTGCTGTTGGCTAATGCTCAGAGTTACAGATGGTGACAGGTGAGGTTATTTTGCAACTTGTTCATTTTGTTACTTAATAGTGATCCTCAAATGACTCCTACTAAGCTATCATGAGATCTAATAAGGCCTTAGTGACATCCTTTGGTCCTACCCCTCAAAGGAAATTATGAAACCTACACATTCCTATTCAGAATATTAAACTTAAGGAAGTGAAGTAAGTAAGGAAGGAACAACTGCTGATCCTCTTCATCTGCATTAGGTACCGGTACCACTTTTAGAAGGGTGCTGTGGAGGACCCAAATGCCGAAAAGTGGGAACTGAGTGAAAACAATGTGAAAAAATGTGATAACTAAACTGAAACATGACCAAGCATAGACTTGATATGCCTTAAACCCAAGACACAGGGAAAAACAAAACAAGGAGCAAAATAAGGATCTGGCACTGTATTTTTATCGTCTGCATTTATAAAAGAGCATATAGTTCAGTGTCTTAGGAATTAGAATACTTTATCCCATGGGGGAAATTGCATTTACAGCAGAGTTCCTATTTCTACACAGTCAAATGTAGAATCAAGAGAGAAAGCTATTTACAAAACTGTCTGGCACAAATTTGCAGTCTTTAAATTAAGTGTGTAACATGAAATATATGGAACTGTCACATTGCTTAATGAGGTATGCCGCTTCTTATCGAGGAGCTATACAGTTTTATTGCCACGGAGAGGGAAGACTTTCTGTGGCGCTCAGTTCTAGTTGAGGGGGGTCTTAGTCTCGTTGACTGAGCTCCTGTATTGATCCAAGAGCTGGTGGAGGGGATGGGTGAATTTCTCCAGGATGCAGTTTTTTAAGCAACCTTCTCACCATCACTGTCTCTAAAAAGTCCAGATTCACTCCCACCATGTCCCCGGCATTGCAGATCAGTTTGTTTAATCTGCTGTAGTCTACAACCCTCAGTCTGCTGCCCCAGCAAATCACAGCAGACAAGATGGCACTGGAGACCACAGACTCATAAAGCATCCTCATCATGGATTCACAGATGTTGAATCACCTGAGCTTCCCAAGGAAGGACACTTTTTATACAGAGGATCAGTGTTCCAACCTCAGTCCAGTTTGTTGTCAATGTTGACTCCCAGGTACTTGTAGTCCTCCACTGGAAACAGGGTTCACCGAAGACTTGATCTTTTTCAGGTCCACCACCAGTTCCTTAGTTTTGGTAACGTTGAGCTGCAGGCGGTTCCACTCGCACCACAATACAAAGTGACCAACAACACTCTGATTCCTCCCCTTTGCTGATGCAACCAACTACTCAATCCAACTCAATTTTATTTCTATAGCCCAAAATCACAACCATAGTCACACAGTCATAAAAATATAAACAATAAATGAATGCTAAACTAAACTAAACAGACTAAGCTAAACTGGCATCCCTGCCCTGAGACCCACCTTCTCTGTGAGGAAAAGCTTATAAAAAAAACCCTATCATGGAAAAAAAAAAATAAGCCTCAGGGATGCCTACATGAATGAGGTATCTTCTCCCAGGCTGGACAGGCAATGTGCTAGAACAAATGGTTCCGGTCCCAATTAGACAGCTAGAAAACAACTAAGGCTGAGTACTCTAAAAACTTCTGCAGACGACAGGACTCTGACTGGTAACTGAAGTCTGTGGTGTAAAGAGTGAAGAGGAGGGGAGACAGGATGGTACCTTGAGGTGCCCCAGTATTACTGACCACTGTCCGACAAACAGCCATGCAGCCGCACACACTGTGGCCTTCCTGTCAGGTACTCAGTGATCCAGGACACAAGAGGGGTGCTAACCTGAATCTCACTGATCTGTAGTCCTTCTGGCTCCTAGGAGAAGGGATCTCTGGGACAGAAACCACGCAGGTTGTTTTCCACATCACAGGGACCCTTTAGAGGCTGAGACTCATGCTGAAGAACCGATGTAGGATTCCGCACAGCTGGGGGGCACATGCCTTGAGCATGCCAGGGCTGATGCCATCGGGGCAAGCATATTGTCTGCAGGTCAGAACTCTGCTGGAAATCAGGGTCACAGTTGAGGATTAGAGATAGTGAATCCCGGGCACCATGATTTTCTTGAAAATGTTCGGCTATTCTATTACTCCATTAGTTTGTTCAGACGTCGATGATCAAGCACTTCCCAAAATCTCTCATATTGTTAACAATTGCTTTAGACCTCTCCGGATGAGCAAGTGGTTTAACGAAGATCCTGCCGTTCATCACCCACGTGTTTAGTATTTCCTTACAGCGTTTCAGCATCCTGGCATCTTTGGCGATTTCAGTGTATCTTTTTGTTAAATGATCATTAATGAGGACATCTGATCCTTTTAGATATCTCATTTGCTTCATCTGAGCTACCTTGTGCCTTTGATTCACAAACCTGATAAGAATCGCTGGTTTGCTTGAGTCCTTTCCTCTGGGGAGCGGGTGGCAGGTCTCGATTGTACTTAGATCCAGGGTGATCCCTTTAGACCTCAGAAATGATTCAATTTGACATTCTGTCTCCTTGATAAGAAGCAGTACCGTCGGAATTGCTGTTAGCAGTAGCTTCGGCAGGCCTAGCCTGGAGTTTGATCGGTAATCCTGTGAGAATTACATTATTCTGCCTTTTTTCTTGTTCCATGTCATCCACTCTTTGCTCCAGGAGGTTGACCCAGTTATCTCGTTGCTCATTCTGAGCACGCAGTCTTTTAAACTTCTTCAGGAGTTCCGTCAGAGGAATTAGCTTAGCTTGAATGTCCAGCAAAGGAGTTAGCTTAGCATGATCTCGTCAATAGCCTGTTTGATGTCAAAGTCGCCATTCGTCACTTGGTGCTTCTTTGCGGCCATGGTAGTAAAGGATTTACTGCTTTTCTTTTGTGGAAATCCTGCGACAAATCAGGTTTTTAGTTGTTTTTTCCGAAGATCGCTTGCAGAGTTTACAACGTGCATCCTTTCGCTGACCAGAACCGGAAAATCTTTACAATCCTTGTTGGGACATTGGCATCCACACACAGAAGTTAATTTAATCTGCTATGCACTCTGACAGGCTGTCTAGATCCTCTTCATGGGGTTCACACAGTACATACCAGTCTGTGACCTCAAAGCAGCTCTGTAGTGTCTGGTAGACCTCCTCCGACCAACTTTGAACGGACCAGGTGGTCACTGGCTGCCTCCTCACCAGAGCCACACAGCAGGGGGAAAGGTGCACCATGTTATGATCTGATCTTCCAAAGGGGGGAGGGGCAAGGAGCTGTAGCCACCCTGGACATTAGCATACAACTTGTCCAAAATCCTCCCTTCAATAGTTGCGCAATCCACGTACTTTGTGAAGACTGACAGGGTTTTGTCCATGTTTATTTTATTAAAATCACCAGAAATGATGAGTGAGACGTTCATAGCTCCGCCACTGCTCCGTGGACGACGTCACATGCAGTTGTAGGGTTAACGTAAGGAGGAATGTAAACTGTTACTATAATGGTGTGTGACAGTTCCCTGGGCAGGTAATATGGGCGCCGACCAATGGCTAAAAGTTCAAAATCCGGGCCACATAACCATTTTTTAACAAATATGCTATTGGATTGATACCACCTTCTGTTAATAAACATGGCAAGACTTCCTTCTTTGCGCTTCCCGCACAAGGTGAAATCCTGATCCGCCCGGACCATCCGCAAATTTTGGTGTTTTGTGGCTCATGTAAGAACGAGCGAGACTGCAGATGTGCAGCTATCACTGTTCGCAGAGCTTCAGTCAAAATTCTGAAGGCGAAGTGAGAAAAAGTTCAGCTGTACTTCATGGCAAATGATTCTGAATTAGCGATTTGATGGACCAGACTGTTGTGTACAATGCTCTGAAAAAAGACAGCTGTTGTGGTGATGAGCGAGGAAATCCGTGTTTACTTCCATGTGTGAAAACAGAGATGCAGCGGTGCAGTGCGGACTGTCAGGAAGAATGAAATAAAGCATCATTCAAGCACTCTCCTTTACCCTGTCACGATACTTCATCACATCGGATGTTTCTGGAAAGCATCAGTTCAAGCACCGTTCAGGTCCCTGAAAAGTTTTTAAAGTACTTGTTTGGCTACATTTAAGCAATGTTTGAAATAAACAGCACTTTATTTTCTCAACCATACATATAATAGATTATATTACATATACAGTATATTATATACATACATTACTGATTAAGACACATTTAATCTTTGCAGTTTTACTCCTATGCTAAAAAAATCTTTAGTTGTGAAAATCAGGCAAAATTGAATAAATTACCAAAACAAAAGCACTATGTACTTGCTTGGTTGAAAATCAACTTGTATATGATATACAGTTGCAGTGCTTAATGCTCTGATCATTAAATAAAATGTATTTTACAATTTGATTTATGTGAAAGGTGTATTAATATTGAGATAAAGATGTTTTACTAAGTCATAATCTTAAAAAAAAAGTGAAATATTCTCTCTGGTACTGTCTTGAGATATTTCGGGATATGTATCATATTGTGACGTGCACCGTGACACAGATCGTTTTGACAGACTCTTGCCAATACACATCCCTAGAAGTAACCCTCCGCTAATTTCCTTTCATCTCTTTGTTTACACGCTGTCCCGCTATTTTACAACCCCCAACAATCCAGAGCTAACATTCACGATGCAAAAGAAACAACGAGCAATAATGGAGCTATCCAGCTGTACAGCTTTGAGCCAGACGCCAGCTCAGATGAGGAAAAATATGACATTAATAAATCTATTTGTCTGCAAATAGACGCATCAGAATGGAGCGGAACAGGGACACTTTGGTCCGCCCATTTCAGTTGTTGCATTATAAGTGAAAGATTTTTCAAACTGGGTTTTTTATCCGCTCCTGATCCATTATGATTTGAATGAAGAAAAACATAGAAACACAGTTTTAATCTTAAATTATTTTCTATATGTCCTTCATCATGAGAAAAAATGCTGCTAAAAATGCCAAAAACACAATTTTCATTGGAGTGGGTCTTTCAGCCAAGATAGTTGAAAAAGTCCTTGATGTCTTAGAGTTTTCTATATGACTGTTATGTCATCAAACACTTCAACAACTCTCTGCAGGTTGTCATTGGGTTTATTTGTACCAAAACAGTTAGAAAGCAGTTATTGTCTAAAAAAACTAAATAATGTTGTTAAAAGTCTGTTTTAGTCACAACAAAGACTGTCGGCTTGAAAACAGCATATAAAGAAATAATGGATGGAGACAGACATTTGTAAAATGCAGGCATCGAAGAGAATAACATAAATGTAGGGTTTAAACCAACTTCATCATCACCATCAACACCATCTTCCTTCAACACCCATGACTCAAAATCTGTGGTTCATCCCTTTTAGGTTCATTTAGAGTCATTACTCCTACGTTATTTATGTCCAGCCAAAACACACCTTTTATCAAAATTACTGAAAAAAATAAAGAAACTTTTTTTTCTGCTGCACATTTTGGCTTAATATGGTTAAATTGACACATTAAAACCCTCACACATGCTTCCTAATGCCACAAATACAACTGCCACCGCGCGAAGGGGAGGCATCAGCAGAATCTCCAAGATTCCCTGTCGCTGCCCAATTTTTTGAAAATTGTTGGCATGGTCATAAATGCAGACAATGGCAGTCGGGTGGCCACCAGTTGTCATTCAGTAAGACGGGGATGACGCCATTACAAAATCAGGCGACCACTGGGCAGCCACAGGACGGTGGCAGCTGGATCACCAGTCAGCTGCAGCTCTGATTGGTTGATGTGTAAATGTCTCCGGATGGCTGCTGTTATCAAAAAGTGCCATCAGCTGCCTGGTATCCCGGGGATACAAAACTGGGCTATTCTGCCCCACTGGTCATTCACAACTCCGATTTTGAGCACTGTCCGAGCAACACCCTGTGCTGCAACTACAGCCTAACCTAACAACTTCTTCTTCTTTGCCTTTTTTTTTGTGCGTTGCTCTTCTTCTACAGTTTAAGTAGTGCAGAACGCACAATGTTCTGTCTTCTTCGTTTTCTTGTCAGCATCAACCAAAAGTCTCAGAGCCGCTGTGGTGCTATCAACGCGATGATAAGTTTTGTGCAGCATCAATGCTGTAGCTCCACTTAGACCCACGATTGGCCTGGATCGCCAGATGGACATCTGGTCATCGCCGGGCTGCCGACCAATGTCAACAGCCCTCATCAAGTGCCCGTGCTGCTACCGTATGATTTCTAACAGTCAGATGGTAGCAGTGGGATGGCAGCACTGGGGGTGGGTGGCAGTCTGAAATCAGCCAGTCATTCTTAGGAACTTTGGAGACCCTCCTATCAATCAATTATCGCACTGCTGCTTTCCTGCCACCTGGCTGTCAATGGACTGCCTCGCGACCTCGAAATGTGCCCGAGCGGCCACTGACTGATGTCAAAAAATGGATTTAGGTCGCATTAAATGGCATTTTGGAATATGTGAACGCAGTCTAACTAAGCCCAGTAAGGCTGTGCTTGATGAAAAGAAACAGCTACGACAATGTGCATATGCAGCAGGGAGCCAGGAGCAAACAACAACCCTTAATATTTGGCATTGATCAGGTTATTGATAGGGTCACATGATATCATTACTCCCATACAGCAGGGATACAGACATTCACATGTTCAGTTCCTGCTGTCTCTTATGTCAATCAGACCTGACAGTGCCGCTCATCCCTCCCTCCTCCTCTGCTTCATAGTATAAATAGTCACATTGTTGGACAGTCTGGCTGAAAGAGGCATGTGAGACCTCCAGGCCTCAACCTGGCACACAACATAAAAGCAATTAAATAAAGCATAAAACTGTATTTATGTGAAATATTTTCCTGTTAAGTGAGCTGATGGGTGGCGGCACTGTCAGGTCTGATTGACATAAGAGACAGCAGGAACTGAACATGTGAATGTCTGTATCCCTGCTGTATGGGAGTAATGATATCATGTGACCCTATCAATAACCTGATCAATGCCAAATATTAAGGGTTGTTGTTTGCTCCTGGCTCCCTGCTGCATATGCACATTGTCGTAGCTGTTTCTTTTCATCAAGCACAGCCTTACTGGGCTTAGTTAGACTGCGTTCACATAGTCCAAAATGCGGGGGGGTGAACTCCAGGGCAAAGCAGCAGAAAGTGAGGGTTCTTGGGTTCTTGAGGGATACTTACCCCCTGAAATGCTGCCTGTGTGCAGTAGAGCTCCTCACAACAATGTGTGCCCCCCACTGCTGCTGCGAGTCGATATTGGGCCCCTGCAGCCTGGTCCTCCTGGGACCCCCCCTCAACCACCCCAACACAAACTCGCACGCTGGCGCGCAAATGCGCGCAAGCAGACACATACCTGAAAACTAACATTTGCATACTAACCAGCGCACACACCCCGTCCTCCTCTCTCATTATGAGAACACAGATGATCTCTGGGACTGCACCCCCCCCCCGCCTGCGCACACACACACACACACACACACACACATCCCAGCAAATGAGCGCTCAACCCCGCGGATCAGGCTGCAGGTCCCGATGGGAACACGAGCTGCAGTCAAACCGAACCTGCGCGGGATCCGAACCTGCGCGGGATCCGAACCTGCGCGGG
>BSAI01000131.1:758095-772632 GCA_036245035.1 Adrianichthys oophorus
GCCGGAGCCTAACCCGGCTACTCATGGGCGAAGGCAGGGTACACCCCTGGACTGGTCGCCAGTCTGTCGCAGGGGCCACAAACACACTCACATGCACACCTAGGGACAATTTACAGTGACCAATTAACCGATGAAGCATGTTTTTTGGACGGTGGGAGGAAGCCAGAGTACCCGGAGAAAACCCACGCATGCACGGGGAGAACATGCAAACTCCACACAGAAAGGTCCCCCAGCCAGGACTTGAACCGGGAACCTTCTTGCTGTGAGGCAGGAGCGCTAACCACTGCGCCACCGTGCAGCCCGTTTGTATTGATGTTAATGTAATTTAAAAAATATGTCAATGTGCATTAAGATGTGAAAAAATACTTTTGATAGTTTTTTCTACTTTAAAAAAATAGCTAAACAGTAAAATGAGGAGGTGCAAAGAGTGTATATAGAGTAAGAGGCTAGCTAAGAAGAAGTGGAACACTGAGAAGACTGAGGAGAAGCGACAGGAGTAAAGAGAGATGCCGCTTAAGGTAAAAGTAGAGGTATCAAAGATCAAACAAGGGGCTTATGATGTCTTGTATGCTAGGTTGGGGAGGAAAGAGGGAGAGATTGATCTATACAGATTAGCAAGGCAAAGAGACTGAGATGGGAAGGACATGCAGCAGGTTAAGGATGAAAGGGATGGTAATGAATTGACAGGTGTCAGTAGTGTAATAGAAAGACGGTAAAAATACTTTGAAGAGTTGATGAATGAAGTAAATGAGAAAGAACAAAGAAGGAAGGTGAGGTGAGAAAGGCATTGAAGAGGATGAAGAGTGGAAAGGCATTCGGTCCTGACGATATACCTGTGGAGGAATAGAAGTGAGATGGCAATGGAGTTTTTGACTGGTTTGTTTAACAGGATCTTAGGTGGTGAGAAGATGCCTGAGGAATGGAGGAGAAGTGTGATGGTGCCCATTTTTAAGATTAAGGGAGATGTGCAGAGTTGTAGGAACTACAAAGGTTGATGAGCCATACAATGAAGGTATGGGAAAGAGTAGTTGAAGCTAGACTAAGAGCAGAAGTGAACATGTATGAGCAGCAGGATGGTTTCATGCCAAGAGAACTACAGATGCAATATTTACTTTGAGGATGTTGACAGATTGGCAGGGTGGAATGGGTGAAGAAAAGTGTCAGGTGTGATGTGTGATAGAAGAGTTTCAGCTGAAATGAAAGGAAATGTATAAAAAACTGTGGTGAGAGCAGCCATGTTGTTTAGTCTATCAGTGTAGAGACAGTGGCACTGAGGAAAAGACAGGAAGCAGAACTGGAGGTAGCAGAGATGAAGATGCTGAGGTTCTCTTTGGGAGTGACCAGGATGGATAGGATCAGGAATGAGAACATCAGAGGGTTTAGAGTGTTAAAGGTTCCCAACCCCAGTGTTCGAGGTTTTGGAGATAAAGTCAGAGAGGCCAGACTGAGATGGTTTGGTCATGTCCAGAGGAGACAACGTGAATATATTGCTAAAAAGATGCTGAGTCTACAGCTGCCAGATAAGAGGTCAAGAGAAAGGCCGAAGAGGTTCATGGATGAATAGGCTGAAGGTAATTAACACAAATGAAAACAGCTGTTGATCATGAGCCTGAAACTGGTGACTGAGGGACATCATCTGAGGGACATCATCTGCAAAGAGAAGAGAGAAAATCCTGTGGTGCCCAAACCAGACCCCCTCCGGAACCTGGATGCACCTAGACATTCTGTCCATAAAGACGATGAACAGAACCGGTGACAAAGGGCAGGCCTGCCGGAGTCCAACATGCACTGGGAACAGGTCTGACTTAGTGCCAGCTATTCGGACCAAGCTCCTGCTCTGGTCATACAAAGACTGGAAAGCCCTGAGTAAGGCTCCCCGGACCCCATACTCCCAAAGTACCCTCCACAGGACACCACGGGGCACACGGTAAAATGCCTTCTCCAAATCCACAAAACACATATGGACAGGATGAGCGAACTCCCACGAACCCTCCAGCACCCTGACAGGGTGTAGAGCTGATCCACAGTTCCACGACCAGGGCGGAAACCGCATTGTTGTTCTTGGATCTGAGGTTCGACTATCGGCCGGACTCTCCTCTCCAGTACCCTGGCATAGACTTTCCCAGGGAGGCTGAGGAGTGTGATTCCCCGGTAGTTGGAACACACCCTCCGGTCCCCCTTCTTGAAAAGGGGAACCACCACCCCTGTTTGCCAGTCCAGTGGTACTGTTCCCAACTGCCACACGATGCTGCAGAGACGTGTTAACCAAGACACTCCCACAACATCCAGAGACTTGAGGTACTCAGGGCGGACCTCGTCTACTCCCGGTGCCCTGCCACCGAGAAGCTTGTTGACTACCTCAGTGACTTCAGCTTGGGTAATGGAAAGCCCCACCCCAAGGCTCTCAGCCTCTGGCTCCTAAAGAGAAGGCGTGTCAGCAGGATTGAGGAGATCCTGAAAGTATTCCTTCCACCGCCCAACAATGTCCCCAGTCGAAGTCAGCAGCTCCCCACCTGCACTGAAAATGGTGCCTGCAGAAAACTGCTTCCTGCTCCTGAGGCACCGGACGGTTTGCCAGAACCTCTTCGAGGCCAACCGATAGTCCTTCTCCATGGCCTCACCGAACTCCTTCCAGGACCAAGTTTTTGCCTCTACTACAGCCTGAGCTGCAGCTGGCTTAGACTGCCGATACCTGTCAGCTGCCTCTGGAGTCCCACAAGTCAGCAAGACCTTATAGGACTCCTTCTTCAGCTTGACGGCATCCCTTACTTCCGGTGTCCACCAACGGGTTTGGGGGCTGCCGCCACAACAGGCACCAGAGACCCCGCAACCACGGGTTTGAACAGCAGCAGAGACAATGGAGGTGGAGAACATGATCCATTCAGACTCAGTGTTACCAGCCTCCCTCGGAACCTGTTTGAAGTTCTCCCGGATGTGGGAGTTAAAGACTTCCCTGACGGAGGGCTCAGCCAGACGTTCCCAGCAGACCCTCACAGTACGTTTGGGTCTGCCAAGTCTTTCCGGCCTCCTTCCCCACCAACGAATCCAACTCACCACCAGGTAGTGATCAGTGGACAGCTCTGCCCCTCTCTTTACCAGAGTGTCCAAGACACACGGCCGAAGGTCTCCTGAAACGACTACAAAGTCGATCATTGATCTCCTGCCGAGGGTGTCCTGATGCCACGTGTATTGATGGACACCCTTGTGCTCAAACATGGTGTTTGTTATGGACTATGATGAGCACAGAAGTCCAACAACAAATCACCGCTCGGGTTCAGATCAGGGAAGCCTTTCCTACCAATCACACCCTTCCAGGTGCTACTGTCGTTGCCCATGTGGGCATTGAAGTCACCCAGGAGGACAATGGAGTCCCCTGTTGGGGCGCTTTCCAGTACCCCTCCGAGAGACACAGAGAAAGCTGGGTACTCCGAACTGCTGTTTGGCCCCTAAACAGAGACCTGTGCCCCACCTGAAGGAGGAGGGATGCAACTCTCTCGTCCACCGGGGTGAACTCCAACACTTGGCGGCTAAACTGGGGGCTCACGAGTAAGCCCACCCCAGCCCGCTGCCTCTCACCATGTGCAACTCCAGAATGGTAGAGGGTCCAATCCCTCTCAAGAGACTGAGTTTCAGAGCCCAGACTGTGCGTAGAGGTGAGCCCAACTATATCTAGCCGGTGCCTCTCAACCTCTCGCACAAGCTCAGGCTCCTTCCCTCGCAAAAAAGTTACGTTCCATGTCCCAAAAGCCAAGTTCCATGACCGGGGTTTAGGCCGCAGAGACACTTGCCCTCGACTGCCACCCAAACCACATTGCACTGCCCCCTCATGAGCTCTCCTGCAGGTGGTGGGCCTACTGGGGAGTGATCCCACATCGATCCTTCGGGTTTTACCCAACCGTGGGAGGAGCCCCGGCCACCAGGCGCTCACCTGCAAGCCCAACCCCAGGCCTGGCTCCAGGGTAAGGCCCAAGTAACACCAATCTGGGCGACACAACTGGATCTATGGGGTTCCTTCTCATGAAGGAGTTTGTCTGAGTTTGTCTGGCTCGTCACCCAGGACCTGTCTGTCATGGGAGACCCTACCAAGAGCTGAAGCCCCAGACAGCATAGCTCCTGGGATCACTCGAGCACTCAAACCCCTCCACCACGTTAAGGTGGTGGTTCATGGAGGCGGTTATCCAAACAGTAAAACAGTGATTTCACCGACCTTAAAGGAAGTAGAAAAAACATTTTTATTAAGTAAAATAAAAGCGTAGGGACTTTGTTTACTTTAAAATAGCAAAATGATAAGAGAAAACAAGTTATTTTGTACTCAAAATATACATTTCATTTATCTTTTCAGAGTACATTTGTTTATGTAACTTAGTAATAGAATTTTACATTAAAACTGTAAAGTTTACAATTCAATAAATTATTAAAAAGTACCAGTATGAAGTTTGAATACTTTATTTTTACACTAAATGTTGTTTCAAATACACTACAATTGTAAAGTTGTCTAAGCTGCTCAAAGCATGAAAATACTTTTTTATGAATAAAGTTTAACTTAAAATGTCATTATCAAACTTAAGGATAAATGGTCAATTCTACATTTACTGTCATTTATATAAAAAATAAATTATGATAGTGATTTAGGATTTCCTATAACTAATAATAACGACATGAAGGACTGAGATGTTCACATTAATATTAAGTGTACAAACAAGAAGGGCTTTAAATCAAACAAGATCAAACAACAAATGAATATTGAGCGTAAAGCAGCTCCTTAATAAACAAATATGAAATGACTCAGGGGAAAATTTAAAAAGAATGGTGCCCACATGTGAGAAGTAGGCAAAAAAATAAAGTAAAAAAGCAATCACCTTCTCTGTGTCTTTGCATGGTGACTTCATTAAATACATTTGACAGTGTTGTAAAATGCAAATATTTAGTCAAAAAATACTTTATGTAATTGAATATGAAAAGTGTATACGGGTAATTGACTGATTTATTTTACAGGCTGTTTTTAATCTGTACAACCGATGTATTCTTACTGTGACAGCCTCAGGTCTCTGCTGATTCTCTTTAGACTCCCTTTAGGTTCATTATATTTATGGGCTGCAGCAGTCAGACTGCAGGGACCGTGCTGTGTTCGCATATGGAAACATTTCTTGCGTCTTTGAGCAAAAATCATCATCATCGATCATCTCCTAACTTCTTGAACTTCATTAGGAACCAATTGCGGAAAATTTTTTTTTGCAATTATAAGTTGTAGATTTTTGAACGGCGTGTGCGTGGAAAGCTTGAAAAAGTTATGTTCTCCTGCTTCTTGCACCTTTTTAACAAAATATTGTGAAAACATATTTCATCAATCCCTGTGTCATGGATCTGTCAGCAGCTTCCACCTCCAACCACCAGAGGGAGCCCTCGCCTGAGTATTGAGCGCCAAGCTCCTTACTTCAACTCCCATCAGCCATTGCCTCACTTTACTTCCTGATCAGCCGTTTTCCATTGCTGTCAGCCTCTAGCAAATATACTGGCTCCAGCCTTCACCTCTTTTCAAAGTTGGGTGTTGTCTAGCAGACATTCTGAGCATTTATTCCTGGTTTGACTTTCTGGCTCTCTGATCCTTTGCTTGTTTCATCAGTCTCCTGCCTTGCCCTTGTGTTTTTTTGATCTTCGCTTGAACTCTGACTACGTTTATGTCTTGCTCCTGCTCAACTTTATTAAAGCGTTTGCATATGAATCCAAACGCTTCAGCCTCCTTATTACACCCTGGCTAAAGCTGAACCACATAATTTAACATAGGATGTGAACATATTATTTGACGTGTCTGGATTTGTTGGATGGGATGTAGGAGTGACATGAAGGAAACTTGGATTTGCTTCCCAGGGGAATGCAATGAGCCAAAAATCTAAAGTTGGCAACCAAAACACCAAATGGTTTCTATGGAGATAAAGCCAACAGGAAAGTGGTCATTTTGAAAAAAGTCACATGTAGCTCTCTCCAGCGAAGGTGGCAATGGCGCATTGAGTCTTTAATATTTTTACTGGTTGACCAAAGGAAGTGAAGGCAGGATTTGGCAAACATATGGAGATGGAAGAGATTTATGTTCAATAGTTGACGTGTACAATTGTGATCATGTTATCAAGCTTTGTTTGTGTTTTTCATTCATGAAGTTTAAATGACATAACATGCTCTTGTTCTCTCTCTCTCTTGCTCTCTTTATTTACGGCCCTAAATACGAGACTCGGAAACGAGTGTGCACACACTGCTGAACTTCCTTTCAGCTGAAGTTAAGCTGGCTGTTTGGATGTCCTGGAAAAGCCGGATCCAGGAGACCGAGTCCGATGATGTCCTGTTTCTCTTTAAGAGATGTTTGGCAGCTCGGTTGGGAACAGAGTTCTGTTTTCACAATCTTACAAATTCAGTTGACGATTTTGTTCAAATTTGGACCATTGCAAATGTTTTATCAGCAGAGACTCTTTGGTGCTGAATTTTTGAGTTCAGATGTTTTTCTCTTGTGCTGGTTGAACTTATTCCCTGTCCGTGTCATTTTTAATTTGTAAAGTGCTGATTGATTACTAAAGGTTTTTTACAACTCAAACTCTCTCTCTCTCTCTCGCTCTTTAGATACCAGAAAGATATAGAACTATAGATAGATATAATATAAATATAGATATCTATATGGATATAGAGAACCATTTTGATCTTTTACCCAATGCAGCTTCAAATAGGTTGCTGGAGCCTATCCCAGCCAATTTTAGTGGAAGTACTGGGTGGACTGTGGACAAGCGACAAGTTAAAGCGACAAGGTGCAGTGGCCATAGAGATGGAACTGTGAGGAGAAGGAATCTTCCTTACAACTCCTGTGGGTCCACGTCCCTGTGGACTTTCCCTTCTTAAGATTGAACATTCATTAGGAGTGGGAAATCTCTTATTTGTAATTATTGTCATTCTTTTTATTGCTTTGTCATGTCTTTTATCCAAATGTATTTATTCTTTTTTGTTTTCAAGGTGTTGTTATAAAGCTCAAACTACTTGAATTCCAACTCCGATCATATTTTGGAGTAAGCCCACCCCATTTCCCATCATCCCACTATTTACATTTTCCCCCCACTAGCTTGGAACCACTTGAAGATGAGGAAAACAAAGACACACATAGACGCATCAGAATGGAGTGGAGCAGCCACAGAACCATCATTAGAAAAATGCCACAAGAAGATGTTAAAAACACAAATTTCATCAGAGTGGGTCTTCATGTTGTTACTTCCCTCGGTGCATTGCAAGGAAAATATCCGCTGCGATGTGGATGAAAATCTCTGGCCTAATAGAGAAGAATGTGTAGATGGTCAGGAGCATGAAGATGTTGGCCACGAGAGGGAGGACACCAACAGTGACCAGTGAAGTTTACAGTAAAACATCATTTACAGCACTGTCGGCTGATTGGATTTTTCTTTTGGTTGTGTTTTTATGTTGGACTTGTACAGAGAAGTGTATGCAGTTTACGTGCGTGATGTCTAAATTCAGAAGCTGCTCTTACTGTGAAATCCTTTTGTTTTTTTTACTTTTGTACATAAATGCATTCTGTTAGTGCGACCTCTTCAATAGTGACAAAACATCGAAGCATTCTGACCTGCAGCGCTCACACACTGCCAAAGGGACGATGCTTTTTGAAGGCACTGATTGTTCAGAAGAGAAATAATCTTGGTTTTGACCCATGAGTAAACTGTTTTGGGAGAGATGTGAGCGTCTGCAGGTGATCCATGGTGTTGTGCTGAAGCATCCAAGTTATTTTGAGAAAAGAACTAAGAGGATGAGAACGAGCCAAAGTAACAGAGAAAGATCTAGTGATTTTGATGGCAATGACTCTTTACCAAACAAAAGAATCTACTTCTGAAACGTGTCTCATGAGTTTTGGGAAAGAAATGTGTATTTTCTAGTAAGATGATCTGTTGTGTAGAAGTGTAAGTGTGTTTGGCCAAATGACCTTTTAGTTTTGAGAATGTAATTTCCTTTTCAAGAAATGAACCAAACCAATGGAGAAAAACTGTAAAACAACCTTCTGTTTTCCATCTTAAGTTTGGATAAAGTTACCTTAAAAGCACTGGTATCATTTAAACAACAATAAAACCAGATCAAAAAAGTATTCAAAAAGTATAAAATGCATTGCTTCAATCAAAGTGTGGACTGTGTAACAGGTCGAACAAAGATAAGAAGAAAAAGTTTAAAGTTAAGTCACATTTCAGCTCCCGCTGCTTCTATCTGTGTGCAGAACTATGGCTTACAGCAGCTTCCCCCTCTTTGGTTCCATCTCCAGGTTGTAGCAGCTGACAGTTTCCTGCAGACATGAGAACCCTGCTGGATTTGTAAACCACACAGAGATCATGCATGTATTTAGGGTCCCAATGCGTAAGCTGATTGGTCTAATGATCTTCAACTTTTTGGTTTGGAGGATTACATTTTCAACAAGATATTCTAGTCATCTGTTCAGGAAAAAACTTTTTGAGTGATAAAGATGTCGTACTGTTACTTATTTAAGGAAAGAAATATTAACATTAAACGTTTAACGCTTTGTTAGACTGTTCTGGGTAAGTGTTTGATAGTAAGAAGTTTTTTTGCCTTCCTGTCCCAGGTCCAGAGTGTCTGATTGCAGAGTAACTCTAAAGTTTGACATTCTCTTGTTAGTAATGTATCAGAAGATAAATGTGACAAAATCAATGCAATAGTGCAGTTTTTGGCTAAATGTTTACATGCAGAAATCTCATTTATACATAAATACACATGCTAGCCACTTTATATGATACACTTTGCTAGTGCCGGGTTGGACCCCTGTTTTCCTTCAGAACTGTCTTAATCCTTGGTGTCAGAGATTCAACAAGGTACTAGAAACATTCCTCAGAGTTTGATCCATATTGACATGACAGCATCAAACAGTTGCTGCAGTTTTCTCAGCTCCATGTCCATGATGCCAATCTTCCATTCCACCATTTACCAAAGGTTCTCTGTTGGGTTGAGATCTGATGACTGTGGAGGACATTTGAGGACAGTAAACTCACTGTTATGTTCAAGAAAACAGTGTGAGATGATTCCAGCTTTATGACATGGCGCCTCATCCTGCTGGAAGTAGCATCAGAAGATGGTACACTGTGGTCATTAAGGGAATAATACTCAGATAGGCTGTGGCGTTGCAACCATGATCAGTTGGTACAAAGGGGCCCAAAGTTTGCCAAGAAAAAATCTCCCACACCATAACACTACCATCCAGAATTGTTGATACAAGGCAGGATGGCTCTATGCTTTCTTGTTATTGATGCCAAATTCTGACCCTACCATCCAAATCTCGCAGCAGAAATGGTGACTCATCAGAGCAGGCAACAGTTTTCCAATCTTCTATTGCCCAACTTTGGTAAACCTGTGTGAATTGGAGCCTCAGTTTCCTGTTCTTAGCTGAAATAAGTGGGACAAAGTGTGTTCTTCTGCTACTGTAGCCCATTTGCCTCAAGGTTGGAGATGTTCTTCTGCAGACCTCGGTTGTAACCGTGGTTATTTGAGTTATTGTTGCCTTTCTATCAGCTGGAACCACTCTGGCCATTCTCCTTGGACCTCTGACAACAAGAAGTCATCTCTGCCCACAGAAGTGCTGCACACCGGATATTTTCTCTATTTCAGACCATTCTCTGTAAACCCTAAAGATGGTTGTGGGTGAAAATCCCAGTAGATCAGCAGTTTCTGAAATACTCAGACCAGGTACACCCTGAACAGGACACCAGCCTGTTGCAGGGCCACACTTTCACAGTTAATTTGAGTAAAACCAGTTGCTTAACACAACTTAAGCTTTTAAATTTAAGGAGGTCTGAATACTTATATATACGTGAGGTGTGCCGTTGCTATGCATTGAGTCACGTCAACCGAACGCTGCTGTTCAAGTGGACAGGCAGGTATCAACCACAAAAATTGAGCTAGCTCCCTCATTTCTTAATTGATTTAGTCACCAGATCTCAACCCAACAGAGAACCTTTGGTAAATGGTGGAATGGAAGATTGGCATCATGGATGTGCAGCTGAGAAACAGGGCTCAAATTAAAGCTTGAGAAATTATTGATCTCATGGTATATTTGATTATTTATTATCTCTAAAGGTTAATCTGTAAATAGTGCAAGACCTGCGCCTTCTAGTGTTACAGGTAACGCATTGCTGTTACATTAATAGCTTCTAAAAAACTGTGATGTTTTTCCTGTATACTAGAATCCATAGATCTGAACTTGTAAATGCTCGTCACCCAAACCCAGAAAGGAGAAAAATTGATGAAGTTCAATGGCGTGAATAGTTAATAAACTTTGCAAAGTTAAGTAACAAAGCCTTTTTTCTAATAAAAACAACTGATATATCACGTGATGGCCAATCCAGCAATAAATATCAATGTCAAAGATGCAAATCTGTGGGGAAGGAGGAATCCAATCATGTTCCTATCACAAAGACACAGGGAAGGCATCCTCTGTGCTCTTCCCAGGGAAGGCAGCTGCAGCCTCACATGCTAAAGATAATTGGGGGGGGGGGGGTTATATGCATCATGACATCATGATGCTGATGATGTCATACTTGTAATCATCTTAGGCCTGCCACAAATGATCTTAAACATATCCGGGCATGTTTGTTTTGTACACATCATCGCCTTTGATCTAAGGATGACACATATGATTCCTTGCCCCGTTGTTGTTATACCTGAGAGAAAACCTTCTGTTTCACAGCTACTAGAAACCTTGCATTCCATCAAGAACCTTCGACCTTCGCTGAAGAACACGCAGCCTTTTTCTCTACACGCTACAGAAGACTGCATCTACTCTCTATTTTCAACAAGAACATTTGAAAGTTTTTCATAGCTTTACAGAAAAACTTCATTTAAAATGTTCTGTTGCCGTGTGAGAGACTCTACTGTTGAGGAGAGCACCCTCAATCTTCAAGATCAAGTCCAGGACATCACCTCGCTGACCAGCCAGCTGCAAATCCTCGCCGCTGAGCTGGAAAGCAAAAAACACCTTAAAGAAACCTACGCTGGACTCTCCCAGGCGAAGAAAGCGGCCTCAAAACTCACCAAGCAGCTGGAAAAAGACGCAACGTGTCAGCAAGAAACTCCAGGACCAAAAACCTCTGGAGGACCGTTGCAAGAAACAGCAGCAAAAGATCCACCTCCTGACTGAGACCAACGCCAACCTTCAAAAATACTAATTTAGGCAGCCCTGATAAAAAAAAAACAAACAAACTCAAACTGTGTGTAACAAGGTACGTATAACAAAAATGACAGTTATAAATGTATGTATGTATATATCTATGTTTTTCTATATATATGTATCTGTAAAATCAAAAATAAAAAAAAAATAAAAAAACAAAGTAAAAATAAATTTTAATAGATGTAAATAAAAAAACATGAGGAAATTGTGTGTGTGAAGGTTTTTGTGTGTTTGTGTATGTATTTATGTACATATAACAAATATGTGTTGTGTTGTGGTGTGTGTGCGTGTGTGTGGGTGTGTTTGTGTGTGGGTGTGTGTGTGGGTGTGTTTGTGTGTGTGCGTGTGTGTGTGTGTGTGTGTGTGTGTGTGCGTGTGTGTGGGTGTGTGTGTGGGTGTGTTTGTGTGTGTGCGTGTGTGTGGGTGTGTTTGTGTGTGTGCGTGTGTGTGGGTGTGTGTGTGGGTGTGTTTGTGTGTGTGCGTGTGTGTGGGTGTGTTTGTGTGTGTGCGTGTGTGTGGGTGTGTGTGTGGGTGTGTTTGTGTGTGTGCGTGTGTGTGGGTGTGTTTGTGTGTGGGTGTGCGTGTCTGTGTATGTGTGTCTATGTATGTGTGTGTGTGTCTGTGTGTGTAATGCAACCACAAAGGGGTCACAATCCAGTGCCCTCTTGTGCCGGTCCCAAGTCCGGATAAATGCAGAGGGATTGTGTGAATGTAAAAAAAATGTAACATATAAATCACAAACAGATAAGACATAAATATATCTAGATAAATATCTAGATATATTTATATATCTATTATAGATATATCTAGATATATAGATATCTATAGATATATGAACATAGATATAACCGAACCCCCTTTCTGAGTAGGAGCCGTCTAGACTCTATTGCATGCCTGGATTTTCTTCAGTCTTCAGGCGGGAGAATTGTTCGCCTTCGTGCCTGCTGTCCCACTTCTACTGCTGACGTGTCCCTCGCCTGTACACCTGGATGTTGTCTGTTTGCTCTGTGGAGATTGCTTTCATGTCCGAAGCCATGCCTGATCCCTTTGGTTGGAGGTAACCTGGAGTCCGACTCCCCTGTCAGGTCGCCTCGGCTACGAGTTTGTTGGAGGATGATCGACTCATCGAATCTGCTGGAAGTCCTGAGGGTTACGCTCTCCGCTACTGAGTCATCACCAGAGATCTCTGATGCTGCCTCGACACCAAGGAGTTTTGGACTGATCAATGCTTGATCTGCTACAAAAAAAACTTTTATTTTGAAAGACTTTTTGAATGCCCAGAAGCTGGATGGTTTGTTCATTGTAGAAAGCTGGATCCCTCCTGCTCAGTCAGGTGTTCTGTTGGAGCTTTTACCTGAGAACTGTTTGTGTTTTAATGTCCCGCGTTCTGTGGGCAGAGGAGGTGGACTGGTTTTTGTTTTTAAATCACATTTGAATTTTAGACACCTTACTCCACCTTTACTTTTCAACTCTTTTGAGTTTTGTATTTTTGATGTAGGCCCGTCCTCCACTTTCTTAGGACTTTTAATATATCGTCCCCCAAGGTTCAATGCACAGTTTTTACTAGATTTTTCTGAATTGCTGTACACTTTTATGCCTAGATATGAGCATGTGTTGATTTTAGGTGATTTTAACATTCATGTGTGCTGCCCTGACAAACCACTCGTCAAGGACTTTTTTAATTTGTTGGATTCTTTTAATCTTGTACAGTGGGTTTCCAACCCAACACACAGTCATGGACATACACTGGACTTAGCTCTGTCTGTGGGTTTTCTTCTCACCTCAGTTGAGACTGCGTTCTCTGATCATTCAGCAGTGTTATTTGACTTTGTTCTGCCATTCGCCATTGTCCCTAAACCTGCTCCTGTCAGATGGGTGCGGGGCTTGGACAAAGGAAAAGCTGATTAATTTTCTGCTATATTTTCTTCGGAGTGGCCGTCTTTATTCTCTTCCACCATCTTCCACCATTGGGAGCTCTTTATTGGACACTTTGCAGTGTTAGGACCAGCAGATTTAACTATTATAAACACAAGTCTTACTTCCATTCAATTTTAAACAGGCGGTTGCTGCTGAACAAACCAGGGCTGGATGCTGCATTGCTGTCAAACTACAGGCCAATATCCAACCTGCCTTTTTGTGCAAAAATCTTAGAACATTGTCTTCAAACAGTTGATCTCTTTCTTAAAGGCACATGAGATATTGAAACCTCTGCAGTCAGGGTTCAGGTCTGGACACAGCACAGAGACCGCTCTTTTAAAAATGTTTAATGATGTTTTAATGGCAACAGATGCAGGTGAACAGGTCGTTCTTTTATTACTTGATCTATCAGCAGCTTTTGACACAGTTGATCATGAGATCCTGATTGGTCGACTGGAACAATGGGTGGGGCTTTCTGGGGAAGCACTACAGTGGTTGCGGTCCTACCTTTCAGACAGGTCTTTCTGTGTTAAAATGGGCCCTTACTTGTCTAAGTGTTACCCCCTGAAGTGGGGGGTCCCTCAGGGATCAATTCTGGGCCCATTGCTATTTTCTGTTTATTTGTTGCCACTGGGAGTGATGTTTCGGAAGCATAAGGTGGATTTCCTCCTTTATGCCGACGATTGCCAAATTTATGTCCCTTTATGCAAGGGACCTGACCGCACGATTAAAAGAATAATTGATTGTCTTGCTGAAGTTAGGTTGTGGATGTCAGCTAACTTTCTTGACCTAAATGAAAGCAAATCTGAGGTAATTGTGTTTACCCCTAGTGGTCGAAAGGATCATGATATTGATCTTCTCTCTCTTGCCCCTTTTGAACAGTCTGTGGTCACAAACTTGGGGGTAAAAATCGATGCTGCTTTGAAACTGGACCTCCAAATAAATGCTGTGACCAGGTCCTGCTTTTTTCAAATGCAACGTCTGGCCAGGATTAAGTCTTTTATTTCAAAAAAGAACCTGGAAATTGTCACTAATGCCCTTTGTGCTGTCCAGACTAAATTATTTTAGTTCTTTGTGTGCGGGGTTTCCCAAGGCTTCAATAGCCAGACTGCAGCTGGTCCAAAATGCAGCGGCCAGATTTATTTGCAGGGCAAAAAAGTTTGACCACATAACACCAATCCTGGCCTCTTTGAACTGACTGCCAGTGCAGTACCTGATTTTTAGGAAAATTCTTGTTTTTACTTTAAAGGTCCCGGCAGGTACAGCACCTTCTTACCTCTCCAGCCTGGTTGTAAAATATCCTCCCCACAATCCTTACGCTCTGCAAACCAGTGTGTGTTACTGGCTCCCAGAACTAAACGTAAATAGTGTGTTTTCTGTGTTGTGTGTACGTTGTGTGTTTCTTGTGTTGTGT
>BSAI01000131.1:774702-836025 GCA_036245035.1 Adrianichthys oophorus
TGGTCCATTTAGGACGCGAATTCCAAAAGAAGAGGGAGGAAATGGAAATGGAGAGGGAGCGTTTTCTAAATGACTATCAGGTGGCATGGACAAAAACACAAAATCAGCTGGCCATGGAAAGACAAGAATGGCAGAGAAGGAACACCTCCCTGATGCAGGAAATAGCTGAATTAAGAAAAGCTCATGAGGAAAGTATTGCTGAATCTCACAGAAGTGAAAAGACCTTTTTGGAGTTGCTTTCTGTTATTGACAAGGGCGTGGACAAATTAAAAGAAACCATCAGAGAAAAAGACAGGATCATACAAAATTCTGAAATCGTCTTGAAAGAAAATCAGGACAAACAAGAGCAACAGCTTGAGGAGGTAAAAAAGGAATATCACAAAAAGAATATTGACCTGTCACTGAAATTACGCCAAATGGAAGAGCATGTCAATCAAGAGAGGATCAAGACAAATCATGCTAAACTCAGCTATGACCTAGAGGTAGAAGAGTCCACCAAAGTAAAAGCTGCTTTGGCCAAAGTCCAGAAAGAACTGGACGACCAGATACAGCAGAGAGCAAAAGAGACGTCCACCCTCTCACAAGAAATTGCTCATCAGAAGGAAGACGTGAAGAAGACAGAGACCCTCATCAGTAACACTGAAGAGGCTTTCCTGATCCAACTTGATCAAGTCCAGCAGGAGGTTGACAAGCTAAAAAAGAAGACTCAAAAGAAAACTGCTGGTCAGAGGTTTCTGAACCTGTTTAGAAAGTCTAGTAAAAAAGACTAACCTAACCCTGACCACAGCTTTTGGGAAAAAAAAACAAACGGACTGATGCAGTGTTGTAGTATAAGTGTGTGGAGGTGTTTTTTGTAATTTTGTATATATGTATATACCTCTGAATGTCTGACTAAATCACATTTTTTTTTACATGTATTTATCTTGATGTATGTGTTTTCCTATTTATATTTGTGGGTGTTGGTCTTTGTATGTTTTTTTTAAATTTTGAATATTATTTTTGTATTAGTTTTTTCAAAAAAAAAAAAAAAAAAGAAAACATTTAACAAAATCAAAAGTTAAAAATTTATGTATTTGTATATATATCTATGTTTTCATGTTTATGTATGTGTGTTTGTTTATGTGTGTGTGTTTGTGTGTGTCTCTGTATGTGTGTCTGTGTGTGTGTGTCTATGTTTGTGTGTGCGTGTTTGTGTATATGTGTGTTTGTGTATGTGTTTGTGTGTGGGTGTGTTTGTGTGCGTGTGTGGGTGTGTGTGTTTGTGTGTGTGTTTGTGTAATGCAACCAAAAGGGGTCACAATCCAGTGAACTCTTTTGCCGGTCCCAAGTCCGGGTAAATGCAGAGGGATTTTGTGGGTGTAAAAACAAAAAGAACATGTAAATCACAAAGTTAAGACTTGCACTTATGTAATACTTTGTATCTTTCTATCTACCTCTGTCTCTCTCTATATGTCTGTCTGTCGAAATGTTTGTCTATCTATCTATCTATCTATCTATCATTCATTCATTCATTTTCCAATCCGCTGTATCCCTTTCGGGGTCACGGGGTTGCCGGAGCCTAACCCGGCTACTCATGGGCGAAGGCAGGGTACACCTCTGGACTGGTCGCCAGTCTGTCGCAGGGGCTACAATCACACACCCATGCACACTCACATCCACACCTAGGGACAATTTAGAGTAACCAATTAACCTATGAAGCATGTTTTTGGACGGTGGGAGGAAGCCAGAGTACCTGGAGAAAACCCACGCATGCACGGGGAGAACATGCAAACTCCACACAGAAAGGTCCTCCAGCCAGGACTTGAACCGGGAACCTTCTTGCTGTGAGGCAGGAGCGCTAACCACTGCGCCACCGTGCAGCCCTCTATCTATCATCCATCTATAATTTTATGTATCTGTCTTTTGATCTCTCTCTCTCTTTGTTTCTATCTATCCTCTGATGAACTCTGGACCAGTCACACTGTGTGAAACAGGAGCTCTTTTAAACCAGCTTAAATGTTGTACATATCTTTCTTTTTTTCCTACTTTTCTTGTTTACACCTATTTATGACTGGTCTTTGTTTGCTCTGTCCTTGTAGGTGAGTCACCAAAGCCAAATTTATAGTATGTGTGCACTCATTTTTGGTCAATAAAGCTGCTTTTGAGGAGACCAAGTATGACACAGAGTTGGCAGTGTATAATTGTAATCGTGTGGATCTAAATGCAACTGGTTTAATGTTTGGGTACAGAAGCAAGACATGGCGAGGTTCAAAAACACAGGGGCAGGACAGAGGGCGATTAAACAGGCAAAGGTCATACACAAGGCAAAGGAGCAGAGAATACACAGACAGTGACACATGGAGTGAAACAAGACTACGCACTAACTGATAGACTGAGCATGGCTTAGATAGGAAGTGAGCTAATGACATAATGACGAACAGCTGGGTGGACATGGACCGGATGCAGTGCATGCTGGGAGATGAAGTGAAGAAGGTGGAAGACAGTCAATATTCAGGAGAGGATTCCCTCTGGTGGCTGGAAGGAGTGGCAGCTGGTTGACTCCTCATAATTATCATAGACGTTTGCTCACATCCCGTGAAGGGTCGCCACAGCAAATCAGCATTCACCGATCTGCACAGGTTGTTTGGCAGAGAGTTTTACGCCAGATGATGCAACCCTGTATTTATGTGGGCTGAAGACCAGCACAGGAAGACCCAGACTGGGGCCCCTTTCTGGCTACATAGTTAGGTAGTAACGGGTAAAGGGTCTTGCCCATTGACCCCTACTGGAATAAAAAATTAAATGGCTCTAGAATATAGAATGTAAAAATTTACATTTACTTCAAGTTTGACCATAAAAATTGAAGTATTGACGCTAAGGTGGCTGGAGGGAGCTGTAGCTGGTTGACTACTGACATAGCAGGAGTGGGGATTGGGACCTGTACAACCAGGCCAGGAACAAGCTGACAAAAGAGATCAAGGCAGCAAAGAGGACCTACACTGGAAAGTTGTAAAACCAGTTTTCTGCCAACGACTGCACTGCAGTTTGGAGAGGCCTGCAGACGCTCACCAACTGCAGGAGGTCATTCCCCCGCCCTGCAGAGAGTCCCCATCTGGCTGAAGACCTCAATGACTTCTATTCCAGGTTCCAGTACTACATCTCTCCCTTCCCCCACCATTTCCATCACACAATGCCCTCCTGCAATCCAAACCTCCCCCACACCTGACCACTCATCTGCACTGAGGATTTGTGAACAAGATGTGCGTCAGCAGTTTCAAAAGCAGAAGATTAGGAAGGCTCCAGGACATGACGGAGTGTCTCCATCCTGCCTGAAAGTCTGTGCTGACCAGCTGCCTCCCATCTTCACCCGGATCTTCAACAGCTCCCTGGAGATGTGTGTCGTCCCTGCCTGCTTCAAACTGTCTACCATCATCCCAGTTCCAAAGAAGTTCGCCCTGCCTGAGCGACATAAACCCTGCTATACTCATTCCATGCTTGTGTTTATTGGGGTCCAAATACAAAACCTTTCAGATTCACTAATTTGATTTTTTTTAATCTTGATATGTATTTTTTCTTCTCTACAACATATTGACAGGGTCATATGGTTGCTGGAGCCTGTCCCAGCCACTGTTGGGTGAAGGCAGGGTACATCTAAAGCAGGTCACAAGTCTGTTGCAAAGCCACATTCATCCTCACATGCACACCTATGGGCAATTTAGTCATCAATTTATTTGAAGCATGTTTTCAGACTATGGGAGGAACCCGGAGTGCCCGGAGAAATTGTCTCTGCAAAGAGTTTTTTTCTAGTCCAAATTCACTACTCTCAAACTAGGGTTTACTTGCAAGCCAGTTGAGTCCCTTAAACCCAGGTAGATAAGATCACAAATCTGCTTGTTTCTGCTTCAGAATCAGATGGAATTATGTTAAATGCTTTAACAGTTACGGTAGTCAAAAGAATGTCAGAGGGTTAAATGAAGACAGGATCTACAGTTTGGACCAAACATCTGAGTTTGAAAGTGTTCCCAGATCCACCTTCAGCAATAATGACTTCAAATTTGTCTTGCATTAATTGAAATGTAGAAGCGATTCTTTGGAGTAAAAAGGAGTTTGGAATCTGTTTAGATCTTCAAAACCAAACCAATCAAAGCCAAACCATTGCTCATCACTACCATGCTTGACAGTTATTCAGAGGATATTCTCCAAACATGCTGTGTATCATAACATCTTTAGAGTGATCTCAGAAATCCGAATGCCTAAATTCATTGAATCGCCTGTAATTGTTTATGTGCATCATTGGAATTACCAACTTATTCTTGTGCATAAATTTAGAAAATCACATGGTCACATGGGACTTACAGCCTGGCCTGAGTGATGCTCTTGCAAGAAATGTATCTCTGAACTGCAGCGGAGTTAACTCTGTAAACAGTCGTGCAGATACTTGTTCCTCTAATGACAAAGGTCCAAAATGTATGTCTCCTCAGGGGGCTTATATCAAAGCTGCAGGACAACAGGTTGAAATGTAAAAGTTTGCTTTTAAAATACTATAAAATGCACAAATTTATACATTTAAATCTCCAGAAATTGGTGTTTTTGAAATAGTTACTCCCAAAAGTTGAGCTGTGCATCTGATAAGATAACAGAGACTCCTCCTTGGATGATCACAGCTTTGATTACGACATGAGAGCATAATTCCCAACTAAAACATTAGGAAAAGAAAGGATTTAGTATCTTGGTACGATCTTCAATTGAACTTTTTGAAAATCAGCAGTTGGGAATAATCTCATAAGGAGTCCTAGTAAATAATAACATGTGATTGTATTCAAAAGAAGAAGAGCTTAAGGTTTGTTTTTGTACTCCACTTCAGCCTACCTGGAACACATCAGTCCACACCACGGCTTTAAGCCCCCCCGTAACACCACAGACCAACACAATGATCAACTTTAGGAAATCTAAGACAAATGTCAAACACATTTTTAATAAAAACTTTCAAATATTTATGCTGGACATATAAACAGAAGCTCTGAACAAAACAGTCATATATCCTATAAGTGAGAGCACTGAAAAACTCAACAGCAGCTTTAAAATGCATCCATCTGTTGGGGTTGTTGGAGCCTATCCCAACTACTGTTGGGCAAAGGTAGAGTTCACCCTGGACATGGTTGTGGACATGTTGGAGGGCCACACTCACATTCATGTACATGAACGATTTAAAGAAACCAATGAACCTGTGAAGAGTGTTACTGGATTGTGGGAGGAAACCACAAAAAACCCACACATGTACAAGCAGAACACACCTCTCTCCAAACTGATACACTAATACATCAATATGAGTATTTGTCATAGACATATTGTTTTCTTATTGCTTTTGTTGTGTCCTCAAAATTGTTTTGTGAATGGAAAGTCACAGCAGGTGTTGGATGTTCAATTAAAAAAACCTCACAACTGTAGGCACAGTTTGGCTCTTTTTTTCCACAACACAACAATGGACACAATTCAAAGACTGTAAAAGATTAAATACAAACAATAAAGGAGTAGATAAGTCAGGCAAAACAGCTGTTAAACTCACAGCCCAACAGAAGTGAATCCTCCTTTTTTATCGTATAGAGCCAAAATATATCGGAGACTGTAGAAGGAGAACTGAAAACCAGCTGTAGGTCAAAATTGAAAAAGTTGTACATCACCCCCCCGCCCCTGTCGACCTTATGATTAACCCCTCGACAGTCTTTACTCATTTACTGACCAACGTGCAGTAAAACGTACAGACAGCACCTGTTGATGAAATTCCAACCCAGAGATTCATGTCAATGACTGCAAAGAAAAGAAGAGACACAAAACTGATCAAGATTGGGAATTTTTAACTGTTGCTGTGACTGATAAGATGGAGGTACCAGAACCTGCAGCAATGAAAAAGTTAGACACGTCCAACATAAGACGACCTGAAAAGAGCAATGTATCTTAACTCACAGTTTGAAACAAGAATATTACTGTTGCCACCAGACGGATGGTTTTATTAAAACGGAGTTCCAAATACTTGAAAAAGAAAAGCACAAAAAACAATATATTAAGATAAAAAACAAACCTTTGATACATTTTCATACAATATTGAGCTGCTTTAAAGTCTCACTCCGATCATCTAGTTATCTAATGTAAAAGTGTTCCCAGCAGTCTTCTAATTATGATTCTGTAGTTTTTCACCAAAAACTAAAATCCTGTGCCATTTTCTGGGACATAGTTTCTGCAGAGTAGCAGAAGTTCATCATAAATTCACATCTGCATCATAGGTGGCAACACTGGTGCAGAACAACCCCGCCCCCATTCCCTGCTCCGTTGCTTGGTGCTTGAAGCAGGGAGCTTGTGGCCCGCCCAGCATATTATCTACATCACAAATACGATCATATTTCAAACTGTTTTTTCCATCTGCTCCTGAGTCACAGCTATTTAAATAAATAAATACGCAGAAATGCAATTTTAAGCGTAATTTTCTTATATATGCCGTCCATCACCAGAAAAATGCCAAAAGAACATGTTAAAAACACCAAAAAAAGATTTTTATCAGAGTGAGTCTTTAAGAGTCACATAGTTTCATCATAAACAGGTCAAAGAAATACCACAATAGATATGGATAATTACATCCTTAATACATAAAACACTCACCGCATGAGTGCTGGTAAATCCCAGCCTGTAGAAGACTGGAAGGAATATCTCAGACCCCAAAAGAAAAGAGATGAAAGGAAGAAAAGAAAGAAGACTTTCTGATGAAAAAACATTTTTTTACAACAGCAGTGAGAATTTCCAGCGATAACAGGATTGAACACATTTCTGCAAGAAATAAAACTCATTTGGATGTTAACAGAGACTTTCATATTTGTAGTAAATGCACTAGCCTTTATTGCTCCATAAACTGGACCTTTTCAACAACAAACACACGGAAAAAGCAAAGGGAAAAACAGAGTTAAGATAGATATTTAAAAATGATGATGTAAAAATGTATAAGGTAAAGTGTGTATGTGTGCGCGTGAGAATGTGCGTGTTTTGGGGGTGGGGACTTGTCTCCAGGACCCAAAATAACTGCATACGTTAAAGAAGAAACGGGCTGGGCCAGAAGGCGCGCTCCTGGATCACCACGTGCTCGCGCACGTACGTTGCATAGCAGCACGTACACCGTCTGACTGGTCGCTGACGAGAATAATCTGGCTGTTGCGAGCCCAGTCCATGATAACTGACCGCCGCGCCTGCTCAGTGCCATTCAGCGCACAGAGACACGCAGATAGGGGTCCGCGGCGCGCGCGCTGTCCCCACTCTAACGGTTTCTAGCTCCTCACATACAAACCCCGCCATTATGCTGTTGACGGCGAGTCGAGTCATCAGGAAATTCTGCTCCTCCTCCGTGAGTAACGCTCGCTTTCTCCATCATGTTGCTAAAGAAAAAAGCCGCAGCTCTGCTCACTGCGGTTTAGCAGGCATCCTAAAACATTTGACAGTTTAGGGGGGGACGGCTGTGCGTGACAGGTTCCCCCGCATGCCGCGTGTCCCGCCCCGCAGGAGCCCCCTCTGCTCCCCCACGCCTGGTGGGAGCTGTCACCTGGCAGAAGCATGCGCACATGTGCAGGAAACCTGAAACTCTCGCACATGCGCCGCTCAGACACCGGCAAAACGTTAACATAGTTATGTAACTTTGTTTAGAAACCATCATAGGACAAAACAGGGTTTATAATGTCCTTTGCATTTGATTTATTATATGTCAGAGTTAAAGATGACCACTGACTCCACCTCAGACTGAATCTCTGCTTCCATTACAGCATTATTACCAGAAGAAGTTGAAGTTAGCCATCATTGGTCAGAGTCTGTTCGGTCAGGAGGTGTACAGCAGTCTGAGGAAGCAGGGCCACCAAGTTGTGGGGGTGTTCACGGTCCCTGACAAAGACGGCAAAGCAGACCCCCTTGGTGAGCTTTTCCCACTTTCTTCTCATCCCTTCCATTGGATTTGGAGAAATGACTCTTCAGGTCCTTCAGCATCCTCTTCCTCCCTCATGCAGCGAGCCTCAGGGGTTTGTGACTCAGAGAACTTCTTCTCTGTAAAACTGTTGTCTCAAATACTCATTTTCGTATTTGGTCATTTTTGCCACTGACAATAAAACCGTTTTTTTATGAACAGATTTGTAGATGGAGGAGCACAGAAGACTAAAAGGCCTGATTCCCATTTAGCAAAATATTGTTTACAGATGGCCATAGTTTAGCTTCTAATGGTTTAGAGTTTGTCAATGCATTCACATTTTCTTTAAATGCATTAAATTAAATGCAAAAATGATGCAAAATCTAAAAGTCAACATACTTTGGGTTTTTCCAAACAGTTATTTACTTTTATTTATGTGACATTTGCTTTATATGTACTATATACGTGTTCCTAATAGATTAAAATTGACCTGAACCAAAACTGTAAAGGTACAAATTCCAACAGGACATAAGAGATAAATCCTCTGTTTTGGTTCCATTTATGAAAACATGTAGACATATAAGACATGCATTAGTGTTTAAAATCCAGTGCTGCAGTTTAGTGTTTCACATGACCGAGGGACTTTAAAGCTGTGCTACTTGGATCAACATGAATCTGTGAAAAGAAATAAACTGCTGCCATTCTGGATGCAGTAAACAACAACCTGAAAACAACATGAATGTGGCATAAAGACGGAGAGATCAAGCTTCAGGCTTTCTTTGGCAGAAAAGGAAAAGCTCGAACTACTTTTCATTGAAACTCAGGTTAGTGTTTGGACTGGAAGTGTGCTCAGTGCATCCAAGAGAGCAGCTTGGATTCCTGCTCCATATGTTTGACCTGGTCTTCAGTGTGACCAAAGGCTGTGCTTTGGCTGAGGTAGATGCGTGTTGACTCCCCTGTGCCTCTGAACAAAACAGGCCTTCATCCGTGTCAGATCATAGATAGTGGCTTCATTGTCTGTGCAGGAGGAGGCTCTGTGTGGACAGCAGATGAAAGCAGCATGCAGTCTTTCCACAAAGCATCATCCACTTCTCTCAGTCACTTCCCCACCTTTTCCCCTCATTTTCTGTTTTGCTTGTCTGGACTGACGTTTAATGTCTGTAACAATGACCCGAGCCTCACAGAACCAGACCTTATCTTATTTAGGGGCGTCCAGGAGCTTTATGTGGGCTCAGATGCATCATCAGAGCAGTCCAGCTGTGGGACTGAAGAAAACGTTGAACTCTTATCAGGTTTATTGCACTTTATTGTGACTCAGTGTTTCAGTTACACCGGGTAGACCTGGTATGAACTGGAATCTCTGGTTCAGACTGCTGCTTCCTGCATGGTTCCAGGAGTGAATGACCCCCTTTGACCCAACCGTTTGCTCTTCATATCTAGCAGCTGATACAAGTCTGAGGACTTCCAGTTTGATGTTTAGCGTTTGTGAACAGTAGAAAAAGCTTTTTTTTGGTCTCTGCCACAAACTTTCATTTAAGTGCCAGGGAGAATTAGCTGGCAGCCCTATTGTCTTTTTTATGTACCTACTGTACATGTCAACATCAAGCACAGACGGCTGTAGTTTAATTGATGTTTTACAGAATCTTGTTTACATCAATAATATTTATATTTTTCTCTGTCATGATGCTTTAAGAATGAGTTGGGTTTGAGCAGACTGCTTCAGTTGAAGGACATGACAGAGGAGCAGAACCTGGAGGGAACCTGTGATGATGAACTTTCTGTCTGTTCTCCTTACAAAACTTCCCTTCTCTACTTTGAGCTTTGAGAAAATGCTGTCAAAAAGGAAGGAAAAAAGAAACTCCCACAGCTGTAAATCCCCAAAATGCTTCGTTTTCATCTTGGGTTGAGTGCAGAAGGATTTGTTGATTCATGCTGCAACTCTGAGCTTTCCTCTGTTTTCTTAGCGGTGGTTGCAGAGAAGGACGGGACGCCACTGTTCAAGTTTCCACGGTGGCGGAACAAGGGGCAGCCCCTCCCCGAGGTGGTGGAGGCATACAAGTCTGTGGGGGCAGAGCTCAACGTCATGCCCTTCTGCTCCCAGTTCATTCCTATGACTGTCATTGACCATCCCAAGCACGGCTCCATCATCTATCACCCCTCCATCCTGCCCCTGCACAGAGGAGCCTCTGCCATCAACTGGTGAGACCTGTCACAGTAACATAACAAAGTAGTGGAATGCTGCATTCACACTGAATATTATTGCACGCCAAATCTGCTCAGCCCATGTCCAAAAATGGGTTCATAAACTTAACACCCCAGTGGAGTGTGGGTTTAGCTTTCCCCAAATGTTTTTAGCCTGATCCCAATGTTTATTACTATATTATACTATATTTCACTCACAATGCATGGAAGACACATATGATGCTGAGAGATCAGGTTTATTTATTTGAAAATATCGATTAAGTTATAAGTAATCATGTCCCCATGTCTGGGTTCATAGGATCATTCAGAGATTCTCCCAGTACAGTGAGCCTTACCGTCTACTGCAGGAGCTGTGTCTGAATGACAGATGCACAACCACGTTACCATGTTTGGTAACTATGACACAACAATGACCAACATTTCTTCATGTTTTACTGAAGACAAACATTTTGCACTCTGAGGTTTTCATTCGTTTCAATTAAGTTTGAATCAAAAATGTAGTCAAGTCAGCATTTAACTACTCAGTATGTAACGATTAACCGGTCAATCGTTTAACCGATTTCTATTCCTGCAATCTAACCAGATCGCTCTGTCAGAATCGCATAGAATTGACCTATACCATAAAAAGATTGTTTCAAAATGACAAAAATGGATACTCAAATGGATATTAGAAAATGCCATTTGGATTGAGACATCGTGTGTTTATTTTATTATAACGTACAAACAATCGGGCCATCACAGTGGACAACACACGTGTGACGTCAGCAAAAGAAATCATCAACCATAATTACAGTCCAACATGTGGAAACACTTTGAATTTAGTAAAGACACGTGACCATTCTACCACGTGTTCTTACAATGTTCCCTTTGTATCATTTTGATGTGGAAAAACAACAGTGAGCTGAACTTTATCAAACTCAAATGTGAATGGATTTGACATTAATTCTTGTTTACTTGTTTGTTTGGACACAAACTTCATTTACACTTGATTATCTTGCAAGAAATACTAGGAATCTAGAAAACTTCACCTGCACTGTTCAGTACCAGGTATTTCTCTGAGTTATACTGGTTGGATCTATTTTAGATCAGTGAATCAGATCAAATTGGATTGTTCAAGCTGTACTAATATTGAAAATGAATTGTAACACTCCTTATTACCTCATGATCACCGGCTATTTCATTGCATGTTTGCTGTGTTTTAAGGTCATTTTGAAATCTTTGAATTGAATTGAGGGTTTGTGATTAATTGAAACTGAATGAATTCTAATTGGCACACGCTTCTCCTGTTGCAAGGATTCTGCACTTTAGTTTGGTTTTGAATGGGTGTCTTTGGTTGTGTTTTGAGTTGTCAGTTATTCTGGGTTCATGTTAATCATCCACAGCACCTTTTAATTGCCCTCACTCTGTTTAAGGGTCTTGTTTTCAGTTGGCCATTTCCAGGTCATTTGCTTTTCACCTTTTTGTTGCTCCCTTGGTTTTGACGTGTTCTAGAATATTTATTAAGTAATTACGTTTCCAAAACCAAGCCCAGTCTCCTGCATTCTTGGTCCTACACCTCCAGCTCCTGAAACCTGTGTGTGTTTTTTATTTTTTATCTCTTACACAGCATTTTAGTGAGAGAAAGGTGCCCATAGATGAAATGAAATGTTGTTGTCATACTGTTATTATAATTTTTAAATTGTCTTTCAGAAACAGACATGAGTGCTTTATGGACATGGAAAAACAGGAAAAATTGAATAAATAAAAAAAAAAAAACATTGATAAATAGCAGATAAAAGAAAATGCTGATTTTAAATTGCACAATCTGCTGGAATGTTTTCTAAGATGTGTTTTTATTATAAGCTCTCAAGTTTAAAAAGATCTTTAGATAAAAAAAAGTAGTTTTATTTATGTACCCAGGTTGACATTAAAATCTGTCCGATGAGTTCATGTTCAACACTTTCATAAAGGTTCTCCTTTTGAGTTTTGTCATCCTGCAGCACTCTCACAATCTTACAGTCTGTCTTGGATGACATTGTTGGTTGTAACAGAAGTTCTGTCATAAAATAGCAGAACTGTTGGTTTTCTTCCTTCAGGACCCTGATCCACGGAGATCAAAAAGCTGGTTTTACTGTGTTCTGGGCTGATGACGGACTGGACACCGGCCCCATCCTGCTGCAGAAAGAGTGTGCTGTGGAGCCTGATGACACCGTAGACACACTGTACAACCGCTTCCTCTTCCCAGAGGGAATCAAAGCCATGGTAACTGTCTGGAAGCTGGTTTTGAAGAAAGTGTTTCCCCACACCTCAGACTACTGTGGAACTTTTGATTAAGACATCTTTAGACAAGAGCATCTGGGTACTCAAAAGAGCAGTCACAAGTCTCAGACTGAGCTGTTTGTTCTGCTGTAGGTGGAGTCTGTGCAGCTCATAGCTGATGGAAAAGCCCCCAGAATTCCTCAGCCAGAGGAGGGTGCGAGCTACGAGGGTATCCAGAGGAAATCCAACGCCAGGGTGAGAGTTATAAGAAGATGCATACATGGGATAAATCAATGGTTTCCTGGTCAGCTCAGGCTGGGCCTCGTGCTGCATCACACAGCCTACCAGCTGCTCTGTCATAACGTTCATGCAGTGAAGGGCTGCTTCATACTGCCTCGCACTGGAATCAGGCAGACTGACAGAGGCCGAGCCAGTCTAAACTGCTGCCTGATTTGTCTCTTGCAGCCACGTAGCCAGCAGCATATTTCAATGTGCTGTTCATAGGGGAGAGGTTTGCTTTCCTCAGTAATTTTCCACGCTCTGCTCATTTAGGAGCAGCCAGCTGTGTGACTTTGCCCTCATTCTCAGTCATTTAGATAGCTGTTAGTATAACCAGCCTCTCCCTGTGGTTCCCAGGTTGACTTGGCCCAGCCGGCTAAGGCCATCCACAACTGGATCCGTGGCCACGACAAAGTCCCCGGAGCCTGGACACTCATTGGTGGTCAGGTGTGTTTTCTGGCAAGGACAAGAGTCTGCACTCTGACTGCTGAGACCACTAACAAACCATGTGAACGTTATACCAACTATGTGCTTTTCCTAAACTATATTTGATCTTTATGTGTAAAACAAACAATGACAGTTGGATGTTACTGTTAGGCAAGAACAGCAGAATGACAGCAACACAAACAACATGTTTTTCATCGAGTCAAAACAATAAGCTACTCCTTGTTTCAGCAGATTTTTGATCTAAACATTTCTTCTCTGCAATGTCATGTACCGTGTGGTTTTATATGCCACACATCCTGATCAACTCTTCTTCTTCACATTGCTTCACTTTGAAGTGCATTAATATTCGTTTCACCGCAAACAAATGAGTAAATTTCAGATACATATCATGTGTAATCCAAGTCCAAAACACTTCCGTCTTCCACTGGAGGTTTCTGGTTTTATTTCTCACATGAATGAGAGGCAAGTTGGTCAATCCTAAACTGCACAGCCAATTACAGATTCTGCTTTCTTGCTCCTCAAAAAGTCATTTTTCCTTTTTGCCTCCACCTATTTAAGTTATTAGTTTAAACTTGGGTTTTTACTTGAGAAGTAGGAGGGATTGAATATTTCTTTCAGGGTTTGCCCATGATGCCGTGCTCTCACAACAAAAAGCTCAGGATAACAGAGGACAAACACAACAGGAACAAAAAGTTTACACCTGCAAGATGTCATTTTTGAAGGATTGTACATTTCTCTCTCTTTAAAGAAAAGCTGCAATGTTAATATCAATCATGAACTTACAGTACTTTGTCCATTGGTTAATTCCTCAACATAAAACAAAGATGTGTTTTGATGTTGGACACTGATGCCTGCGGTTTGTCTGCATGCATTGTCTGGAGCAGTCTTTAATAAGTTATTAGAATGAATTTGTTTTTTTTAAGTCCATGTCTCTTTAAAAAGAAAGCAGCTGCAGAACTGGAATGCATTCTCAGTCACATAAATCATCAGTGGTTAAAGTTACTGTCTTTTCAGTCTGTGACCTTGTATGGCTCATCCATGCTGAGCGAGTCAGTGCCATCCGGCCAGCCCCTGGAGATCGAGGGAGCGTCCCAACCCGGCATCATCTCAAAAAAAGGGCTGGTGTTATTTGGAAATGACGGGAAGGCTGTAAGTGTCACATCTGACTGTCTTAACTCCATTTAGTTCCAGTGTGTCCTCTTTGTTGGCCCGTTCTTTGCAGATCTAATCCAGCTGTTTGCTAACAACAGGATAATTGGAACAGAGCTGAATAATCTAAGTGAGTTATCTCCCTTTATATGTTCACACACCGCGCTCAGCTCCTAGTGAAGAACCTGCAGTTTGAAGATTCAAAGATGATTCCTGCTTCCAAGTACTTCTCCTCTGGAGAGAGCTCGTCTGTGGAGTTAACTGACGATGAAAAGAAAATGGCCGAGGAAATCAGGGTATGGAGATCGTTGTGTTTCTTAAATCAACAAGCGATCTAATTAAGGAAAATAAGTCCCTTTTCTTTCCACTTAAAGAGCATTTGGAAGAGCATCCTCAGCAACGTTCCGGCCATTGTGGACACCACAGACTTTTTTAAGTCTGGAGCTGCCTCCATGGATGTTGTCAGGTGAGGGTGAGGTGCCATGAACGTTTTCAAAAGACTCATCTTAATCTACATTCATAATAACTGCCTCTATGTTAAATACACACTATATTTTCTGCTCTGTACTGAGGTCTAAAGATAGAGGAGGATATAATACATTTGATCTGGTTGTTGGAAGAATGTGAATTAATGCAACAGTCTCCAAAAGTAACTGAGTTTATTTCCATTTTTAAAAAGTCCAAAACCAGAAAAAAGTGGATGCTTGAACACCTTGAATATCTATCTTTAGCGGTAATATTTAAAAATAAGTCATTTCTTGTATGACTATCAGTCTTTTATTTTAGGAACTATGGTTGACTTGATTCCAGACACCTGTCTGTGTAACAGATGACCTCACAGCTTCTTTGAGGTCACAGAAGAGGTCCACTTTAGTGGCTAAAAGTGAAGTTGGTTTGACAGAAAAGCTGCCTTACTGTGTGCAGGCTGGTGGAAGAGGTGAAGCAAAAGTGTGCTGGTGTTCAACTGCAGAATGAGGACGTATACATGGCCACCACCTTCCAGGACTTCATCCAAATGTTTGTACGCAAGCAGAGGGGAGAAGACCAGGAGGAGGAGCTGGTCATTGATTATGTTAGTACAATCAGCAGTTTAAGCACTTAACAAGCCAGGGAGTATAACATATCAGGATAGAGAAAAGACAGAGTGATGACAAACATGCAGAGATTTGGGTTTTGGATATGGTGAGGTGGCTGGACGGTGGCGCACGGGGGCCTCACAGCGAGAAGGCCCCGATTTGAATCCCAGCTGGGGCCTTTCTGTGTGGAGTTTGTACCTCGTCTTCGTCCAACAGTAGACAGATTTGGCTGTGGCAGAGCTGTGACCCCAAAAGGGATAATGCGAGTTAAAAAGATGGATGGATTGGTATTTCCCACATTTGTTAGGGGGGAAAGAACATAGAGTGAAATAAATAAGAATACATTTTATTTAAAAGCACATTTCAGGGCCCAAAATGACGCTGTACAAGACAAGTTAAAAACACATTTAAACAGAGTAAAAAAAAATAAGTGGTGGAGGAAACAACTAGGAGTACGATTGTTTGAACAGATTGGTTTTGAGTTTTGTTTTAAACGTAGAAAGGCAGTCTGTATTTCTGATGTTAGGTGGAAGTGAGTTCCAGAGTTTGGGGGCGGAGCAGCTGAAAGCTCTGCAGACGAGCAGAGGAACAGCCAGGTGCAGAGAGGATGCTGATCTTAAGGAGCGGGATGGTGTTATAATGTGGATCAAATTGGAGAGGTACAGAGAGGTGAAGCCCTGGATGGATTTAAAAGCATATAGGAGGATTTTTAAATAGATTCTGAATTGAATCATGAGCTAGCAAAACTGCTGGAGTGTTGGTGTGATGTGGTGGGAGAAGGGGGGGTGTTGGTGATGATCTAAGCTGCTGAATTTTGAACCCGTTGAACTTTATGGAGCAGTTTGTGAGGGAGACCAAAGAGAAGGGAGTTACAGTAGTCTAGATGACTGGTGATGAGGCTGTGGACCAGGATGTAGGTAGTCTGAGGGGTGATGAAGGGACGGAGATGATTAATGTTTCTAAGGTGGTAGGATGCAGTCTGGATGATGTTATTGATGTGGGCGGGGAAAGAGAAGGAGCTGTCCAGAATGACACCCAGACTCTTCACATTGGAAGTGACAGATGAGTTGTTGATGGGGAGCATTAAACTGATGACTCTGGAGAGGACAGATTTAAGGCCCATGAGGAGAACCTCAGTCTTATTGCTGTTAAGTTGGAGGGAATTGGAGGAGAATCGGGACTTAAGTTTGGACAGGCAGATTGTGAGGGAAGTGGTGGGAAGTGTGGAGTTCAGTTTGGATTGATTGGTAGAGTTGAGTGTTGTCAGTGTAACTGAATATTGAATGTGCGGAATATGTCTTTAAAAGGAAGGAGATAGGTGATAAAAAAGAAGGGGTCAAAGACAGAGCCTTAGGGCACACCAAGTGATGAGGGAGAGCTGGGATTGGAAGGAGAAGAGTTGAATGAACTGTGTGCAGCCAGAGACAGGATTTAATCCAGTCTAAGGTAGTGTGGACAATGCCAGAAGAAAAGATGAAAAGTAATTTGTTAATTTACATCCTTTTATTTAGCTTCTCAGCAAACTCTGTGGTTCTTTTATGCTGTGATTAGGCAACCAAAGAAGTGAACAACATGACAGTGAAAATGCCATACCAGTGTTTTATCAACGGGAGGTTTGAGAATGCAGAAGATGGCAAGACCTACAATACTATCAACCCTACGGATGGATCTGTGAGTCTGTCCACACAAACCTGTTCATCCCCTTCCACCTTTCACTCTACCTGATGTCACTTAGGATTTGGCTCTTTTCTTCTCAGCTTGAAAAGGCATGTTTTGTTTAATAGAAGATTCTTCATGCAGGTGATTTGTAAGGTCTCCTATGCAGCAGTGGGTGATGTGGACCGGGCTGTGGCTGCCGCTAAGGAAGCATTTGACAATGGACCGTGGGGCAGAATGAACCCCAGAGACAGAGGAAGTCTCCTGTACAAGTGAGGGGCTCCTTTAGTGATGGTGTTTTCTCATAACAAAAAGAGGAACATCAAGATGTATGTGTGATTTTAAAGACCAAAGAAGTGTCTTCACATGAGATTAGAACCAAAACCATGCAAACGTTTTTATGCTTCATATTACAACTATCGACTGAAAGCTGCTCCAGTTAAACCACCCTTCATAGAATGCAATAGGGTTACTGTGGAGTGTTAAAAGCCAGTTAATAGATTATGAGGAAATGAAAGCCTTTAAAGGGACTGTCTGCTGCTATTCAAAAGAAGAAAAAGACTGAAGATGTATTATGATAATGAACTGCAGTTTAGCAGGAATTCACGTTGTTGTAGACGAACAGCCTCTGTAGAATCATGGTAATTTACATGTTGGAATGTCTTTTGCTTATTTAATAACTAGTTATTAGCTACTATCTAGACTTTTTAAGCACAATGTTTAGACCAACTAAAACAATTTTTTAAAAAAAGCCACAAGTACCCTAATTTCATTAGATTTTTAGGTAAAGTGGTCAGGAATTGTGCAGAGTGAGAGCCAATATTGCATTAAAGTTCCTCCAAAAAGGGTTGAAACCTCATTCAGTACATGAAGTAATAGCAAACCTCGGAGTCATAGGAACCTTGCATTAAAGGTCATGACATTAGTTTTCTGATTTCTATGGAAAACCTGTAAACATCTCCTTCCCTCAGGCTAGCTGACCTGATGGAGGAGCATCAGGAGGAGTTGGCCACTATCGAGTCCATTGACTCTGGAGCCGTGTACACGCTTGCTCTTAAGACTCATGTCGGCATGTCCATTCAGACTTTCCGCTACTTTGCTGGCTGGTGTGACAAAATTCAGGTGGGACAAAATTCTCCTTCATGAGCCTGGAAACAAAAGCTAAATAAGCCTTCATCAGACCAATGGAATCTGAAGCTTTTTTCATTTGTACAGGGAAAAACGATCCCCATCAACCAAGCCAGGCCCAACCGCAACTTGACCTTCACTAAGAAAGAGCCTTTGGGGTGAAGTTCTGTGGCTGCTGAACATCACTGAAACATGCAGTCCACTGTTTTCTGTCATGAGTGACCAACTGCTTCTTTGTGTGGCAGAGTTTGTGCCATAGTCATTCCTTGGAATTATCCCCTCATGATGCTGGCTTGGAAAAGTGCAGCCTGTCTGGCATCTGGAAACACATTAGTGCTGAAACCAGCACAGGTGAGGATTATCTCTAATGTTATGAGATTTAACCATCTGCATTAAGTTTTCAGGTACACATATCATCAAAATGTAAATACCATCAAATGTTTAGGTCGTCACAATGCCCTGTTTCCATTTCCATTTCTCATCTGACTTTGTGTTCATTTGTTGTTTGTGTCATTTACAGGTTACTCCTCTGACTGCGCTGAAATTTGCTGAGCTTTCTGTGAAAGCTGGAATCCCTAAAGGAGTTATTAATATTCTACCAGGCTCCGGTATGAGCAGAAAAAAAAAATATACTGCCCTGTTTGAAAGGCTGTCCTGCTCAGCAGTTGCTCTAATGCATGTTGCCAAAATGCTTGTATATAAATCAATGTTTCCCTTTGCATATCTCCCAGAGGGTCCTTCATTTTTGTTATACAGAGCTGGGAGGCAGTCAGTTGTTAAGTTAAACTCAGGGATACTGCGGGCTCAATATGAAAAGCATGTTGTTTAAGCAACGACAAGCTCTGCTGGACCCAGAGTATCTCCCAGAATGCTCTGCTGCAGCATGTCTCCTGATTCTGCAATGGAAGTATGAGCAGACGTAAAAATGTCTGTGATTTTGAAAGTTTCATCTTTAGAAGAACAGACAAACCTTCTGACTTCTATAGTTGTAGACAGTCAGCAGATCGTGGTGATCTATGCGTTGTGTTGGCATCTGTGAGCAGAGACTGGAGGAATTTCTTCTCTTTAGGTGGCATGGTGGGGCAGCGTCTGTCCGACCATCCTGACATTCGCAAGCTGGGTTTCACCGGCTCCACGCCGATCGGCAAGCAGATCATGAAGAGGTAAGAGCCAGTTAGTCTGATAATTGTTCCTCCGGGCTGCTTGCTAATCCTTTTTGTCTCGGGTCTTCAGCTGTGCACTCAGCAACCTGAAAAAGGTTTCTCTGGAGCTGGGCGGAAAATCCCCTCTCATCATTTTCAGTGACTGCGACATGGACAAGGCCGTCCGCATGGTGAGGAAGCAAGTCTTTTGCCATATTCCTTTTCTTTGCATTTGTCAGACTGATCCATCCAAACTAACCTGAGTGGAAATGAAATTCAGATATTAAAGTGAGACTGTTTTGGTTGAAGGTGTGAATGTGAGTGTGCATGGGTGTGTGATTGTGGCCCCTGCGACAGACTGGCGACCAGTCCAGGGGTGTACCCTGCCTTCGCCCATGAGTAGCCGGGTTAGGCTCCGGCAACCCCGTGACACCGAAAGGGATAAAGCGGATTGGAAAATGGATGAATGAATGAATGATGTTTTGGTTGAACACTGCAGCTCTGAATCCATGCTAGGAAGCTTGATTAAACTGCATTTGATGTTTTAGTATGAGGTTACTTGGAAAATACTGTTTTCATCTTTCATGTTAGCTTTATGTAAACAAATACTTTCAAAGATCATTAACTTCTCCAATAGGATGAAATGTGTTTGCTTCTCCACAGGGAATGAGCTCCGTGTTCTTCAACAAAGGAGAGAACTGCATCGCTGCTGGACGTCTGTTTGTGGAGGAATCCATCCATGATGAGTACATCCGCCGAGTGGTGAGCCACACTGAACCCTGACGCTGCCCTTTTGCTCCATCATGCAACATGAAAACACTTCATTCACATTGTTCACAGCACTAAGAACACAACCTCTTTAAGTTGTGAGGTGTTGCACTCATCTTTTCAACAGCAACACCTTTCTGCTGTAATGTAGACGTAGTGTGTAATCTTAATCCCATGAAGAGTTGATCCCTTATCAGTGTGCCGAGCTCCATAGAATCAAAAGCTGCTCTAAAACCTTCAGGTGTTTTACCACAGGAAGAAAAGACATCAGCGAGAATCCATGTTGACACAATAAATGTAAACCAGCTGATTCTGAAGATGAGAAAAAATGTTTTGGTACAGTTGGAATTACGGAAATAGTGTAAGCAGTCGAAGAGTTATGCTAGTTCAAAGAGCTTGTCTTATTCATGTTGCCAGCAACAGCTCCGGTATTACAGTTTTTTTCAGTCGCCTCGATGTGACAGTATCATATTGTGGCACGTGTTTTGCAGTATGTATCGCCAGACTCTTGCCAATACACACCCCTACAAAATAGGTAGTTAAAAGCAAGTTCCTTAATCAAAATTGATAATTTAACACACAAGGATTTGTGTCAGTTAAAGTGTCATTGTCAAAATGACAAGTTTTCTTTGTGACAGACATCTCTGGAAGTGATTCCTAATGTCGTGTAAAGTGAAGACAGCATTATCTACTATGTTTGGCATCATGAAAGCAAAAATAAAAAAAAAATCAAGACACTGAATAAGCACTTGTGCCGCAGAGTCAAATCGGGGATCTCATTTACCTCTTCAAGGTTGTCTTGTAATCCTTTCCGACGTGCAGAAATAACAAACATAAACATGGTCAATTTTACAGTACTGTAATATAATACTCTCTAATTTACTATTGCACTACAGCAGATTATTCCACGCAAAAATCTGAGCTACAGTTATAGTAAGTTGTAAATCTACATGTAAAAGGCTACAAGGTAATGTTCCAACAGAAGCTGATTGTTAGAGGTGTCAAATTATCCCGTTAATTGTGATTAATTAATTACAGGCGTTGCAGCACGTTATTTTTTTATTGCGTTGATCTCATTTTTGCGTAGGATGATTACTTCTGTGTTTTTGCACACCTGGTGGAGCGTTACCCCGCTCATACCATGGACATTTAATAAAAACACAAATATTCCAAAAATCATTACAACTTCAGTCCTGTTATATTTTTAAGTTTAACTTTATATATATATATATATATATATATATATATATATATATATATATATATATAAATACAAGCGGACTATTTTAAACGCGGTATGTTGCCTAATCATGGTAACCATGGTTTGCTCTCGCTTCTTTTTGAGAGAAGTGATTGCTTTCAAAGACCAAAATCTAAAAAGTTCAACTCCTCTGCAGTCTGTGTGTCTTGCTTCTTCTTTCATGGAAACACAACACAGCAACATTTTTTCTGTGCATGTGCAGATCCAGACGACCTGCAGAAACTTTTAAACACTTTCATTTTGTCACTGAAAGACAGGGAAAAACTCTAAGGAAGTTCTGGAAATTCAGAGAAAAAGGCTCTGTGAACCACATGACGCTGTTGGTACTGAGATGATCCCTATACTTATAGATACACTTGAACACAAACGGACAACACAGCCTCAACTAAGATCACAATAACTTTTGATCAAGAAGCTTTGAACAGATAAAATCCTTGTAAAAAATAAACTGCTTTCACTGCTCCCTGTGGCCTGCCTGGTGTGTTGAAGATTACTTGATGTCAGAAAAAGAAATATAGCAATTGTTCCTGCCAATCAGACTGGAAATGCATAGCACAGGTTTAGCTATATGTTTAGCATCGTGGTGGACAAGTAAGTTGACCATGAACTCCTCTGTATATCAAATGTCAGGTCCTTTCCAGCTGCTTTCGCCTCATTAACTTTGGTTTAATGAAGCCATGATAAATTGTAGAGTGAATTTTGTTAGGTTTTCTAAATGTAATTCTTTTTTTTTACAAAATGTCTTATTAAAAATGTCGTTTTACCTTCATATAAAAAATCTGTTTCCCATCTCCATGCTTTAAAGGTTGAGGAAATTGTGAAGATGAAAATCGGTGATCCTCTGGATCGATCCACTGATCACGGCCCACAGAACCACAAGGCCCACCTAGATAAGCTCCTAGAGTACTGCGAGATTGGGGTGAAGGAAGGAGCCACACTTGTGTATGGAGGCAAACAGGTCGACAGACCCGGTAGAAGACGCTGCCCCTCTGAGGAAAACAATATACACCTTTCTTGATATGAATAAACCATTTTATACCATCTGTCATTTTTCCCAGGTTTCTTCATGCAACCCACAGTGTTCACTGACGTGGAAGACCACATGTTTATAGCCAAAGAGGAGTCCTTTGGTCCCGTCATGGTGGTGTCAAAATTCAGAGATGGGTATGTTAACACAGTGACTTCTATCTGTGAAGATTCCAACAGCTGTCTCACACAAACCCCCTTCCCAAAACTCAGGGATGTGGATGGTGTTCTTCAGAGAGCCAATGACACAGAGTACGGCCTGGCCTCTGGGGTATTCACCCGCGACATCAACAAGGCCATGTATGTGAGCGAACGGCTGGAGGCCGGAACCGTCTTTGTCAACACTTACAACAAAACAGACGTCGCTTCGCCCTTTGGAGGCTTCAAGCAGTCGGGCTTTGGCAAAGACCTGGGTCAGTATTCAGGTTGTTTAGCGGTCATCAATCTCATTCATTAGGTCATTAATCGCTCACTGAAGAACCTAACATAATAGTGCTGGGGGGTCAGAAGTCTGTAGTTCTGCTTGTTCTTTGTCTGCAGGAGAGGACGCCCTCTCAGAATACCTGAAGACCAAAGCAGTGACTGTGGAGTATTGAAGCTCGGAGTCTCCCTGAAGCTCAGGCTCACGTCTGGATCAGGAGGTTCTGAGCGCCTCATGCTGCATTCACACCGGACGAGGCCGATGGGTCATATTCGCATCTGCTGCCTCTCTTTTGACGCGCACCAAATTTTCTGCTCAACGCCTTGACTCCCCAGCCATGGGGCAACCACCGACAAACTTAATTTGTTGACGACATTGTGGAAAACATGGATGATGTTGAGCGAGTAGCTTATATTTATTTGTTTTGAAGAGTTCTACAGTGGCGCCGGCAAGCATTTCTCTGTGTCTGGGTTCACCAGATCATTCAGTCTTTCCCAGCGTGGTGTACTTCACTCTTGCAGCGGCGCTGCGCCTGACAGCCGTTTTAAACGTTGCTTCCGCCTGTCTGTGGCCCAGTTTGAGTGTTAACCTGAGAGTGGAAAAATAAAACTGGAGGGTCTTTTATTATTGTCTCGATGAAAATAAGAAAAACATCATAAGCCCATGGAGCTGGAGCAATTGTGCGCACTACAACATCACCTGCAGCAGCTCTTCATCTTCCAGGCTGCAAGCTGCCGGCGGGCGAGCATAGCGATCGCTGCTGCCTAGGGACCAGCAGCCTGGGCAATAGACCTCGCTAGTTCTGCCAGACGCCTGGGCTGCGGGGCTCACTAAGCTGTCCACCAGGCGGCTGCTGTAGCGGTCACTCCTGCTCCATGGGCTCTGTGACAGGCTGGTGACCTGTCCAGGGTGTATCCTGCCTTTGCCTAATAGTAACCGGGACAGTCTCCAGCAACCCCACGGCCCAAACGGGTTAATAAATTGGATTGAAGTTTAGAACGAAGATCTGGCCTCACATTGAGCAGCTATATTGAATTCATATTTCTACCTTTTGATCTAGTCACTGAAAACGTCACGTGCCCAAGAGTGAGTCCCTGACTGGTTGGCGCGCTGCGTCAACCTCACCACGCCCAAATAGCGCCACAAGACCTCACATCACGTTTTTACATTGACTTAACATTGAAACTTGATGCCCCTGCCGCGTCCGGTGTGAATGCAGCTTCACACGTCCAGGTTTCAGTGGACTTCCATACACATTTTTATCAGGATGTAGGGCGTTTGTGGTCATGAGTTCAAAACAAAAGAACACAATACTGGCCACTACCTGGGTTATGTTTCTGTCTTTTTATAAAAGTTAAAGTAAGTTTATAAAAGTAAATCCTGGACTGTGAATGCTAGATTTTTGTTTGAATTCACGAGGGCATTATCACCCTGCTTCCTCCACTCACCTGATGAGAGCTGCTTAAGGCTGTACTTAAGGAGTCAGGGAAAGACCGCATTACTCCTGTCCTACTGGACCAGAGGTTCTTTAATCCTGTTCATTCTGCCCATCACAGGCAGGAAGAATGGGGATAAAAGAACCCCGTTCAGAATCTCCAGAAGAATCAATTCAGTTTTGTGTTTGTTCTATTTACAGCACTGTCACCGCAGTTTTCTTGGGAAACAGGAAATGGTAAAATCTTGGATCGCTCCACCTCCTGAATCTGTGTTTGTGCAAACAGCTGCTTTCCTGTTGAACATCGATCATGGACCAACCAACAGCAGTCAGAGCATGAACAGTACAGGATGAACTTCAGCAACAGTTGGAAGATTCCCTTTGACCTTCTTCACAATTTGCAGTGAATGCATCGACACAAAGCTGGTAGATGTAAAGTTTCCTGAATTTGTGCAGGGTTTAGATTCATGTCAGTACATTAAAGCATCTGAACTGACTTGAACAGGAGTCGCTGCACTAAAGTCTTACATGTTTTTGAGCTTGCTCCGTCACATTATGAAGAAAACAGCGTGCCTTGCAATGTTACCAGTGCATGAAGCCACTTTCATGTTCATCTGCTAATATCAAACTTTCTGAAAAATGTTTTGGTTAGATTTGCTGGTGTGTCATTTATAGCAGATGTAAAATATTTTTACAGTTTTTTAAAACACTGATTACAGCTTATCTTTGAAAATAAACTTTTGTAAATTCTCCATTTTTAAAATCAAAACAAGGACACAAATATTCCAGATATTTTCAACATTGTCGTAGAAATTTGTAGTGTTCCCCCTATTTGTATAATCGACACCATTTAGAAGTCCATTTCCGTGTTGTGACAAAGCTGTGAATGTAAAGCTGTGGAAAAGGAGCAACCGGCTACCAACTGAAGAGTGACAATTGTCACCTGAATAAAATGTATCTGTTCAAAAATGTTCATGTTTGGAAGAAAATTCTCATTTTCATTTGTGAAGCTGAAACAAAGTTCTGTCCAAATGAATAAACTCTGAATTCATGACACCTTTGTTGAAAGAATAAAGGGAACCCTACCAAAATACATCCTATACCTGAGCGGATGAAACATTTTTAAATGTTGTATTTACATAGTTGCACGTACTGACAAACAACCACAAAAATGATGAATGGAAATTACATTTATTAGCTTATGGAAGTTTAGATGTGGAATCACACTTAAAATTCAAGAGGAAAAACACACCACAGGCTGATGGAACTTGGATGTAATGTTTTTAAAAGAAGTCCAAATGTGGCTCAGTAGTGGGTGTGGCCTCCATGTGCCTGAAAGATTTCCCTGCAATGACTGGTCTGCTTCTGATGAGGCAGTGGATGGTCTCCTGGGTAATCTCCTGCCACACCTGGACCAAAGCATCTGCCAACGGCTCGACAGTATGTGGTTTAACCTGATGTTGGTGCACTGACCGACACATGGTGTCCCAGATGTGCTCAATTGGATTCAGGTCTGGGAACGAATGGGCCAGTCAATGACATCAGTACCTTCATCCAGCAGAAACTGCTGGCACACTCCAGCCACACGAGGTCTAGCATTGTCTTGCATTAGGAGGAACTCGTGGTCAATTGCACCAGCATGTGATCTCACAAGGGGTCTGAGAATCTCATCTCGGTACCAAATGGCAGACAGGCTGTCTGGTGAGCACGTGGAGAGCTGTGGGGCCCTCTGAAGAAATGCAACCCCAAACCATTACTGACCCACTGCCTAAACAGTCAAGTTGGACGATGTTGCAGGCAGCAGGACGTTCTCCGTGGCGTCTCCAGACCGTCATGTCTGACACGTGTGCTCAGTGTGAACCTGCTTTCATTTGTGAAGAGCACAGGACACCAGTGGCAAATCTGCCAACCTTTGTGTTCTCTGGCAAATGCCAAATATCTTCCACTGTGTTGGGCAGTAAGAACAACTTCCACCTGTGGTCGTCGGGCCCTCATACCACCCTCATGGAGTCTAAAAGTTTGAGCAGACACATGCACATTTGTGTCCTGCTGGAGACAAAGGAGGATGTAGTGGTCCTGATGCAGGCCTCCTCCACATTTTGATGTACTGGCCTGTCTTCTAGTAACGCCTCCATGCTCTGGACACTACGCAGACAGACACAGCAAACCTTCCTGCCACAGCTCGCATTGATGTGCCGTCCTTGGAGAGTTGCACTAACACCTGGGTCACTTGTGTGGGTAATAGAAGGCATCCCATGATACCGCTGAAGTGAACACACTATCAGCATTCTCCAAAACATCAGGATGGAGAAGTTGTCTGTGGTCAACACTTGCAGAGCCACTTCTTTTTTGCAGGCGTCTTGCTAAATCACCTATTTTTTTACACCTGTTGTATACTCCACTTGCACAGAAACATGAAACTAATTGTCAGTCAGTGTTGCTTACTAATTACACAGTTTGATTACACAGAGGTGTGATTGACTTGGTGTAAACATGGAGTTGTTTGGGTGTTCTTTTTTTTCAGCAGTGTATATTAGAAACTGCTATTTAAAGAAAACTTAACAGGCTGCCAAGTCAACAGAAGACCTCCTTACAAAAAGAGGCTGGAACAAGAGGAAGACGTCCAGAGCAGTGGGAGAAACTCACTCGGATTCATTTACTTGTAGAGGCACATTTGGTGATAAAGTGAAATAACATCTCTGTGCAATATTATAGAGGAAATTTCAATGCAATGTTTTTTTTTCTTTTCGAATTTCCAATAAGTCTGCCACAAACTGAGTTCTCAAAGAAAGATGATTCCCAATTTTTCAGAACTTCCTTTGCTGAGGAAGAAGCCTGGGAAATCAGAGCTGCCATCTTCCTTTTTTATGAACGGTAATCTTACTTCCAGCTGTTAGAGGAAAAATAAAAACAAAAGAAGAATGACTTTTTTTCTCCCATAGGGAGGAGAAAAGTATAAAAATCTCCAGAGAGGAAGTTTCTGTAGTTTTTTTTCTCATTTCAGAATAAAAAAAAAAAAAGTTTCTTGTGCAGTTTTCAAATTGAAAAATAGAAAGATGTCCGTTTGAATGCCCTACTCCCCTTGGAGAACCTGGATGATGGGGTTCTTTTTCTTGTCCGAGTGTCCTGGTAGTTTGAGGTTCTGCTCAGTGATCTCACTGCAATCATCCTCAGAGTCCGATTCCTTCTCCCCGCCAGAGTCACTATCTGACGACTCCAGCTCCACCAGAGCCACATCCTGGAGACACAAGGAGAACAACTCAAGTTAAACCTGTAAAAAGTTGAACATGTTGACTAGTGCAGTCTTTACTAAAGGTACAGAGAGGCTGGGTAAAGCAAAAGGAAAACCCTCCCAAATGTCTGCCTTTCTAAAGGAAAATCCAGAAGAAAATTATGCTCTCCTTTGAGCACATTTTACCCCGGATGCAGACACTCCCCGCCTCCCACAGCAAAGGATGATGCAGCAAAAGATACTACACAACATCACAGACAAAACACACATATCAACATACAACAATGTCTGTATTATTGAGTTATTTATAATAAAACACAGATGACTTCAGATGTTCTCTATCAGTTAAAGCCTATGATGGGTTTTCTTTGACTGTAATCAGTGTCCTGAGGGGCTCAGAGCTGTAACCAAAGGAGTAACAGACATAAAGCTGTGATTGAGACATGTCTGAACCTAGTGAACACTGACTTTTTCTTTTTCTGCTGACGTCTTCATTCTGCTGGCTGATCAAAGTTGCTTCTGATGTTTGCAGCTCTCTGTCTCAGGATCATGAAGCTTTAATAGATAACTGGGCTGAGAGGCAGATAAACACACATTTATGTACAGCTGACAGCAGGTTGGTGTCTACATAGACTGGACTGCGTGAAAGATGTGCCAGTTTTAAAAATATAAAATTTCTTGTGTCTGCACGTTAGGTTTGGCCGTATTTGATGCAGAAATTCATGGAGTTTCCTGAACGGAGGTGCTGCCCTGCCCTGGAGGGAGGGTAGTTAGACCCACTTCAATGAAAATCGCGTTTTTGGTGTTTTTAACATGTTCTTGTGGCATTTTTCTAATGAGGACATATATGAAGAAAAATTAAGCTTAAAATGGCATTTTTGAGTATTCGAATCGTGCAAAATGTTGTAGGAAAAAGTTTGTAGGTCTGACGTAGAAGCTACTACGGCAACTTCCATGCTCCACCCCATTCTGATGCATGTGCTTGTAGAGACAAATAGGTTATTCACCTGAGCTGGCATAGCGTATGTACGGCTGGATCGCTCCGATATTGCTCGCGATTTTGGTTGCACTGGTAATGTTAGCTTGGGATTGTGTTGGGTTGTAAGCTAGCGGGAGAGAGCAAACAGATGAATGTCGGGAAGTAAGGGTTGGCTTACACCACGTTTATTAGAAATTCAACTCAGAGGTGAATTTCTCCTGTCGCTCTGCAGAAACTATGTCTTAGAAAAGGACCCTGTTTTATTATTTTCCTAAAATTGGCACAATCATAATTAAAAGACCACTGGGAATGCTTTGAAAATAGATCAAAAGATGATCGGAGTGGGACTTCAAACGTCTGTTGGAAAAAATGGCACATTTGAGATTCACACTCCGTAAAATATATGGAGTTTTTTTACTTGGAGGGAGGGGGAGAGAGAGAGAGAGAGAGAGAGAGAGAGAGAGGAAGAGTTGCCTTTCTTCATCGGAGGCAATGAACGGGGACCAGCAAAGAAAAACTCACCATTTCTATGACCGTTTCATCCTCCTCCACACTCTCAATGTCAAAGCTTCCAGGAGGCCCATGCTCCATCTGCTGTTTCAGCTTCTCGTTGGCCTCAGCCATCTGAGGCAAGAAACCCTGCAGCCGTTCCAGCACTGAGAAGAACCACAGAGGGACCCCACATCAGCTCTATGCCTTCTGAGACCAAACATCAACTTAGAAAGAAAGGCAATATCTCACCGCTGCTTCTGGGGACTCTTTCTGTTTGCAAGCTTTTACCAGCCTTGTGGTTGAGAAGAAGCTTCTCACTGAAAGCTGATGGTAGAAAACTCCTGATAATTATTATTAGTGAAAGCCAACAGTGCCATAGCTATGATTAAACAATACGCTCATCAAAATTAGTTGAAAAGTTGGATCAGACGCTATGAAGGATTTGAGAGTGTGTAGAATTGATTTTTTTATTCACATCAGTTCGTCTGCTACATTTTGTTGTGTTAGTGTAAACACTTCACGGCTTAGTAAGTCACAAATACAATGCAAAAAGTTTTCCATACAAGGATTCCCTGCATATTTACGATAAAGAAAGCCTGCATGTGGAAGCTAAAGCTAGCTTCTCAAGCAGCGTCACGTTTAAATTCAATTTCACATTACTGCATTTTATTAACAATATCTCGACTTTGACCATGTAGAAAAACAATGCAAACCTGCTCCCCTGCCGCACGACAATAAAGCTGGTGAACACTGTTTTTTGGTGTTTAAATCCATTCTCTAAAAGCAAAAAGTTTGTCGTCAGCTCTCAGCTACATGCATTGGCTGAGGCAAAGACCAATATCCGCTTCTGAGTCAACTCAAATCAAGTCAAAGTTCCTGGTTTTGGCGCCCTCTGCTGTTTGGATGATCTAATTCGCTCCTACCGGGCATAAAAAAAAAAAAGACAACTTATGTCCACAACACTATTTAGTGTTTTTAATATAATATGTTAACTATTATATTAGCAGTTATTTGCCACATGTCTTGTATCATTAAAGTTCTTACGGGGGGCGCATGCGCAGTGTCACAATAGTGTTGGTCAATAGTTGGCACCTTGGCACTAAAATGTTTAGCGAGATGTCTCACACTGAATTCAATAACCATTTACGTTCTTTTGCATTTTCCCCTTTCTCTATGAGTGTTTATTAGTCTTAACAGCTAGAACCTCTTTTTTTTGATCGCATGTACCAGCATATATCTGTCAGGACACGATTTAAAAGTTTTGATTTATTACATTTGAAACAAATTGTTTGGTGACGCTTGAATTTACATTTTGTTGTTAATTAGGCATTCCTATCAATCTTACTGGCCAAGTAGTATGTATGTGCATGTCCTACACAGTTTCGTCACATTTGAGTTACAACCAGAAACCAAATCAGTCTAAAATAACAGGCGAATTTCAAGACGAAAGAAGAGCTGTGTTCATAGACGATCTTTGACAGGCAGTGTTGCTGTGACGCGGCTCGCGGATGGTTGTGGAGAATCATTCGCATCTTCTCTGCTGCCTGGAACTTCTACCTGACCGGAAAGGTAACAAGGCGTAGTGGGGATAAAAAATAGGAAAGTTTACATCATTTGGTTTCGTTTAATCATTTTATTGGGTAACTTCAGGTAGTTTTATGCTGACCGGATAGCAATAGGTTACCTGCTTCCTACTGTTTCGATTCCTTCAGTGCTAGCTAACAGCGGCGCTAGTTTTTAGCAGCTGGTGAAGTTAATGTTCCACCAGGGAGTGCTTTATTAATTTTCGCTGAGTTTCAGGAGCTTGTTCCAGAGGATCAGGCCCCGCGGAGGTCGCTGCTCAAATTAAACGAAGCGTTTTTATGATGTTTGATTCTGAAACAGGACATGCTGTGCGGTCAGGCGCTGTACAATCTCTTAGAAATACTAAAAATATGTGTCCGCGGAGGCCTGCTGGGCTCCTGCTTTGATTTGCGTGTTGTTTGTGGCCAGTCGGGCTGCTTCTCCTCATCAGATACGTTTGTCTTTCTGCTCCCTGACAGGCTGATCCTCTGAAGTGAGCATGGACGTGGACTGGAGCCGTGAGGAGCTCCGAGGCTCTCCCTGATGTCCAAAGATGAGACTCTGCGTCCCCAGGTCACAACATGAGCACCCAGAACCTGGGAGGAGCTCTAGGCGAGTCCCTTGGTTCTAGCCTGACGGTGCACATGAGCGGGGCAGGTGGCGGGTGGAGCGCCCTGTCGGTGCGCATGGCCTCTGTTTTTCAGACCATGGTTCCCACAGGTTACACCAGACTGCAGGAAGAGCGTTTGGCCATGGTGGACCTCGGTGCCAAGCCGGACGCGGGCTCACTGCAGAACTGCTTCAGACAGGAGACCTCTCACACGGAGGGAAGGAGGATCCTTGAACGAGCTTCTCGCTCGTCTGTGACTTTATCTGACTGTGGAGATGGAGGCTACTCTGAGATAGAGCCCATGCTGGCTGAGCGGAGACTCTGTGGAGAGGACTCGGATAAGGAGGAGGAAGACTGTGAAGAGGAGGGGTTTAGGTCGGATGTGCTGAACATGCCCAAGGAATCACCCCTTGCCATGGCATTGCAGATATTGGTGCCTTTCCTTCTTGCTGGATTTGGAACTGTATCAGCTGGAATGGTGCTGGACATCGTTCAGGTGAGCTGGACTTCTCTTTGGCTCAGTTACAGTTTTTCTTTGTTGATTTCCCACCAAAGTTCGCACCACTGCTAAGAAGGCATTTCTCAAAACAATTAGTGCAAACTGCAAAACATGGTAGATAACCTGCAGAAGTCAGTCCCTTTCTCAGAATGCAATAATTTGCTCAAAAGCAAGTCAGTAGCTCAAAATGGGTAGATCCCACTTCAGAAGCAAGTCCCTTAATCAAATTAGATCATTTGATCTTCAAAAGCAAATCTTTCTGTCAGTGAAAGTGTACTGTCATTAAAATGACAAGTTAGGACTCCAGCATCTTTGAACAATCAAGTCAAACGGTTTGAGCATGTTTCATTGTGGCAAATTTCTCTGTCATGTAAAGTGAAGACAGCCATTTATGGGATTTTGAAAACTAGAATTCAATCCAAATCGAGACAATGTATGCCCTTTTCAAAGGGTATAATTCAAAATGTTGTTCTGCAATCCTTTTTGACCTGGAGATTTAAAACAAACCAATGTAAACATGCTACATTTTTTTGTGTTTGAAACTTTTTTTTTATATACTAAGGAGAAAACGAAGCCATAACCAGAATTAAAGTCTAAAATAAGATTCTCCTCCTGTGGAAACCAGAGTCCTGTTGGCTCTAAGCATGTCTTCCATTGTTTTAACCATATCTGTGCTGTAAAAATATATACCATCTGTCTTTGAGGTATTGTTATTATTATATTAATGCCAGCTGCTGAAAAAGGATGTTGAACCCTGAATCTTAACCAGCCGACTGCATTTTTCCAAACTCTGGATGTTTGGTTGTCTTTTGAAGGTGAACATGGACTCCTAAACTTAAATTATTCAACACATTGAAGCAAAAGAACGTCACATCTGCAGTCAGATCAACCAAAGAGTTGTTCTTTGTTGGCTCACAGGAGCATCTCTGTTGACTTCTTACTCAACCATGAAACTCTTTTGTTGGAATGTGAAATGTTTGCAAGATGGAAATGTTCAAACTGTGATGTGATGGTCTGCAGCACTGGGAGGCCTTCCAGTACATCACAGAGATCTTCATCCTGGTACCAGCCTTGCTCGGCCTGAAAGGAAACCTGGAGATGACTCTGGCTTCAAGGCTGTCCACGGCGGTGAGAGACACCCTTCAGTCTGAGCATGTTTGGGGTCCGCCTTTGGTCCGCCCAGCCTCCGGCACATTCAGCTGTCAGGAGTTTGCTATGATGTGAAATGTTTATGTGGAACTGCATCAGATGTTGTGATCCCTCTTGATCATGTTAAACTGTAGGTGTTGATACTGATGATGAACTGAACCAGCTGCCCATGAAAAGCTGTGATAGTAAGAACACACGAGATTGTTTTGGATGGAATTCAATTCAAGACCTTCACCAGAAAGGAATTAACAGGAATGATCTGATGCTGCAGTGAGAGAACATTTCCCGTGAAAGTAGATTGTGTAATTTCTTCAACCACGATGGCACAAATGATGAATGTGGCTTTGGTCTCAGAGTAATGGCAGTGATGGAAGAACAGGGGGGCCAGCCAGTCAGCCGCTTACTCAAGTCATGTTACCAGCAACTCTTAGCTTCCTGTGCTTGTTGTTCCAAAGTGTCCACCCTAGAACCGATTCTGAGATGTGCTTCAAAATGTTTGGTGCTAAAAAAATTGCATAGTAGCTGCAGAACTGGGTCTTTGTTTGGGTTCTTCACGCTGGCTTTCAGTTTCCTGCATCCAAGCTCTAAACTTGCACTCTGTATCAACATGAACCGAGGGGCTCAGCGTGAGGCAGTGGTTCTCACCCCCCCAACAGTTTATTCACGTGCTGCTCACTATGGTGCGTTTGCTCAGCAGCACTCCAGCAGCTGGCTGCATCTCCTTGCCTTCATTAGTTCTGTTTAGTCCTCCATTCACGTCAAATCTCATACTGCTTGCGTGGAACAAAACCAAAGGATTTTGGTTTAATAAAGTTGCAAAAAAAAAGTCAACATTTTGGTGTTATAAGATGTTCCAGTATCATTTTTCCCATGATGAAGGACACCCACCCACACGTGTGTGTGTGTGTGTGTGTGTGTGTGTGTATATATATTTATGTGTGTGTGTGTATGTTTTTTTTTTTTAAATGTAGTCTAAAATGTCGTAATCGTGATTAAAAGACCACTGAGAACGCTTTTACATCAGATCAAAATATGATGGGAGTGAGACTTTAAGGACTGAAGTGAGGGCCTGTCTGACATCATGCCATTTCATGGGAACTGAACCCAAGATCTTCTGATTAAGTAGAAAAATACAACAGTCCGAGTGATCAGTTCTTTTGAAGTTATGGCGAGAAATCCTTTTTCTATTTTGTCAGCTCCCACATGCTTTTATTGTGTTAAATTCAGGAAATGAAGGTGTGGACTCAAGTAACACTCGCCTGATGAGAGGGAGAAGGTGTGTTTTGAATTTGCTGCTCACTTTAAGTGTTTTAGCATTTCAGCAGACAAAAGTAAGGAGGGTATTTTTTCTGCTGTTTGTCTTTCCTTATCACAACATGATAATGATTGATGATTCTGAAAGCTTAATCCAATTCTTGTGCTTTTTTTTTTTTAACTCTCCTTCTTTTGAACCCAGGTAAACGTGGGGAAAATGGACTCTCCTATAGAGAAGTGGAATCTGATCATTGGTAACCTGGCACTCAAACAGGTAATCAAACTTGAAGGCTACTCTTTATCTTGAAATGAGCGGGTGCTGCAGCCATTTTGTGCATTCACTGTTAAATTATTATTATGGTTTTGGATCTAGTGTGCTGGCTTGTAGCCCTCTGAGTTTAGAAGCTTTTTGCCAGTTGATTAGTTCAAATCCCAGGCTAGAAAGTCCCCTGCGTTGGGGTCAAGACACCTTAACCTCATGCTCCCTAAATTCAGACAGCTATCTGTAAAGTGCTGTGGATAAAAGCAGCTCCTAAATATCATGTAACTCAAACCTCCTGCTTGAAGTAATGATGGCTTTTATACACATTTACTGAGTCATCAGGGTCGTCATTCTGGTCTGGAGCAGATCTGTTACTCAGACCTCTCATTGTGATGCAAGAGTAGGTCTCATTGCTGGGTTTCCAGTCAAACAGTTCTCTTGATCTCTAGCTTTGAAAAGAGCAGAGAGAAGCTCTGCTAATCAGCTCTTTACTCAGTTATGGAAACATCATAACAAGTTTGTGTTGCAACCTTGAGCTGCTTGTGTTGTGCAGTGACATCAGTTGTGGCAGAGCCAAAATCGAGCTGGTCATGGTGTTCAGGGTAAAGGAACTGTATGCTTAACCTGCCTTGATGTCATCCATTGATTGCACTGTTTGTGTTTCTATGAAAGTGATTCTACCAGAGCTGTAATTGTTCCTGCTGCAGGTTCAGGCCACTGTGGTGGGCTTCCTGGCAGCTGTTGCAGCTGTGGTTCTTGGCTGGATACCAGAAGGAAAGTTTCAGATGAGCCACGCGGTTCTGCTCTGCTCAAGCAGTGTGGCCACGGCCTTCATAGCCTCACTGCTGCAGGGTAACACACATGCACATCGACACATACACAGGAAACGCAGTGGAGAAGTACGTGTTTGATCCCTTGCTGATTTTGTAGGTTTGCCAACCTAAAAAGAATTAGACAGTCTGTCATCCTAATGCTAGGTTCATTTAAGCATTCTATAACAACTTGGTTGTTTTTTGGTTTCCTTTAGTACAGCAGCTAATGCTGTGCTGAAATGTTAATAAATGTGTATCAGTTCTTTAAAGTGAATTCCTTAAAGTGGATCTCTTGTTTTTCTTTGTGATTTTCTGTCTCTCATTGTTCAAATGAATTAACTATAAGCATGACAGTCAATTTCTTTTTAAGTGGGCAAACGTGCAAAATGTAACAAGAGATCAAATACTCCACTCTACCTGCAACCCCCCCCCACCCCCCACCCCCCCACCCCACACACACACACACACACACACACCTCGGGAATCTGAAAGATGTTCTGTAGAAAAACTTTCAAGGAGAAAACAAATACACACACACACCACACGCACACAAAATGTTGGCACCCTTGCAGAATAAGGTTCTGTTGCCGATGTTTTGTATTCATGTGTATATTTGCTGTTGTTTGGACTGGAACAAAACAAAATGGAAGAGAAGTCAACCCTGACAAAAATTCATGTTCGTTTCAAAAATGAACTGGACTAAATTATTGGCACCCTTAATTTAATATTTGGCACCACCCGCTTTGTAAAAACTAACTGAAATCAATCACTTCCTGTACAACTCTCTTCTGGACTTTTTGACTCTTTCTCTCAAACCGCTCCAGGTCATTCAGATGTGAAGGAGGCGTCTCCCAGCTGCTGTTGGAGACCTTTCTTCAGCTGTTCTATTGGATTCAGATCTGAATTCGTTTCAGGACGACTCAGCTCTTTGTTTGGGACTTTTTCTGAGAACTGAATTTTTGAGGTGTTCCCGGACGTTGTCTTGCTGGAAGACCCATGGCCTTTGGTGGAGTTACACTCTAGTCTCCATGTTGTGCCTCAAACTTTGGTGATCATCAGAATTCATGATACGGTTCACACAGTTTAGACATCCAGTACCAGAATCAGCAAAGCAACCCAACAACATCTTTGAATCTCCTCCACGTTTGACTGTAGGGACTAAAATCTCTTCTTTGTAGGGCTCATTTTTTTCTATAAACAGTGCCATGATGTTCTTTATTACAAATCTCCACTTTTGTCTAATCTTTTGTCCACAGTATGTTCTCCCTGAAGGATTGTGGTTTTGTCCCATACGTTTTGGAAACTCCAGTTTTGCTTTTTATTGCTTTGTGTCATCAGTGGTGTCCACCTTTCATTCAGATGGTGATGGTGTGGAAGGCTGTAGAACCCTTGATGATGATGCTTACAGTGGAGGGGGCAAAGGCTTAATTCTCCATTTCTACATTTGAAGTGGTTGTAGGTGTGATATAAACACTGACCGCACCTGTCACCTGCCGCAGGTGTGTGACAGGAGCATCATGGCCTTGGAAAGCACCAATTTCTTACAGTTTTGACATTGTGTCAATATGGTGTCTAGTCCACTTGAGTTCTGTGTGAATTTGATGAAGTTTGACTGTTCTACTTTGTTTGTTTGTTTGCTCCAGTGTAAACAAATATAATAAAAATGCGAATACCAAAACATTAGCAGTTTAAACTATTTTCTGGGAGAAGTGTAGGTTTTTTGGACAGAATTGAGAGAGTATTGCTAATATTTTGACCAAATTTTGATAAATTCGATATTGTGTATGTATGTATCATGTCTTCGTCTTCATTCAGGTATCATCATGGTCGGGGTAATTGTGGGCTCCAAGAAGACCGGGATCAATCCAGACAATGTGGCCACACCCATTGCAGCCAGTTTTGGTGACCTCATAACTTTGGCAATCCTGGCGTGGATCAGCCAGGGCCTCTACAAGTGCCTGGGTAATGCCAAGAGCAGCTTTCACACACAGCACACAACCCTTCCTGTGAGTCTACAGTCCCTGTTTTAGATGATCCAAAAAAGGCAGGCCATGATTCCTGAAGCACAGGACGGACTCGTTTATTGAAAGACAACAGTAGGCTGAAGCTGAAAGTATCGAGATGTAAATGATCATGCCAAGCAGGATTCTTTTCTACTGTTACTAGCGTGGAAACAAAGCAGATTTTCTGTGGGTTGCACATGAACATATTAGTGTTTGGAGAAGAGTTCCTGTTTGCTGTTGTCCTAAGAACTGGAGAACTGGAGTTTTTGGCTTTTTGTGTTTATTTGATTGGACAGCATGTTTAACCAGCAGATGGCGATCCTGTGCTATGCTGCACTCCACTCAAGTACTGTACCTCCTGTTTAGTTTGGGTCAATGTAATCCTCCACTTCACCATATTAGCTGTAGATAGTATGAGAAAATGTGGTCTGAAATCTCTCTTTTCATTTAAAATAAGCATGTCTGTTGTTAAGGAGACTTTTTATGAGTCAGGTGCAGAAATACCAGAGAGGCCATGCTGTCAGACCATCTGGTCTTCAGGACAGAGACGCTGTTGTTTTCACTGTGCCCTGCACCAACTCTTGCTCATCTTCAGTGTGAGCTTAAACTCTGTAATCCAGTCGTGTGAAGAAAATGTCTCTTCCACCTTAGAGGCTAAAGTCCTTGATGAAGGTTAAATCAAGCTGCAGATTTGTTCTCTGAGGGGTTTTTAGCAGCTGGAGATGCTGCAGTAGGATTCCTGAGGTTATTTTGGGGTGTTCTTTACAGATCACCCTGCTATTGCAGGTTGTTTAGTACATTTGAAGATATCTCACTATGTAAGCTTCTTTTAGAGGCATTTCTGTATATGCCTTTAAACTTCTTTTTCAAAATGACAGCTTTTGAGTAACGGCAGTCTTCTGGAAAGCTCGGGAGATGGGGTTATGCTGCCACTTGTTGGCTCTTTGTGCTTCTTTTGATGGACAGAAAATCTCCAAAGAGTTACAGCAAGCTGAGAAAAGATTTTAAATTAGAACAGCCAGAACCAGATTCACTGCATTCCTAAGGGAACAGCAAACAGAAACTCACTTTTCTGCCAATGTTTATACTTTCATACTATGCTGTATGTATGTGGATATAACATATATACTCTATAAATGTTTATATTTTTATACTTTCACTGCCTCCTTTCCAATGATGCTGTAAAAGGTGTAGCAGATATATATTTTCCGCACAAGTTTTGTTCAGGAGTTTACCTTTCTAAGAGTGCGATTGCACAAAGGAAGATGTTTCAGGCAGAAATCCTGAAATTGTCGGTTGTGTCTGAAAGAATTGGCTTTATGCTTCATGTTCAGTGACTGGCTCTCCTTTAGATTCCTATCCATATGTGTCGTCGTTGGTTTGCGCCTTCTTCATGTGTCTGACTCCGGTGTGGATTGTCATCTCCTCCAAGCATCCTGCCAGCCGCACCCTTCTGTACTCCGGGTGGGAGCCGGTCATCACTGCCATGGTCATCAGCAGGTGTGTGTTTAGTGTCTCTCTGTGTTTCCTAGTGTCTGCTGTACTCGATGAATCATTCTCTGAAGATGGCATGATGACATTTTTCCAGAAAAGAGAGGAACATATAGAAAAATAAGGCCTTAAAAAAGGCTGAGCTCTCCAGCTTCTCTCTAGTTCTCCTACAGAATATTAATCAGATCACCTCCTTCTTCGTCCTTCACTTGTGTAGAACTCCGTTGCACTGATTTCACTTTTGCTGCCACGTTGCGTCAGCAGAAAGTTAAACTTTTCTCTTGCTCCGTTTCAGCCTCATGGAATGATGACGATGTTAACCATGCTCATCCATGCGCTGTGTTGATGCATTAAGATGATAGAAATCTTTCTGTAATTTCACTTAATCTGTTGTGTTTTGCAGCATTGGAGGCCTCATTCTGGACAAAACTGTGTCTGACCCAAATCTGGTCGGCATTGTGGTGTACACCCCGGTCATCAACGGTGAGTCCTAACTTTTTTCCACTTTAATGTGGTTTGAAGCTTGAAGGAAAAGTCCACATTTATTAACAGAGCTTATTAAATGTCGACTAATGTTAGCCATATTTAGCAGAAATTGATCTTCATAGTGAAGCAATTCTTCATTGGGGGGAAAGATTAAAAATATAGGTACCTCGCTAGTATTACTGAACTGTTTTTGTGCAGCTCCTGCATAAACTGCTGCTGTATACTGCTGCACTTTTTGGCATAATGGCATAATTTTGGCATTCATTGATTAGTTAAAAGCAGAACAATAACTTCACATATTTCACCAAACAACAGATCAGCAATGCTACAATAAGATGTGAATGAAAACTGGTTAAGCTGTGTGGTTAATGCATGGGCATCATTTGCCAGTTAGCTTTTATTTCTTTGAGAGCATGCATTGAGTAACAGGAGCATGCAGCTCTCTGCAGGTATGTGAGGGCTGCTGTCAGAGCAGCTGTTTGTATGCCAATAAAAATCCAACTTTATTTCTTATTTCCTATGTAGTCCTTTGATAAAGATTGCTAAGCTCATAGTGCTTCACAAAGAGTCCATTCCAAAATGAAATAATGTGGACACATACCGCTATCAGCCTAAACACACATCAAAATACACTCAATTAAATCGGATTTAAGAACCATCAAAAGAAAATGTTGCAAGAAAAAACTAAGAAACACTGACAAACTGAAGAAAGCTGGAGTTAAAATGCATAAAATAAGGCTAATCAGATCAAATGAGAGCAATCACTTCTTTCAGCTGCTCCTCTGTCTAACCCTGTCTTCATCATCCTCCTCATTCACATCCTCATGTCTTCCTTCTCTACATCCATCCTCTTAGGTCTTCCTCTAGATCTCTTTCCTGGTTTCTCCAACATTACCACTGTTACTCCTCTCAGCGTGTCCAAACCATCTCCATCCACTTCCCTGAATCTATCTCCACAACATCTACCATGATCTGTTCCCGATCACGTGGTTGATGACTCGATCAGAATCTGATGTTTTACCCCGATCAACGATCGAATATTTAATTTGTTCTTATTTTGATCAGCACTATACAATTCAATAAATGCTCTACGTATAAGTACTCTACTAGAAGTCTGTATGTCTGTATGTATGAACGAATAAGACATTTTATGCCAAAAAGTGCAGCAGTACACGCCAGCAGTTCATGCAGGGGGCGCACAAAAACAGTTCAGTAATGCCAGCGAGGTATTCACAGTTTTAGACTTCTGGGATCAATAACTCTTTTAGCAAAAGTTTAAAACTGACAGCAGATCCTTGCATCTTTCCATCACACTTGTAGAACCTGTAAATCCCTAGATCCCTGTCCCTGATTATCTTAACCTGCTGCACATCCGTCCAGCAAGTTCCTTTCTCTCTGTCTCCATGATCCCTTTAGCTGGAGCTGTCCAGTCATCTGGAGGAACTTCCAGATGTCCCAAAGTCTGTTTTCCCTCTTCCCTAAAAGCCACACAGCACACTTCCTTTTTCAGCTTTCACCACTTGATCGTCTGTTCTCGTTCTCTTCATCTTCCTCACTACCCAAGTCATCCTCACACCACCATCCTTTGCAGACTGGCTGCACTCTCTCCAGCCACCACTTTGCAGTCACTGATCTCTTAGATTACAACTTGTGCTCTCCTCCCTCCCCTTATTTCTCGATATGTTCCTCTCTGTTCTGGAAAAATGTCGTCATGCCATCTTCAGTCTTTTGTCAAACTCCACCACTATCTGTCCTACTCAATTCCTGGTATAAAGCACCAAACTTCTCCATCATGTCCCCATCTCCTCTGTTTCCTTCACCTACAAGTCTGTTAAAGTCTTTTCCAATCACCACAAATACCCTGGATCTCCTTATCCATTTCCCCCTCAGAATGGATCCTTCTCCTCCAACTCACATTCCACCTGTTGGGCTTAACCACTGACAACATTCAACATCACACCTTCAACTTCCAGCTTGAGACTTCTCATCTTTTCTAACCCTCTCTTCACCTCCAGTAAACTCCTCCTTCAGGATTTCTCCTCCTCTGTTCCCCTTTCCATCCATATGTTTTGAAGCTGCTCTCGATCTATAAACTTTGTTCTTTTTCCATCTGGTCTTTTGAACATGCAGGAGATCTGCCTTTGTCCTTTCCATCATGTCGACCAACTCTGTAGTTTTCCTGTCAAAGTCTACATTCAAAGTTCCTACTCAAAATCCTTCCCTCCTGCCTTTCCATTTCTCTCTGTCTACAAATGACTTTCAGCCAGTGGTAGGGGTGGTAACGACTTTTGAGGCCCTCGCCTATAAATCTAGATTTTAAAATGGGATTTGAATTCTGTAAAGAAAATAGGTAATATTAAATAGTGTTGGTGATGCATCTCTTGTTTAACCTAAAAAACCCTTTATTTTCCTTGAACTGTGTAATTGTTGGATTCATATCCTGACTGTTGGCGTGCATTACCCTCTTTCTTTCTACTTTGCTGTGTTTTGCTGCAAAACTTTTCTTAGCCTTTGTTTTGACTTATCCTTTCTAAAATAAACAACCCGCAGAAGCGGATTTTTAATTTCTGAATGACTTTGTTATATAATTGAGCTTCACTTAGAAACACAGACCCAAACTGCAACCAAGTGCTACTGTTGTGTGATGCCTGCAGTCACAGTCAAAATTATGCAAATTAGCCTGGTCTGAAACAGAAAGTCAACACACTTAGATTGAATCTGCCATCAAGAACAATTTTCCACAAGTTTAAGAGCAATTGGTTCCAGTGTAAAAATAGTCATTGAGTTCACAGTCCCTTTGATAAGAGATCTAAATACCAGTCATTTGTGTCCACAGCCGTTTAAAGCGGTGAAGAGTTAATGGTGGTGCTGATCTGAAACTATGATCAGATGCACTTCAACCTCACTGGCAGAAAACTTATGATGTGAAGAAAACTATTAATTAGATTAGCTGAAAAAACATCTCACTGTCAAATGCCACCACCTTCTTTGATCTGTCATCCTATCATCTAATGGAAGTGCTAAGATGCTGTCTGAAAAGGCTTTTTTTTAAAGTCGTTTTTTCAGTTTCAGTGTTTTCTTTATATTTAACTTTTTACTGCACTGATGGTTATAGTGCTGTTACTGTTATCCGCTGGAGCAGGTGAGAGAAGTCTGGCGAAACCATAGAGGAAGATCATGCAATACTGTAAACATAAACAGAAACATAATTTGGACCTTGCTGTTAAACGTTGAATAGCGTTTTCTTTGCTTATCGTGAAATGTCAGAAGAACTTCTTCACCAGTTAATGTTTGGAGGTTGAGCTTGTTGTGGATGGTGAAGAACTGCAGTTACTTTGTTAATGGGTCTTCCTAAAGTAGGATTTTCTTTTAGAGCATAGTTGTTTACAGATGGATGGCATGGACACAGAGTGCACTTGTGTCGCTCAGCACAGACCTGAGGGATTTGTTTACCCTATAATCACTCCTCAGATTGGCCTTGTATTCCAAATGAAAATAAAATCCTCCAGATGCTCACTGGCACAAATATGTTTCTGAATGAGTCTGTTGTGAATAGCTAATACTCTGCCTGTCACTACTCTACCAGGATAGAGTTTTTCTACACCTCTTTTTGTGACTTAATTGGAAGTAGACTCATCCGTGATTGCTTGAGCTGTGGCACACACACAACAGTCCTAATCAACCGGCATAAATGAGAGCTGTTTAAGGCCTCTGACTGCTTTTGGTTGGTCTGTTAGCTGTTGAGAGAAAGGTGACTGCTCATTTAACTCCAGGTGACGTTTTCTGTCAGTTTCTGTCCCACTACAGCTGTGTTGTCATGCGTAAAACCAGCTGTGAACTAGCTATCCTATGACAAGAAGAAATATGGAGTTATATGACCAAAAAACAAAACATTTGAATGCTTTTCTTATGCTAGCAGGTGTAGCTTGGCTCTGGAAATGAACATTGTGCATTTCTTCAGGCATAGGGGATGAGTCTGTCATTAATTTTCTATTCCACTTTGTTTTCTTTTTCTAGTTTGACTCTGCAGTTTGTTGCATCATTGTATGTTCTTTGCTGTTAGTTTTCAAATTCCGTTTCAGGCATTGCATGAGTCTAAGAAAGCCTTTGATCTGCTTCTCTGAAATGGGCAGATGCCATTTCTATTTGTTTTCTGCAGACAGATGCTATTTTATTTTTGTCTTTTTCATTCTCTCTGTTGTTTGTTTGAAAATGCTGTTGCAGTTCCAGACAATGTGCAATTTTATTCATTTATTTTATTTTGACAAATTCAAATATGAAACTATTTCAGTGTCTGACATGGAAGTTTAGTAAAAAACAAAAGGCCCTATTTTTTATTTAAAAACCATTGAAAACTAAATCCAATTGTGAAAAAGCCTAATCGGGAATAAGGTTAACACCTTTAGAATGTCCCATTCTGATAAAGAGCCAAAGTGGATTGAACTAAATGGGCATTGGTGCTCTGAGTGTGCTGTGTAATATATACTCCACTCCCACAGCAGTGTTTGCAAATGTGTTGTTTGCCTGCAGGTGTCTGTAGGATTTATCTTTTATGAGCTCATTTTCTTCAGCCTGGAGCTCAACCCCTCTGCCTGTTTGTGGCATACAACTGTGAGCTGCTCAGTGGGGTAGTGGTTAGCACTCTCGTCTCACAGCTGGTTCAAATCCCAACTGAGGCCTTTCTCTATGGAATTTGTATTTTTTTGTCCCAGGAAATGTTTGGGTTTTTCTCCAGCTTTCTCCTAACATGCTTATAGATTAATTGGTAACAGCGCCTGGGAAAGGCTCCAGCAAATCTGAGACCCCAAAAGAGAATAAGCAGGTTTAGAAGATGGATAGATGGCACACAACTGTCAGTCACTTCAGGTTGCTTTCACTATACTCATCTACGGGACATTGTTTTTTCCAGGCATTGGTGGAAATTTAGTGGCCATTCAGTCCAGCAGGATATCCACTCACCTTCATTTCCACTGCACTCCTGGGGAAGTTCCCGATGAGGCCAAAGGCTGTTACTACCCCTGCCGCACATTCTGTGGCACAGGTTAGTACGGGCTAACCTGCACCTCGCCTAAACATTTTGAAGCTATGCCTGTATGGTGGGAAATGGGGGCCAAAGATTCTGAAAACGAAAATTCAACAACTTGAAAGTAGAAACTCAAAATAAATAAAACCAAAAACAGACTTTGAAAAAGTGAATGATGATTTCTGCTGGCCGAAAATTATCTTGTTTTTTTTTTTTTTTCAATTTTTAGTTTTTAAGTTTCAAAACTTAAATTTTCATTTTCTTATCATTTTTTAACTTTTTTTTCCAGGTTCAAGTAAAAAAAAATCTTCATTTTTGACCTGTCTGACATGTGGGGGCGGTGTTTAGATGAAGGATCAATAAGAATGATGAGTCTGGGAGCTTCAGGCTTGGTGCATTCACTGACAGTGGAAACTTGGATATTTACTACCAGAAAATTTTAAATTATTCAAGTGGCCACAATAGACACATGTTCATCCTTTACAAATAATTCAAACGGTATTTTACAATAGTAGCTGCTCAAATCTTTTTCAATAAGCTGCCTTTAAACGTCCTCAAAGCTCCCGACAGTTCTGCCTCCTTTACAGTTTTCCGAACCATTTAATCAGCGTAGAAACACCGTGATCACACAAATTTGTGTTTTTCTCAACAACAGAGGCCTTCCCCCGGCTGAATAACAGCTCAGAAAAATAAAAGAATGTTGCCTAAATGCAACAATGTATAATTGTATGTTGTTGTCTTTACAGACAATGAAAATCTCAATACATGATAGAAAAAAAACAACACGGCTTGGAGTCATTCTCTCTGTTTGATCATTTTTATTTCTTATTCATTATTCAACAGGAAAAGACAAGAAGTTAGGGAATTTTATTCGGAAGAGACCCCCCCCCCCACCGGCTACTGCAGCCGCTTTTGCCGTTAGTAATGTTAAGTTACTTTTTAAAGAAGGAAAACGTGTCTATTTTGGCCACTTTGTTCTCAATGACCACTTGAAAAGTTAGTGTTTTCATTTTTTCAAGTAGTAATTATCCAAGTTTCCACGGAATACACTGAGCCTGAAGCTCCCAGCCTCATCATTCTGCTTTGTTCTTCATCTCAGCCCCGCCACATGCCAGGAAGGGGCCAAAAGTCGAAGCTGAAGATTTCTGACTTGAAAGTTTGAAAGGGAAATTTTGAGTTTTGAAATTCAAAAACAGAAAATTCGAATCTGATTAAAAAAAACCCCATCAAGATTATGTTTATATACCTGCATAAATCATCCTACACTTTTTCAAAGTCTGTTTTTGTGTTTATCTATTTTGAGTTTCAACCCCAATTTTTCAGCTTTTGGTTTGATGTTGTGTTATTTCGGTTTTCAAAAGTTTTAGCCCCTATTTGCTACCATATGCCCGAGCAATTGGCATGGATGCTGTCAGAAACATAACTGGAACACTCCTATACTGGAGTATTATGTCTGACTGGCTGCTTTTTCACTCAGTTCATGAGCAGCGTCTGCTCCAAAATGCTAAAACAATATTTGACACTGAAAAATACCAAGACTGACCTCAGTCATGCATTTTTTTTTTACCAACTGTTTTTTTTCTTGTTTTGTAAGAATCCATTCTTTATAGCCCTTCATGTTCAGCATTCACTTCTCTGTCTTGTTTATGACCTGCCAGGAGCAAACCATCGCTCTGCTCAGGTGCTGCTTCTCTTAGTAATTCCTGGTCACCTGATCTTCCTGTATACGATACACCTGATGAAGAGCGGCCACACCACTCTGACACCCATCTTCATGTCTGTCTATCTGGCTGCTGCCCTGTTGCAGGTGAGCTTCTGATGTCCAGTGAGCTGTCTCAACACTACCTGTATGACAACACACATACCATGCTATTTAATGAGTTTATTTTTCCCCAAAGCTGTTTCAAGTGCATCTATAGAATTTTCTTCAAGATTATTAATGGGTGAATGTATTTTCTACATCAATTCCTTTGATAACATTTGCTTTGTAAGTGCAGGCTTACAAGCACCTATTTTTATTTGTGAACAGAAGTATTCTGGAGCAACATAAACACGGAGCCGAGGAAAGTTGCTGTGTTATATCAGTATGTAATGCTTTTTAAAAGTCATTTGCAGTTTTTGCTGTGAGGACAGAATGCTAAATGTTTCCAGTTTGTTAGGTAGACATAAATAATGGTACAGACTCACGCTTGCAGCAGCTAGCTCTTAGTGATGAGAACTTGCAGGGAAACAGCTTACATGCATGCAACGGCTCTGACTCTGTTATCGTTGCCAGAAAAAGCTCATGTTTCAGATGCTCCATATTCAGGGTAAAACTGGGGAAAGGTGCAGGTATGTTTATCTGGAATTTTGTACCATCTGAAGAACTCTGTCTTAGAGGGTAATGGAGCAGACACAGGAGTTTTCCTTATTCCTTCTGATGGTTTCACGGCCGTCTATCAGTGAATGGTGTTGGTTGAGTAAAACTATGTAAGCAGTTTGTTCTCTTAAACTGTAAAACTTCATCCAAATTCTCCTGAGTAATCTCAATGTGGGTTTTGGATTTATGAATTTCACAGACAACTAACTAAAACATTTGTTTTCTTTTTAAACCTCATAGTAAAGTTATTATGCATTAAAGGAGTAACCTTGACAGTGGTCAGAATGAAATTTGGTGACAGAAATTAAAATGTCCCCTCCCTTGTGTTGGATTCTAGTTTGTGTTTTTACAACCACAAGATCAACAAGATGAAGATGAGTGTAGCTGGAATAAGTGAAAGCATTATTATTTGCATTAAACCTCCAAAAGTGAGCTGTGATAGAAGAGAAAAAAACAGATTCTGAACCTGAATCCACTTCCTCTAATGACAGAAAATAGATGTTTGCTAGCTTTACTGATTCAACAGAGGAATGAGGTACAAAATATTCCAATTGTGTTTTTAGTCATCAAGCGCTGACACTGCAGATTTCTGTTATTACAAGGATCCAACTTATTCAGTTCTTGGTGAGAGTATGGAAAGCTTCACTGAAGGAGGAGAAGCAGTTGTGCATCTCTGAAAACCTTTGAGCGTTGTGGTTTTCAGCCATGCCTGGAGGAATCTGACTTCTGTAGCTCTTTGTTTTGGCATCAGTTAATTATGCAGCAGCTACTTGAATTAAGAATGCCAGCTTTTACTTCTGAAGGGTCTCGATGGTCTGCCTTCATGTGTAGAATGTTAAGAACCCAGTTGGTCTATTTTCTTGTTTGTTCTTCGACTCTGGTTTGACTCGCTTAAATCTTTCAAGTCATTAAAGATTCACGTGCCGAGCAGTTCTCCCGCATCAGTCATGTCATCATCAATACAGCTTTGAGCAGAGTTCAGGCTTTGATAAAACAACAGCAGAGGTGAGCTGGAGCTTTCAGGGTGAAAGAGGTAAGAAGAGTTTTCATTCAGCCTTTTACACATGGATTTACCAGAACTAAAAAGGAAATATTAATCATTGAAGAGGTTGAACTTTAAAATGATGTGATTTAGACACTGCTGAAAATAATACAAAAAAACCCCCAAAATGCTCAAGTTCTTTAGAGAGCGTCATATCTAATGGCGGCTTTTTCTTTATGTTGAGCCTTTTTTTATTTGTTTTATTTAGATTAAGTTAAAGGGAGGTCAGGGATCACAATTGGGTGTTTAGATTATCCAGCACATTGTGACTAAGGTCTAGAAGTAAATTATATTTATATTCTGTTTGTACCTCGATCTTTCTTGTACTGGATCTGCTCCAAAGCTATTTTTACTTTAACCTTGTCCCGTTTAGAACGACATGCATTTCTCATGTTGTGGTCATGTTGTTTTTCATGTACTCAAGAAAGAAATTTAGAAGGAAGTGTTCATTTATTGTTGGCTTGTTGTGGTCACAGTTGTGACACACTGTTTTTACCTCCACAACACTGCTAACAAACTCCTCCTATAAGATAACTCCTCCCCCATTTCTCTTCCCATCTCCACCATGATAGAACAACTTGAATCCTGCTCCTAAGCTTCCAGCCTTGCTTCCTTTCCACCTGGTCTCCTGGACACACAGTATGTCCACCTCTCCTTCTTTGAACAATGGCAGTCGAAGTTCTACTGGCACCCTGTCAGTGAACGGCACCGATGGTGGTTGTTGTTATCCTGGGCCTCGATTTATCTGGTTTCTGATATCTGACTTTCATACTGGCAGAGATTTTACACCAGATGCTCTTCCTGACATAACCCTTTGTATGTATCTGGGCTTGGGAACGGCACAATAAGACCCCGGCTTGGGTCCCCTCGTGGTTGCATTCGTGGCTACATGGTGTGTTGGCTTGAAAAAAGAAATCAGTTCAAAGCTAAATAAAACACATTGGAGAAAATACAACAGCATCTTTGGAGACAGGAAACGCAACTGCAGGTTCATTAAACATTAACGGAGATCAAACTCTGATTTTTGTATGCAAACTTTGAATGTCTGTGGGCCATTATATGGATCAGTGTTAACAGTATTAAAGGCACTTTCAGCAAACATTAACATCTTTGAAGCTCAGATCTCATTACACAGTCAAGGTTGGTTGTCAGATTTTATCAGTGTTATCTTAGCCGATGATGAATCGACATCGAGGAGCAGCTTTATGTTTTTTCTATCAGCTCCAGCCGCTCTGCTCTGGAGAAGGAGCACACAGCAAAATGCAGCCAACCAAGGTGTCACTGATGGGGGCAAATCTCATTGGTTAGATTCACAGACATGAGTTGGACCCAGAATCTCTGTCTTTACCTACAGTGAGCAATTCACACTATTCAAAAATGAATAAGAAATGACCAATGTATCATCAAAGTGTGTAAGAGCGATGTGCATCACAGCACAGAGGAAGTCTTTGCAGTGACTGACTGATCAAGTCATATCTGGTGCAGTTGCCTCTTGCAGCTCAGGAACACAAACAGACAAACAAACCTCATGTTCATCTAGACACATCTGCTGCTTGTTCCCATCCAGCAGAATGTGTGCAGGTGTTGTTGGGAAGCTGAAGATGAAATGCCCTGTGAGGAGCAGGACGTTGTTGGGCTTTGGGGTAAAGAAAGTATGAAGTAAGAGCCAGGAGAATAACGGGACAAACGGTTAGAAAGGAAAAGATGTTGTCTGGCTGAGACATGACGGACAGAGCAAGTATAGGACCAGATCAGTGAGGATAACAATAAGTAAAAGTGAACTGTATAAAAGTGACAGCAGCTGAGACTAACAAAGAAAAAGGAACTGCAAATCTCCTTTATACAGAATTCCTCACAGGAATACTTTCAGACCTCCAGGCCTCGTCTTTGTTTGTAGGAGGAATATGAAATGTTTGGAGAAAGTTCTCAGTAAACTAGGTGATGTATTAAAGTTTAGTTATGGCATTTGGACTTAAACTTCTGTTTATTGACCCTGATCATGTGAGAGCGGCCTGAGCAGAGGGGAACTAAAGTCCTGCTCAGCCTTTAACCCGTGGCCTTGTGGAAGAGCGTCGGCCATGAGACAAAGAAACTGTGGATCATCAGTTTGATCAAAGACTTTACCAACAGAAGCCAGTGTTTGTCTGTCTGACACCTGGGATGAGGAGCGGGATTGGGGGCTTAAATGAAACTGCAGCTAACTGTTCTCTGACAGGATGGGAAAGAAAGGTCACATACAGCATGATTTCCTGCTCTAAGGTCAAACATCTGGGAACCGTTTATAAAAACTACCCAGACAAATCATTATGAAAGTGATAGTTATTGAGTTATAAATGACTTGTTAAATAACAGTTTAAGGATTTATAAATGTAGGGTTAGGATTGGGATTGGGATTAGGATTAGGATTAGGATTCGAGTTAGGATTAGGATTCGAGTTAGGATTAGGATTAGGATTCGAGTTAGGATTAGGATTAGTTGGAAATGTTCCTCATTTACTAATGGGTAATTAATAAGGAATAGCTACAACTGAAAAAAACTGTCTCAGTAGCATGTTTAAAGTATTAACTGATTGTTAACCAGTCATTAGTAAGTAATTCAGTAACAGCTTCTATATGATATATTACTAAAAAGTAAGATGGAGTTAGATCAGGTCAGCAGATCCATGTGGCCTGCTGTGGGTACTGGCCTGCTAAAATCAGCTGAAGGCATTAAGAGTGAGTTTTGGGTACAGATGAGCAAACATGGGAGTATGACACCATCAAGCAGAGTGGAGTGACATTCCAAACGCCTCTGGAACCCTGATAGTCAGCTCGTGTTTCTGCAAGACACTTGCATCAAGTTGAGACTGAACCTCCGTGGAAATGAAAGTCGAATTCAGCGGGCTTCTACGCCAATGCAGACCTTCTTAAAGCGTTCGTAGATGACCAGCTCTCTCAACACCATCAGAACATAAACACTGAGATTCTTCAACGCAGGCCTTCATCTTTTATTCTCTGCTTCCCTGTAAATAGACTGTTTTTCCTTTGCAGTGCTGAACCTGAGCAGCTCATTTCCCTTTAATTGAAAGAGTTGTTGTCTGTAATAAGCTCCACTTCTCTTCGGACACTCCTCCCTTCATGTGTGGCTGCTTGAATGATAAAACCCTCAGCTTTCTATCTGCTGCTGTGTGTCTGAGTGCTGCTGCTCCTCTTCTCTTTTGTGAAGTACTTATGCCCCTCTGAACTACAGTTTAACAGAAGTAACTCCTTTCAGATATAACATTGCAAAGTTTTCCTATTTATTCCTATAAAGGAATAATGCTCCTGTTTTCCCAGTTTTCTGTTTCCGAGTAGTTGGTGAAGGAAACGCAAATGAAATGTCCTAGGACGTGCTTTTTTCAAAACCATCAAAATAGCCGTTATTAAGTCTATTTCAGGGGAAACAAAACTAGTCTGCAGCTTTGTTTATGGCAGCACGTAACCACAGACTGCATGATAACCATCTCAGCAGTGTCATTAAACCAAATCTTTTGAGTTTGTCATGTTAGTAATCGCTCTAGTTTTGAATCGACACAACTTGGTCTTCATTTACGTGGATGTTCAATTTCAAAAAGTTTTCTTGAAGTTTAAAGGGGCTCAAAGATTAATCCAACACCTCAACTCAAGTCCTCAAATAGTCTGTTATTCCAAAAATTCTGAAACAGTCATTTTAATGTCCAACTTTGCTCAACTTTTACATAAATAGAGTGGGGTGGAACAGAAAGGAAACCCATCTGGAACTCAGACAAAACATTTTTTTCCCATTTATTTGTCATAAAAACTGGCGCTCCTCACATTTTTGGTGATTCATTCAGTCATTCCATTTATTCTGCACACAAACACTGCCTGGAGGTGAGGAAACAAGTCTGTCTCAGGCACAGCACAGCAGGTTTATTCCTCTGAAATGACCACAGCAGGATTAGGTCATCTGGGTTAAACCTCTGTGCATCTGAAGAAGAATGTTTGTCCACTGTGGGACCTGCTGGCAGCTTTATTCTGAACCTCGTTTCTTCCAGGTGCTGCTGCTTCTAAGTATAGCAGATTGGATGGTTCACTCAATGTGGCGGAACGGCAAAGATCCAGACAGCTTTTCCATCCCGTACCTGACCGCTCTGGGCGACCTGCTGGGCACTGCGCTGCTTGCTCTCAGCTTCCACTTCCTGTGGCTAATAGGGGACCAGGACGGTGACGTGGGTGACTGAAACGGCCTTCACCAGTAGGATGCAGGAACAGTGGGAACCTTACCTTCTCCTGGCTCTCCATGGCATTGTTGATTTTCAGTCTTACTGACCAGAAGATTGCTAACCAGATAAACCCCAAATTTTTTTTTCAGCCTGTGCTTACACTGAAAAAAACCCTTATCTTAATTTTCTTTTATTCTGTTCTGTATGGTACAAGTGATGCATATGATTTACACCAAAGCACTTCTGTATTCATTGAATACTAGTTATTAGCTTAAACCTTGCTGCTGTGGTCTAGCAGATCCTGTCTGCTAGATGAAGGTCGTCTTTGAAGGAAACTTCACATGGATTATTTTAAAACACTCGTGAGATATAGAAACATTTAACAGCAGGTGTTTTGAACCAATTTAAGACATAACTTAAATGTCACTCTAATTTAGTCAACTCTGAATGGACAAGATGATTAATATTAAGAATAATAATGAAAATAGGGGGAAATTTGTATTTAAGCAGGAGAGTAAGATACAGTTCTCTTTTCTAATGATGACCTGGGCCAGAAATAATCAAAACAACCCTACATTCATATGCAAATCAGTGTGATGACATTTGAACTATAAATGTAATTATAACAACCAATATTTTTAAAAGTCCAATCAGAGTTTTCACTATTTTTGTATATGATTAAAGGTCAAAAGGTTCTCAAAGTGTCTTGCTTGAGATAGTTTTGGAGTGGACGGTTTCAGATCTGCTGTTTCCTGTTACACCTCAGACCCCGTCCACTAGGATTCATCCAATTTTCCCTTTTATCCACCTGTTCTTTGGAAATCTTCAGGGCAAAGCTGTGACAGAAATCTGAGTATTACAGTAATGTCAGGTGACTGCCTCAGCTGGAGCCATCTACACTGCTGTCAAAACAGAAGCAAACGGCTTTTTTGGCCTGATTGGTCAAAACATTTTGACCAAAGTAGAAGCATTTGTTCAAAGCCTCAGGAGACCATTTCATTTTTTGATGAACAACAAAAAAAAAACAAATGATCTTTAGTGATGGAAATGAAATAAAAAAAGATATATCATGACTTTTATATTACCAGAAGAGTTTTTAACTTTTAACTATCAGAGTTTAATATTTAGATCAACTCACACACATTATTGAACTTTCTGCTAAATCAGTAACATTACCTGCTAAGTCTGATATTAAACCAATCCAAGACGTTTATAGATCCTTTCTTTAAAATATAATTTTAGCCAGTTTATGAAAGATGATGGGAGCTCTCTTCTTCACACTTATGTCTTCCAGACTGAACATTTGCAAGTTTAAAGGGGGGGGGGGGATTTAATCTGAATGACGGGATTGTCAAAGCTGTTATGGGAAGTGTGTAGGTTTACTGTGTGTCTCTGTAAACTTATTATTGATTTACAATGCAAAAAAAAATCTCTAAAAAACTGATGACTGTACAATGACAATTTTGCAATTCTGCTCATTTTGCCTTACCAAGAAATATTTCTTTTTTAAAAATAAGACAAATCTTAATAAAAAATGAAGAATCATGTGTTTTATAGTGATTCTACATACCACAGTCTAATCTTCAGGATTCAGGGAGGTAAAGGATGCAGCCTAGCAGTAACCGACTGTTACTGACTGTCATGTTATTTCTGGTTATCATCACAGCCAGAAGTAAAAAATAACATGTATTACTGGCTCTAAGTTTCCAAACTCTGCTCTCTTTGTCCATTACTTTCAGCAGAGGTGCCAGTCTCATTCCTCAGTGGACGGTGTGAGGTTTCCAGTGAGTCTTTAGAAAAAGTAGTTAAGTCTGAACTAAAACAGATCCTCATTTTTGCTGATTTACCGTATACTTAAAAATAAGATGCACCACAGCCAAAATGGGATTTACTTGGCTTCACCAAGCTCAACATATGGCCATTGTTCAGCTCCTCACTCTAGTGCAGGCCACTTGGCGGTAGCCCATGCTCCGGCTCTGCCGGTGAGGTGGGATATAATGAAGGCCACCTTGGCTTGTTCCGTAGGATAATGAGGAGCCTGTAACTGGAAATGGAGCTCACACTGGGTAATAAAGGCCCGGCAGTCCCCGGAGTCCCCGGAAAACCTTTCTGGGCGGGAAATAAGACCTGCAAACACCACAAATGATAGTACCTTATGGAGAAGAGAAATAAAAAAGGAAAACAATCCTTTAGAAGTTTGTGCTACAGTTGGATAAACTGAGAGACCAACCAAAATAAAAGAGAAGTTGGAGAGAATGATTAGTGTTTTAAAAAAACAATATATTTGCCACAATGCTTAAGGTAAAAGTACATGTATAAGTACAGGGGGTTGATCCTTGTGGGTTTGTGGGTTGTCTTGGCTCAAGGTAGGACTATGGAGCGGAGCAGTTGCACCTTCCACTGTGTTTACACCAAACCCAATTTCTCATGTCGCTGCCTCTCTTTTGACCCCATGTCTTATGCTGTACAGTCAATGAATGGAAGACATGGATGAAGTTGAGCGATCAAGTTTATTTATTTTGAAGAGTTCTACAAAAGCATTGGGTTCATGAGATTATTCAGAGACTCCCCATACGGTGACCCAGTTTGACGACTCGCTGTCCCACGTTAATCCGGGGAGGAAAAAACAAAGACAAGTTCAAATATTTGAACTCTGGAGTCTGGAAAAACTCCAGCTCCAACTGACCGGTGCTAGACGCTATACGCTAAAAACTCGCCACAGGCCCTCTGATCGTGCTTGTACATTGAGTTTACACTGAAACTCGTTTGGTGTGAACGTGGATTTGAGAAGAGCACATGTGTGTCTGGTAGTTCCCTTTAGCCCCATTGAAAATGGAACATATGATTGATGTGTGTGGTAAGTGTATCGTGAAGTATTTGTAAGGCTAATATACAGTCAGTTTCACACACTTATAGCGTAAAGGTGATGGTGTTGTAAGGTGCCCTTATGCTGAGTTTATACTTCATAGCGATCATTGTATCAATTGTATTGCGTCCCTACTACAATCGTGCAGTCGACTAAGGTTGGCCGGTTTCGCTTGCGACTGCAACAAACTTCTGAATGGCACTTATACTTTTCAAGCATCATGATGCAATTGTCTTTAGCACTCAGGGGGCATAAAAACTGTTCAACATCAAATACTGTACACACCCAATGCTGTTTTTATCGTATAAGCATAGTTTGATTTGCACTGCCACTTATGATTCTAAATAGTCTAAACATGTCGAAGCTTTATTTAAATTTTCTTCAGCTGCTGCTGACACTTCAGTGGTTGTTTTTTCCTGTAATGAACAGATGCATTCGATCTTCGTTTATCGTGTCTTGGTAGTTCCCTCCATCATCACCTACAACACAAACACAACAACAAACCCTGGCAGCGCTCGTGCCTCTCAGCAGCTTCAAATCCAGACTTAAAGTCGGCTGAACCACAGGGTGCGTACTCTCAATGAGAATTTTCCCCTAACCTCTGCTCTTAGTGAATGCAGGCAGTGTAATGAGGATGCTATGATGATAAAAAAACACAGACATGCCACCAGTCATTTTTACTCAAAAAAACCCTGCCACAGAAACACACTTATTTCTGATAACAAGGTCATAATCACATCAATAGCAGCACTGGAAACGAAACAGTCCTACTTACTGTAGTGTGCAGAGCTGCAGCGGGAGCTGGTGTGCCGAGACGAGGGCTCAACTTTAGATCAGCTCAGTGCTCTCAGCAGAAGACTTGATAACCTGCTGAGAACCTGGCGGCTGCAGAACCCAGCCACAGAGAGTGTCACACCAGTCTCCTCTTTCCTCTGGGATCTCCGGCTCCAACCACCAGCCCATCTGACCCGGCTCAACCCAGCTCTCTCCAGAGGAGAGGCTGAGGCGTTTTCAGGAGAACCTCTGTCTTCATTGTGGTCAGCCGGGCCACGTCCGCAACACCTGCCCAGATTGACCTTCACGGCGCTTTAGGAAGCTGGTGAGTGAATCCACGCCCACCTTTACACTGCCAGTGACTCTGCGTTTTGACGGGCATGTGGTAAAAACACAGGCTATGATTGACTCTGGGGCAGCAGAGTAACTCTTGCCTGTAACGCACAAGAGGCAGTGAATCAATGGAGGCAGTCCATGAAGTGCAGCAGACCATGAGTGACCCTGCAATGCGCATGATCCTGGAGCAAATGCAAAAGGACCCCCAGGCCCGCAGAGACCATTTGAAGAACCCCGTTATTGCTCAAAAATATTTCTGGATTATTTGTTTTGCATTATTTTTCTTTTTTTCTATTTCTGTTTTTCTTCTTTGTTAAAAAGAAAGATGGCCGTATATTGACTACCGCCGTCTGAATGATGTGACTGTGAAGTACATCCCCTGCCTCTGGTTCCTACAGCTCTGGAGCAGCTTCACACAACTCACTTCTTCAAGACGCTGGACCTGAGAAGAACCTCATCTGCATACGAGAGGGGGTTGAATGGAAGAGCACCAACCACCTCTGGACATTATGAGTAGCTGGTCATGCCCTTTGGTCTCTGCAATGCCCCTCTGTCTTCCAGGCTTTTGTTAATGACGTCTTCTTGGACCTGCTGCAGCGTTGTGTCATCGTTTACATAGATGACATTCTGATCTTTTCTGACACCTTCGAGGAACACGTCTCCCACGTCAAACAGGTGTTGAAGCGGCTGATCACCCATGGACTGGATGCTAAGAGAGAGAAATATGAGCTCTACAAAACCTCCATTTCTTTCCTGGGATACATGATCAGTGCTGAAGGCATGGCAATGGACCAGGGCAAGGTGGAGGCGGTGCTGCAGTGGCTTCAACCAACCACAGTGAAGGAACTGCAGCTGTTCCTCTGCTTTGCCAACATTTATCTGTGGTTCATCCGGGGCTTCAGCTTGGTTGTGGCTCCTCTCACCTCCCTCCTGAAAGAAGCTCCTAAACGTCTTCTCTGGACTACGGAGGCTTCCACGGTGTTACAGTCCCTAAAGCAGCACTTCTCACAGTCATCTGTCCTCCACCATGCAGTTCACCGTGGAGGTTGATGCGTCAAGCACTATGATTGGAACCTTGCTGTCACAACGCCACGGTCAGCCTACTATTTTGTTTACATGCACATACTTCTCCAGGAAGCTGAACGACGCAGAGGAACTATGATGCGGGTGACGGGGAGCTGCTCCTTCAAGGAGGCGTTCTCTGAGTGGAGAGACTGGTTGGAGGGGGCCATTCAACCATTTCTGGTTCTGACTGACCACAAGAAACTGGAGTACATCAGGTCGGCCAAATGTTTGAATCCCCGCCAGGTACAATGGTCTCTGTTTTTCTCTCAGTTCCAGTTTCAGATCACATATCGGCTCCAAGAATGGGAAGGGTGACGCACTGTCCCCCCTCCACGAAACTCCCACAGAAGAACCGGCCACTCCAGAGTCAAACATACTCCCAACGAGAACACGGACTGCAGAGGAGGAGAAACTTGTTTCAGAAGTTTAGAAAGAAAACCATTGATAACCATGTTAAAGGTGAAGACTACAAGAGCTTCACCAAGAAGCTGATCGCAGCTGCTCTTGTTATTCCGAAGTTTCAACTCCATAGGTCTGTTGCAAACATCAAGTATAGGAAATCTTATGACAAACTGAAGAAGCAGAGAGCCTCATGGCAACCAAAGAGCCCAAAACAACCTCCACGGTCAACTCCAGTGTTGGACTGCACCATCCACCGTTGTTTAAGTTAAAATGAACTATGAGGATTTTTTATCTTCAGTTGGAGTTTAAGAGGCACGAGTGAAGCATACAAGAAAAGACAAAATAAATCAACAAGTAAAAATAATAATAAAATACCCCCCTCCTCTGCTGTGAAACACGGAAGAGGTTGGGTTATAGTCAGGGCTGCTTTGCTGCATCTATGATAGGTTCAATACAAACACAAGACTTTCGGTAATTCTGGAGCTAAATGAGCTGCTTGGTGTCAGAAAACTTGGTCTCAGTTGCAGGTCATGAGTCTTTCAGCAGAAAAATGAACCAAAAAATCAAACAGATAAAAAAATTAGTAATAAGATGAGAACAGAACTGTCCAGCAGTATCTTCTCTAAGCTCTGATCTAAAAATGCTTGAAGAAGACACCCGTGACCCTTGTCTGTAAAGTTAATATTTTGTTATTACTGTTAGGCTGTCACAGTGCATTCTTCTTTTACTCCACAAAAACTCTTTTTTTTCCATGAAAACTTCAGTAAAAACCAAAGGCTGGAAAAGTTCAATGAACTTGCAAAATACCACCCTTCCCTCCAGACAGTCATTCTTTGCAGGTTTACAGTTTTCTGACAAAGGTTTGATTTATGAAAAACAAAGTACTATAATGGCAGGCCTTCCCACAGCCAATGCAGTCATTTTTTACCCATGCTGAAGTTGTCTTGACTGGAAACTGATGCTGATTCACTAAACTAAATCCAATTGTTGGGTCTTTGGAGCTTCACAGCTTCACAGAAGACATAACACAGAAAGGGACCGAAGTATATTTAATATATACACTCACTGGTCACTTTATTAGGGAAACTTTGCTAGTACCAGGTTTACTCTCCTTTTGCCTTCAGAACTGTGTTAATCTTTGGTGGCATTCAATAAGGTACTGGAAGCATTCCTCAGAGAGTTTGGTCCATATTGACATGATAACATCACTCAGTTGCTGGAGAATTGTTGGCTAGGCATCAAATTAGAGATTTCTTGAAAGGTGAAAGTGACAGTGGTGCCCGTGGTTATAGGATCACTCAGGGATGGAACCACACAGCACAGCAAAATGAGAAAAAGAGAAAAAATCCTCATGCAGGAGCTCCGTGAATTCTGTATAACATTCGCTGTATTTCTATCAGGAAACAACCAAGATCCCAGGATCGCGTCCCGCCCAGATTCCAGGTAAGGGTCTGAGCGGTGTAAATGTCAGAATCATCTGTGGCCTCTTTATGATTACGCTGAGCTAGCTGTACGCCCACACAATGTAAGCTAACTGAGGTCACTACTCCATTCATTTAACTGCAGCTCGTGGTTAGCCAGTAAGCTAGCGTCAGCTTTCACAGAACTTACTGGTCTTTGTAACTTCAAAAGTCAGATGAAGTTGGTCATTGTTGAGTTGTGTTGGTAATCTTTTTATCCACATGTTCTGAAACTGTAAGCCATTTTTCGGTGACAACTTCATATGTTTTTTACCAGAACATAATAACACCGGCAAACACGAACTCGCGCTTTTAAGGGAACAATGTTTTTCTCCAATTTGATTGGTTGGATTGTCGGATCAAACCAACGTGGCCATAATTTGATTGGATGTTGTGCAGACTTCACAAGTATGTAAACAAACAGAAACAGAGAGACCACAGTGTGGGTTATGTCAATATGCTTTTTAATCTTTGTATTCTGGGTCTTTCTGAGTCAGAGTCCGATTTAAGTCACGAGTTGTTGAGGTAAAAGTCTGAGACAAGTCACGATTCAGGGCTGTGAAAGTCCAAGTCGAATCTAAAGTTGTCAAATTCATGGCTCGAGTCTGACTCGTGTCCCCACCTCTGTGTCTACAGCAGGGGTGGGCAACTCCAGGCCTCGAGGGCCGCATTCCTGCATGTTTTCCAACATACCATGATCTGGCATGTTCTAATTGGCTGGAAACACCTGAACCAGGTAATCAGTCATGAGTAGGGCTTGGATATCTGGAAAACCTGCACACACTGTGGCCCTCGAGGCCTGGAGTTGCCCATCCCTGGTCTACAGCAGATCCCTGGAAGGACCTCAGACATCTCAGTCCAGAAAAGCCCAGTTCTAGGAACAGCTAACATACTGCGCAGGACCCTCAAGCTTCCAGGCCTCTGGTAGAGGACCCGAGCTTGGAGGAGAAACCACCTGTGGACTGGGTTTAAAACTCACAGAAACAGTGGCTGCTCTCTCACAGCCCATAAAGCATCAAAACTTGTATCCAATTGCAAGTGGGCCACAGGCCTGTTCTGAGGGGTTATCTAAGGCTATACCCATTTATGTGCAAGCATCAACTTTGGCCCTGCTCCAATTTGCCTCTTTTTCCCATGGTCTCTCTGTCTCTCAGTGCTTTGAAAATATTCCATCAAACAAGGAGACAAAATTGTCTATGTGAAGAAGATCGAATGTTTACAGCCTGACCAAAATCAGCTCCCAATACCCTAGAGACCTGAATGTTTCAAAAACAGACACAATGAAAAATGTTTTTTATATATATGTTTTTGTGGAATAAATGCTATAAACCAGGTGCGTGTCAAAAAGCTCTCAAAGCTAAAGGAGATGAATCACAATGACCAGCAACAGACCAGCAGCACTTCATTCAATGAACTTTTTCCCATCGAATTAATGAGGAGAGTAAAGCTTCACCCACAGTGCTTTGGAACTTTAGACATGGATATTTATGGAATTTGGTTTAAAATGTAGAGAAGGGATGGGCAACTCCAGGCCTCCAGGGTCGCATTCCTGCATGCTTTCCAACACACCATGCTCTGGCATGTTCTAACTGGCTGGACACACCTGAACAAGGTAATCAATCATTAGTAGGGCTTGGACATCTGCAAATCATGCAGACACTGCGGCCCGCAAGACCTGGTGTTGCCTATCCCTGATGTAGATGAAGTACACAGAAAAAACTTTTGTTTTGATATAATGATCTACCTAATTTCGTATGTTACATTAAGATATAATTAGGCCAAATCCAAAATTTTCCACTGCCCCTACATTTAGCACTCCAAATGGAGGGTTATGAGAAAGTAGTGTCTTCTAATTTAGACGTCACTCCTACTCGATGATGTCATGAATAGTTGCCGGTCAGCTACGTTAGTGTGTAGCTGCCGGCGATCAGAAAATACATAACAACATTGGTTTTATAACTTTAAAAAGTCATTTCTTACATTTAAATTCAAACATCTGTGCTTCAGAGCGCACAAACACATGAAGAAATGCATTTTTTCTTTGCGGCACAGTGCGACGCAGATCACCCTTGCGGCAAAGGGATTCAGAGCTCTCCACCACACTACGGTTTCCTTTTAAAATTAATATTTTGGACAGCCATACATCCAAATGTCTCTGCCGCTGGAGTGATCGGGCAAGAATTTGGATTCGGCCTTAGTATGTGTGAGATTATCCACAGATGATTTATCTTTAATTTTTGGGGTTTGGGTTAGGGGTTAGAGAAAGGTTTGTGGACATTTGGTCTTTTGTGCCAACAAAAACCAGCCTGAGCATGTGTTGAACAATTTAAATGTGTATTTTCTAGCAATGTTTGAAAGACTGTTTATAGTGATTCCCAAAATAATGTGACAGCAATTTTTTCTGTTCCTTGTTGTTTTTTCTAATTGAAGATTAACGCAGAATTCAAAAGTATAACAACTGTTTCACTTCAAACATCATTCACTTGCACAAGTGTTGATCAAATGTGGCATATACCAAGGGGACACTCTGTCCCCACTGCTGTATACCGACTCAGGAATGGGGCAACCATCAGTCACCTCCTCTACATGGATGACATCAAGCTATGCACTAAGAGACATTGACTCCCTGATCCACACCACCAGGATCTACAGTACTGACATTGGGATGTAATTCAGGCTTTAGAAATGCAGTCGGATGGTGACAAAGAGAGCAAGGTAGTCCACAAAGAAGGGGTCTCACTTCCAGAAAGAACAATAGTAGACATTGAGGAACAGCTTGTGAACAGCAGTTTTCAGATCTCGTCACAGATTCTGGATTGGATT
>BSAI01000131.1:836425-883060 GCA_036245035.1 Adrianichthys oophorus
TGCAGCAGGAATTGAAGCAAAAGGGGGTTCCACAAAGTATTGACTCAGGGGGGCTGAATACTTCTGCACACTGCACTTTTCACGTTTTTTTAACTTGTAAAACAATATGAACTCTTGTATAATTTTCTTTCCACTTCACAAGTGTGTGTCACTTTGTGTTGGTCTTTCACATAAAATTCCAATGAAAATATATTGATGTTTGTGGTCATGATGTGAGAAATTGTGGGAAGTTCAAGGGAATACTTTGCAACTCAGTGTATTTTGTACATTTTTACTGTTAATCAAGCTTTGTTTCAAAGCTGTCTGCAGCCTTCTGACATTTTTCGTTATTCCTGTTTTTTTCTTTCATCAGGTATTAAAACAAGCTTTTTTTTCTGCATATGTGGCTTTTATAGGAAAGACGTGCTAAAAAGGATCATCCGTTTTATTGTGAGAAAATCAGACACGATGAAATTTAGTTCAAACTGATGCACAATCCAAACAAGTTTCCTGCACTTTGCATAAAAAGTGCATAAGCACTTATTCAGGTTTAAGTAAAAATGAGTAGGTAGAACAAAACACAACAACGACTTAGGGAGAGTTTTGCTGCAGTGATGAAAGTGAGGAGCAGTTCTCTGTCAGTAAATTAAAGATTTATGAAGGCAAATAGATGTTTTATTATTGTGTTAACAGATATTACAGGAGGGAGAAGGGTAAAACACAGATGCCTTCTGGCAACATGTGCAGCCACTGGGAAGATATTTAACCTCAGCTCAGAGGAAGGATGATGTCAGAGCAACACAGACACATGAAGAGCCAGGCAGATCCACTGATGATGTGCACAAAAAAAAAAAAAGTCAAGCCTTTTCAGTTTTACTAAACTTGTGCACCAATTGTAATCAAGGTTCAAATCTTTTCCGTAAAAGCAAAACAATTAGTGTTGACATGTCACAAACGCTGCAAGTAAAGACAGTCATTTTCTTTTCCCTTTCTTCTTGATAGAGTATAGAAGTCTAAAAGGCTTGACGAGACAGGGAACCTGGCACTGAGGTTTATACACCAAAAGGCTGAAACAAGTTTATTCAACATAAGCAGAACTTGACCTTGCTCATGCTAGCTAAAGACACAAAAATCCCAACAATTTCTTGTCTGATTTACTGACCATTTTTATGGAGCCTCAGTTTGCTGGTGTTGGACAAATGGAGTTAATTTGATTGGAAGTTTCTTACACATTCTTGTTTTTATTTCACCCAATGTCCCCCATTTTCTTTACGTCAAAAAGGTGAAGATTCCGTTTGGAAACTGCTATGTCGTTCGGGCAGCAGACTTTTGAAGAAGTTGCTCTCCAGATGACCTCATAGTTCCTGAGGTATGATTAAAAAGAAGTTTTTGCAGTGCATGCATGTTCTTAGAATCAGAATAAGGCTGTTTTTAATCTTACTTGAATGTTTATTTAATTCTTATTCCCCTGTCCAAACACTGTAAATTGCTCTTAAAGCCCATTCAGAGTAACACTCAGTTGAGATCATACTGATACCACAGCTGGGGGACCCCGACATGGTACTTTACATCTCATGATTAGTATCTCCTTATTCAAACAATTCACCAAGCCAAAAAGGACCAGCAAAAATGTAGACAAATGTACATAAAGCAAATTCATCTTGACTTTGAACAGCATCACATAAATAATCAGATTACTTTGTGTCCCAAACAAAGAAATGGTGAACCAACAGGTAATGATGGGCATTCTTCCTGTTTAAAGGCTCACTGAGAGGACTTTTACACATATTTATTTTATTATCACATTTTTTAATGCAAAAGTGACTTCCAGGTTTCTTTCCACTGACAGCAATCTGGTGATAAATGGTAACAAGCTTAACCGGCAATGCATTGCCTGCATCATGCTGCATCATGCTGAAGTGTTCAGCAGCGTTTTCATGTCTCTGTGTTGCTGTGAATGAAAGGCACAAAGAAACAATTATACCACAGATCAGTAGTGTGTTCCTTTGTGTGGATGAGGCAACTGATACGAATCACTCCATATTACATCCAAACACATCTTCATGAAACAAAACAAAATAAATACCATAAAACAGCAGTCTGGATGCCATAGAGTCCACACTGTTCAAAACCTTTCAGTCTTTGACTGTACATGGGCAGAGAGAGAGATGCACCTGGGTTTGTTCATCTGTGCTGATTACAAATGTTAGCTTAAACTATCTATCATTCAACTGAGAAAAACAAACATATAAATGGTAGACTGTTGGTGTATTTAAGATAACTACTATGGTTCGTGTGCAGCTTTACCTTTTTTGGAATACACTTTCATGCTAATATCTCAACTAAAAGGTTGATAAATGACTCATATCTTTGCTGAGAAGCAAAACAAAAAAAAAAAAGCTCCAGATGAGCTGCTTCTGATAATTTAGTAACAGTAACAGTGACAGTGACAGCTTGAGTCACTCTGGTTGACCAGAAATAGACTGGCATTGAACATTGAACATTGGCATTCACACAGCACTAACATAATATTTGAGGTTGATAACCAAATTCAAACATTCGCTTTACAAAGAAAGTTTTGCCATTCCGGTGATTACCACATGCTTATGTTATGAGGAGATGCTGTCGATAAGTCAAGGTGTAAAGATTGGTACAAAAATGATGTCAAAACTAACTAACTGAAACTTGAGATGACTTGAAACTTAGGAGTTTTCTAGAAATGGACTGTCATTTCAAGTTGGGTTTACAACAACAAACAAATTTGCTTGAGCTGTTAAGCAGCTCTTTTATTCTCTTATCTATTTCTAACTTCTAATTGGTTCATGTTGTGTTGTTATCCACTCCTTGTGTTTCAAATATTTTGTTGGGCTGAACGTCTAAATAAAAAAAAAAAAAAAAACCTTTATCAGACAATCTAGTATCTTCAGTATATGAAACTAGTTGAGGATATTTGCTTCAGAGATTCCAACACATGTAAATAACATGACTCCTGTTTTCACTACATGCTTCGTTAGTTCCAGCTACAGTAGAAATACTTATAACTATGGTTTGGCTGTGTTATAACACAGTAACACAAAACAGAAATGTCAGAACCTGTCCTATTTGGCCTTTGCAATACATATGCAGAACCATAATCAAAGTTTTATCATGTTTTCTTCATGTCAAAGTAATACTGGTGTACAGCAAATGTCTTTGTTGGCTAACACAGTAAATATACAAATATGCATTTTATTTTATTCTCAGAAGGGTATTTTCACATTTCAGATCATCATTATCCTTTACAAAGTACTTTTGTTGTGCTTACTGGCCTCAAACTTCTTTTTAGTGGTACACGGCACTCAAAAATCTGTCAAAATGTTTCAGTTTAACTTTGGTAAGCTATGAAGTTCCACCGCTTGATGGATTATTGGAGCATTATGGGTATTGTAGACAGGAGTCTGGCAGAGTGGAACTTACCGTACTTTAGCATAATGAGTGGAAAAGGGAAAGTTTTGCGTTTTAAGTGTTACAACTGAACAAAGGTGAGTTATTATAAAATCAGTTTGATTTTTCTATGGTGTTGCTCAATCTGCAAATCTATCTAGAAAAAAATGAATAACAACACAGTTTAAGAGAAAATTTTACAACAACTCTACCACCTAATTCCCTGCCTCTTGACCCCTTTAGGCATTCTGGGTAGTGTAGTCGTTTGACATTATGTGCCTGTTTTAGTTCATTTAATGTGCTGTATGTGAGTCTGGCTTAGAGTTCAAAAATAAAATAATTTGAAATACAGTATGAGAAAAACCTTAATCGTCATTAGGAGAAAAACAAATGTATCTAAATATGTTGGATGCAGTATGATAGTAGACGCCATTGAGAAATACATAAATATACCAGTTCTGTCCAATATAAATGTGTCTATTACAGCTGTACATCCATGTTGATTGGAACCAGTTAAACATGTGACCCCAAAATGGATTCAGTGGGTTCTGAAGATGAATAGATTGACGTAAAATTGGACCATTTACTTTTTAACTAGTAAATGTTTAAAAAAGTATTTCAATAAACATCTATACAGATGTGTCGTTGACCTCTTTATGCAGATACCTTTCAGAACACTGTTGGTAGACATCTAATCTAGCAGACATCTTGTGCCTAGTGGGTTCAGCAGCAGACTGTCACACCCGCAGCATGAGAAGGAGCAGTACTGCAGGTCCGTCATTCCAAATGCCATTAGACTGTACAACCTAACAGACGCAAATAATGTTTATTGATGCCAAAACATTCACTGCACTACTGCTTTTCCAGTTCTGTTGCTTCTGTATGTATAGGTCAAGTAATTACAGATCTTTAAGAGTTGTAAAATGTCATTATTTTATTATTTTCTTCATCTTGAATTGTTTTGCTTTGACTTTAAAATGTTTCTTTCTTTGCTCTTTGATGCTTGATCCCTGGAATTGTGATCAAGGAGTTTCCTCACGGGTGGGATCAGTAAAGTTTATCTTATCTTTACCTACCCATGGTTGTTGATACAAAGGGGTTGCTTTTGCAACAAGGTAAGAAGAAAAGAGTCTGTAATAGGTTGTTTGCAAGCTAAGAGATCTCCAGTGTATCATTCATTTACCCTTTTCTACACTAAATAGGCTGTTTAAGCACCAGACACTTGCAACTGCTGAGTAAGTTATAGCGCAGCGCTAGCATCAGCAAGATGGCTAATGTACAAAAGAAGAATGAGCTTGTCTTTGTACTCCTGACACAGGAGGAGGTCATGCTGAGAAAACTACTGTTGTGTTTGTGGAGAACAAGGACTCGACACAGCAGGCCAAGCTGGTAGTTTGTCTTTTCTATTAGAGCCAGATGTCCATTTATGGAGCAAAACACAAGGGAACTACAGCTGTTTCCCCTTTCTAAATTCAGGAGCTTTACAGGTAAGACCACATTCTCACAGTCTGGAATACTTTGGATCAAGTAAAAAATGCAGTTACAGAGGTCCCTCAGTATGTTCTTAAAGTGACCAACTATTGTATTGAATGGCTGTTTTACTTCACTTTCTGCCTCTTTTTTGTGTGTACCTTATAGTCTAAAAATATGCTAATTTAAAATGCAGTCAAAGAAAAATCTTAATCATCATTTCTTTTTTATGGTTATTATAGATGTTCTATGGCTCACTACACACTTTATATGCTTTTCTCAAACAGGCATGAACACTCATACTTATATTTCTCGTTTAAGCTCTCAAAGTCCAAACCATCGCAGAAAAACAAGTCAGGTATTTTAGAATGAAAGATCGTCTTTACAAGCTGTCTTATACTCTACAGGAAACCCCATATGGAAAAACACTGATTGACAGCAGTCTATGGCCAACCAGGACACAGAACACAATGTGCTGTTGAAAAAAAGCAAAATGGCACAAACAAAAGCAGCTAAAGTGTAAGATCACGAAAGACGAGCTGCGTTATAGTGAGGGACCACTGTACTTGGTTTCTAATTCAGTACTTCAGTAACCTTTTGGGAAAACATGACGTATCTAGTCCTTTAACTTTTTAGCACACTTGGTGGGCAGGTGTGTGATGTGGTGTTGCTACACTATTCAAACATGTTTCTTCTTTAACAGTTCTGGTGCATCACCTGTCTGTCCTGGGAGAGGATCCCTCCTTCATGTGGGCATCTCTGAAGTTTCTTATGTTTCCCCAAGATAGAGATTTTTAAAGAGTTTTTCGTCACCAAGAAGGAGGGTCTGAGGGCAGAGATGCCAGTTTAGCTTAGTCTGTTTAGTTTTTTTTAGCAACCAGCTATTGTTTATATTTTTATGACTGACTTTATGTTCTTTGCATAAATGTGTGTGTGTGAAACCCATTCAGACAGCTATGGTTGTGACTTTGGGCTATAGAAATAAAACTGAATTGAATTGGTATTGCTGCTACAGTCACTGACATCCATGACTAAGGCAGCGTTTAAGTGTATGAAGTAGCCTGTGATTTAATGATGCTGGCAGCATTAAATCAGATTACTTTTAGTAATCTGTTGTGTTTGTGCTCTTGTTCATACTTTAAGATTCTGGGGACAGGTATCCTTTGACTGATTTACTAAGTGGCAGTAGCGCACACAGAACATTGGCTTTAAGCCTTTCAGCAAGTTTGGCACCAACCATTTGGCATCTGAAGAAGCATTAAATCTCTGGAAACTCAGACACAAAAGGACAAAGCCAAGCTGGGAAATCAGCTATAAAGCATCAGAAATAAAAACGCTGGGGTGGATTTGATTATTTAGAATTCAACATGACAGATCACTTTAACTTTACAGACATGTTAATCAACAAAAAAAACAAAACAAAACACAAATTTCTATTTCTTCTAACACACAGAGCAAATTAAATAATCTTTTGTGATTGCTGCTCGCAGCAATGTTTCATAAAACCTTGACAACAGAAAAAAGCTTGAAGCCAAAAGGACCTTAAATTATGTAAAGATGTTTGAAGTTGTCGATGAGGGTACCTTCTTGTCTCCACCTGTTATCTCTTAAAATCTCCCCAGCTGTCTCTCTGCTGTCATCTTGTCTGCTGCTTTCCACATAGACTCTCGCTGCTCTGTGAAGGATGCTCGGCTTTATGGCTACAGGAGTTGCTGATTTAACTCAACCCTCAAGCTGTAAAACAATAATGTAAAGGCCAGAGAATGGAAGCAATCCATAAACAACTGGATTAAGTTGTTTAAGTTAGAACTTAAGATGTTTAGTTACAGCTGGAGAGGTTTCGAGAGTGTAATCAGAAGCTTTAAATGAGAAGGAATCCTTTATGCAGAGGAGGTGATGGATCTGTTAAATTAATCTGATTCAGTCCAGGGATGTTGACTCTGAGGACACAAACTGCTTCACAATTTGACAAAGTTTTTCTATTGATGAAGGCAATGAAGATGCGCTGAGCCTCCATGATGCTTCGGGGTCAGGGCGCGTGTGATGCTGCTGCTTGATATGCAGGATGTGAAACAGACGTATTTGTCAGCTGTTTGAAGGAAACATCATTAGAAGAGCCCCTCTGTAAGTTCGTCTCCTGAGGATAAGCTCCCCCTATTAAACACCTTGAAGACCTGCTTCACCCACACTTTTCAGTTTTTGCATGCATTTGGTCCTTTTAGCCACATTCCCTTGTAATCAGTGCTTTCTGCTTCTGCTGACTGCACGTTCTTCCACAAGCCTCCATTGCTTAAGTCGCTCAGCACTGTTTATGTATTATTTTCAGACTCACACCGACAAGGAACAGTGACAGCTTTTCAAGTCCTTTTTGCTGCCCAAACTTGGATCTTTTTGAACCCAGCAGACACACTCAGAGTTCCAGCTCTGTTATCTGTTAGTCCAGTCGTAGATAGCTGGGTATGGAGTAGTTAAACATGTGGAAGTCCATCTTGTACAGCTGGTAAGCTTGAATCTGCTGTTGGAGGCTGATATTGCTGAAGAACTGAGCAGTCATAATATCAGTGGTGCGAGTGGATTTGGCATAGCTTGGGAAGCGCAGGAAATCACCAACCCCCACCAGCTGCAACAAGTAGTTTGAATCTTCCTCTAGAGTCTCGTATTTTCCCACCATGTCATAGTGAATGTGACATGGGTGGCAAAGCTGGTAGACCGTCTGCCAGTGCTCGTTAAGTGGACCGTCTTTCTGGGTGGCTGGATCCACTAGATACTCAATGAATTCTTTGAACTTGACATCATCCCCATTGACCAGGGCGTCCTGTGTTGCATTCTTACGGTAGCGCCTTATGATGCGGGTGCCAAAGCGCTTGTGGAAAGAAGCGTTGTACTTTAGGGTGAACTTATTGCGGTACGCTGAGACCAGCCTCTCGAAGGGCTCCCGAACAAAGAGGAACTTGAGGTAGTTCTTGAGGCGGTGGTTGATCTCGGAAATACTGTACTGATTTAGTGTCTTCAGGTTGGAGGGAATATGAGCTTCATTGGAAGGGATTTTCATCGGGTCTCTGTTCAGTAGAGGTACAAGAACACGTTATGCTGAACAAATCAGACAGTTATGTAAAAAACATACACAGGACAGTAAATCCCAAAACTGATTCAAGTTCATCTTCAGAAGAAATCACTGTTTCTAAAAACCAACTAAACCACCTTTAGAGCATCTGTATGTCTGAAGTATGTTTTTAATTTCGAACTTTCTTCCATGAATGTATTCATCTCAGAATATCTTGAACTCCACCACTTTAAGCTCTCAATTCCTTTATCTCTGCAAGCAATGCACTCACTTGTATTTGCCCCGGCCTGTGAGCACCATCATGACACGTTTCCAGTTAGTACAGGCCACCTTGGGAACATAGCAGTAGATGAGCTCGTGGTCCTCATCCACCACTAGGTGTTTCAGGTCTCCAGGTGTCAGTACTCTCCGCTTTCGACTAGATGCGCTGTAGATTCTGCAAGCGTCCACAAGTTGATCCCTCCTGGCCTGGTGCAGGGTAGCTGCTCCAGACAAATCCGACTAAGTGAGGAAAAACGACAAATGAGGGAGATGAAAAAGGATGTTGCTGTAATAATTATCTTGCTTCAGGAAGTACGAAAACGTGCATCATGAATGTCATACAGACAGTATCTCAAGACATAACTCAAGTGAAACTACAATCAGCAGCCAGAACACTTTGTCATCTCATGGACATTTTGCTGTCTTGTTGTCAGTTTGTAAATATCAGAAAATCAAAAGTGCTAAAAATAAACATCATTCATAAAAATGTGAGAATTCAAGCAGATGTAAATCAGGATCATTCCATAAAATTCCTGCTTTCAATCCTCCATGAGGAGCATGGTTTTCAAAATCCCAATCTGAACAATGATTGGCTCTTAACATACCCTGTGGAGTTCTTTCGCATGTAGAAACTGCTGCCCGTTAAGAACCAACACAGCAACACAGTCCTCAACAGGTCATTTTTTTCTACTTCAATTTCGTGTTTTATATAAAAGGTCAAGGTCATGTTATCACAGCATTCTGTTCTTCAGAGCAGCCTTAGCTTATTCACTTCTAGCTGCAGATGAGGACAGCAGCTCAAATGACACTGACAGATTTCAAAGTATTTCATGGCTTCCAACCCATACTCAGAAAATTATTGTTAAAAACTCAGCTGTCAGATATAAAAGAGACACATTTCTGACAGCTTTTATTGAAAACTGCGCTACAGCTTTGATGAGGAAGATATTTGAGGTTTAACTAAAATATTCAAGGAGTTCAAGGCCATTCAAATTCAAGCAAATGCTAAAGAGGCAGGCAGAGATGCATTTGTTTTTGCACTTATTATTCTCTTCCTCGTCTCATTTTTATCTATTGCTTTACACTCGTTGAGGTCCTGACAGAATTTCTTTCAGGACTATGAAGGAAAGCAATGATAACTCTGATACAATGCTCATTGAGTGCCTGCACAGATCTGGTCAGCCATTATTCACCTAAATTTGATTTTTATTCAAATTTGATGGTTTGGGTGGAAAGAGAAGGGGAGATCTATCTGATTAGGAGTATTGAAACAGCTTACGGGGTTGCATCTGCACAGTTTTTAAAACTAGATTTAATTGATTTTCTCTCATCCATGTCATCCTAGTCTCGAAAAGTAAAAGGGTTAGTTAGTAAATTTGTTAGGTAGGTAGTTGAGTTAGTTAAGATAGTTAAACTAGTTAGTTACTTAGCTCGGGTTAGGTAAGTCAGTTAGCTAAGTTAGTTTAGTTAGTTAGTTAAGGTATTTAGTTATTTAAGGGAGTTAAGTTTGTTATTTAAGTCAGTTTAGTTAATTACTTAGTTAAGATGGTTAAACTAGTCAGTCAGTCAGTTATTTGATTGGAAGTTGGGACTACAAGGTGCTATAAATTCCAGTGTTCTTTTGTGCCAGTCCAAAGACGAATGGGTCAGACGTGAATTGCAAAACGATTAGCTGTGGAAACCCCTGAAGGTGAAAGGAAAAACAATCATTTCCTCTGAGGTTGGCTTTGCCCACCAGGACAGTTTCCTCACTTCTTTAAAGTATTTGGATGATTGTGGGGCTGTGGTGTAGTGGTTATAGCTCCTGCCTCACAGCCAGAAGGCCCTGCCTGGTTCATTTCCTGGTAGGGACCTTTCTGTGCGAGTTTGCATGTTCTCCTCGTGCACGCGTGGGTTTTCTCCTGGGACTCTTCATAGGTGAATTTTAAACATGGGTTAAGAAAATGGATGGGTTATTGGTTGTACCAACAAGTCACTCTCTCTTAACTTCAAGGAATCTCAGCAATCTAATGTTTGGGATGGGGGGTACAAATTGAGGAAACAGTTCGAGGTCTGACACTGGGGGCTGCTCATTGTAACAGCTTGAATACAATTACTAGGTTAATTTATGGTTAACTTTGAAGTTCCAAGTGTGAAAATGATCAAGCGCACAGTTTGCTACAATAAGGATGTGACAAACTAATTACTAACAGCTGTTGGACACTTGCATTCTGTGCGTTCATTGAAAAGGAGCTTTGTGGCGAACTCAACTGCTGGAATAACACATTTCTGCACATGAACGATGTGACTCCAGAACCTCAGAACCCAGGAAGGATCCTGACATGAAATCTGACAAATTTCATCTCTTAAAAGTTACATGTGCAATAAAGTTCACTTATGGATGTGTTTCAAACGTAATTTTAAGTTGTGATGATCTTTATATCTAATAATAGTGTTTATTTAATGTTTATAGTAGGGGTGTAACGAATAATCGATGCATTGATCCGACCAGATCTATCTGTATGAGACAAAATTTAATCAATCCACCGGTATATACATAAAAAAAAACTTTCAAAATTTGATAAAATGAAAATCAATATTGGAAAATACCATTTGGATTGAGACATGGTAGGTTTATTTTATTATAATGGAAAAATTACATCGAGTTAGAACAGTGAATTCATGTTTAGCACATTTTATGGCCTGGTCACACCACCTCAACTTTGCTGGAACGTACCTGGAGCGGCGCTGAATTTTGACAACGCTCGTCACCGCGCACAAAATGGGAAAAAAAAAAATCAAACACGGGCGTTGGCGCAGCGATGCACTGCTGATGCCAGCGTGGCTTTAGCATTGGTTTAGCAGTAGCGAGCGTTGATGTAGCGTTGGTTGCTTCAGTGTAGGTATAAGGCGTTCTGCGCATGCGGGCGTCTCTCATGGTGATGCAGTTTTTGGGCTAATTCAATGTCCATTTCTCCCTGCATTTTTGGCCGATCACCGGTTCCGCTCCGACGCCTCTATGACAACCTCACATCAAAGTTCATCGTTGCTTCAATGCCCAACAGCGTTCCAACACCGCCGTGTCAGCTCGTAAGGCGCTAATGACTGCTCCACCAACGTTTGAGCAACGTTTAGTTGCCACCAGTGCAAAGCTGGCGAAGCAGCGGTGATCCAGAGTTCAAGATTTCTGCCTTGGCCTACCGGACCCAAGCGTCCACGAACTTGCGTCTAGTGGAGCCAAACTTTGACTGGGCGTCGGTGGAGCGGGGGTGAACTTTGCCGGAGCGGAGAATGGACCTCTTATCAACATGTCAGCAAGATTTCAGTGTGGGAGCCATCATATGCACAACCATTAGGTCAGTTGTCATAAACAACATACATGAAATTCTTGAAACAATTGTTAAATTCAAGACCATTACTGACGCTACTAAGATAAAAAGAAAAACTGCACTTATATCATCACGTTTGGCCAATCCGCCAGTCAGTTCTGTTACCTCACAGCTGCTGCATATGATTGTGATGCTGACAAATATGTATAAACAGGCCAAGTCCAGTACCATTTGTGGGATGAACATGGAGATACCTCACTAAAAAAATGATGAAGGTCAACTTCCTGCTGGAGGTAGGGGAAGAGAAGCAGGTGGAGGAAGAAGAAGAAGAGGAGCAGAAGGAGTGAGAATGCGTGGTGGTGGAATACTTAAGAGGTAGGTCCCTGCTGCAAGCGATAGATGATGCATGCGAGGATATCACGTGGGATCAGTGCAGGGGATGGTTGAGGCATTCACGTCGTTTCTTCCCTCTCTGGATTGCAGGGGAAAATATCCGCTGTGATGTGGATGAAAAACTCTGGCCAAACGGAAAGGAGCATGTGGATGGCCAGGAGCATGAAGACGACGGCCACGAGAGGAGGACATCAACAGTGACCAGTGAAGTTTACTGTTCAACGTCATTCACAGCACTCTTAGCTGACTGGATTTTTCTTTTGGTTGTGTTTTTGCGTTGGACTTGTACAGAGAAGTGCATGTAGTGTACATGTGTGTGATGTCCAAATTTGGGAGCTGCTCTTACTGTGAAATCCTTTTGTTTGTGTTGTTTTACTTTCATACATAAATGGCAAACCTCTTCAATAGTGACAAAACATCTAAGCCTTCTAACCTGTAGTGCTCACACACCGCCAAAGGGACGATGCTTTTTGAGGGCACTGATGTAAGAAATGAACTTGGTTTTGACCTGTGGGTAAACTGCTTTGGGAGAGATGCTAGCATCTGCAGGTGATCCATGGTGTTGTGCTGAAGCATTATTTTGAGAAAAGAACTAAGTGGATGAGAATGAGTCAAAGTAACTGGGAGGGATTTGTGCAATTCTGATGGCATTGACTCTTTACTTGAGAGAGAAGTCTATCTGATGAGTTTTGAGAAAGAAACTTGCTTTTTTGAGTAAGCTGAACGGTTGTGCAAAAGTGTAAGTGTGTTTGGCCAAATGACCTTTTAGTTTTGAGAATGTCAATTCAGTTACAAAAAAAGAGCCAAACCAACGGAGAAAAACTGTGCAGTGCTGAATGAAGAAGGCCTTCATTCTTCATCCACATGAACGTGAAAATATCACAGTCAACAGTGCAAAATCTCAGAGCCAACAGCAGCCTTTGGGGATTAAAAATGTCTTTTCCTGTCAGAGACTTACTGAAATCTCTGACAGGAAAAGACATTGATCACACACATGATGCAGTGAACATGCAGCCCCCCATCCTGCAGCACAATGAGTAACAGAAAAGGAAAAAGAGAGCAATCCTGTCATATTTTGTTCCGCCTATCTGTCTTCCTCAAACAAACCCCTTCTCCTCCACTTTATCCTTTCATCAAGCATCACGCATCAGCCTTTTGGATCTCTTTGATGACAGGGTGAATAGGAAAAAAGATGACAGAAGTAGTAACCATCTGCTGGGATGGAGGTCATTGATATGAAGCTATGTCAAGCTGTTCCCAGGGCAGCAGAATACGCTCTATGCTATTTGCAACTATGCTATATACATATAAATATATATATATACACACACACATTTGCTGGGAAGGTAATAAGTGGATTTCTGTTAAATTTTCAAGCTGTTTTGATGTCTTCCAATTAGTCAAAGAAAGCCCCTCGAGGACCTTAAACCCTCAGTTCAGCAGATTCCCCTGCACACAGCACTCTGTGATGAATTACTTGGAGCTGCAGAAGATGGTATCTATTGATTTAGATGTGAAGGAGCCATTTTCTCTGGAAAACTTTGTCACAGCTGGGAAAAAAATCCCAAATAGAGGAGCAAGACAGAAAATCCTTATGCCAACATTTAAACCTAGTCTCACCACAAAAACCTCTGTCAGCACTGCACCGAGCTTGTAGCGTCCAACCTTGCAATTGGCCGCTTCTTTCCAGCTTGCACGTTTGCTGATTAAATGTGAGTTTAATTCAAAACCCTCTACCTTACACGTCACAATCGTCACAATTTTCTTAATTCCATGTTACACAGCCATTGCCCACGAATAAAATTTCGGTCTCTTACATGTGTGATATACGTAATTCATACGTGTTTCTCGCATTTGTCATTTGTCGATGTGCGCAGATGTCCGCTGAGGGTCTCGGCCGACATGTCTTAAAGTGAGGTGTTCAAAATTTTGTGCCGGTTAAGAATTACACAGTTTATGTGTAGTTTATATGCAATTAGTATGCACATCTTTTGCAGTTGTGCATGATTTTTGCTAGATTCCTGTACAAATTTTTGGCATTCCACGACTGTTACAAGTATGTCTAGCAGACTTTTCATGCATGTACCACCAATATATAACTTTGATATTGAGTATATACAGCACACATATCACATAAATGACGTAATTGACACACGAATCACTAATGAATAGCATATAAACAGTTATATTCGTCATTATATGTGAGAAGTATATAAATTGTCGGATCTTTCACCCCTCCAGCAGTCTATATTGAGTGGGGGTCTCCCGCTCCCCCTGTCGGCAGCAGAGCCGCCATCGTCCGTCATTTTTCATCCGTGCATTATGCACAAATTATGCAGCAGCGTGACACGGCCTTAAGTGCATATGTTGGTAGATAACACACAGGTTTTAATTCTTGCAAAGACATCATGTGGTTTTATCCCATCTTTATCCAGGAAAGTGGGGGGGGGGGCTTTCTGTGGCAGTAAGCACATGCACACACAGGCACAGGCCCAATGAGGGACTTCTCCATGTTTCAGTCATCATGGTCCTTTTGCTCCTCATCATGATTTCTCTGAATGAAACTGCAACACTGAAAGGGAATTCTGCAGGAACAGGAATTCAAAAGATTCTTACAGTTTACCTGAACCAAAAGCCAGTGGTTGCTTCAAGTGCCTTGCAGGCTAAGCTGCTATATTGAGTGGATTGAAACGATTACTAGACTAAAACCTGGAATGCTCAGGAATATTACACGGAGATGCAGAATGTAACAGCCATACCTAGACTGTAAACAAAATGAGATGATAATTCATTGTATTTTGTGGCTGGGAGATTCTGCTGAGTCTCTGCTCTCTTTGTTTAGACGAGCTGCCTGCAGCTTCATTCCCTCATAGAAAAGAACTGATTCTTAGTATTCGGTTTCATGAACAATATCATTTTTTAATGATTTTTTTTTAGATAGCTTTGAAAGACATTTGGACAATTGAATAGAGTGTTTTCTGCAATTAGTAATTTTTTTTTTTGAGAATTTGCAGTAGGAGAACTAGAAACCCTCCATCAGGGCGCTGGATAAGTACCACAGCAGAATGGTCATTCTCAGTTTTGTTCAGTCTTTTGGCTTGACTCCTGTTCACTACAGCTGCTGTGAATTAATCAAAGCTTTCCTCTGCATAATCTATGAATCCACCTAAAGTCTCTCATTCACAGGGTCCAGTTACTTCACCTGAGACGGTCAAAGAGGAAAAAGGTGAACCCCGCTCCCCCCTGCTTACCAACACTACTGCTTCATGCCAAAGTTAATCCGCTCCATTGAGACAAAGTGTAATTTATGAGAAGCTGTGCCACGGGAAGTGAACCAGGCCCCCACCCTGACTGGCCCACCATGTGTAGCACAACACAGAAAAGACTAGAGGAAATGTTTATTCAGCTGGATTTACTAATGAGCAGATGTCTGCTGTGCCATCAGTAACCAATAGTTAGTGCCATTGGTTTCCACTAAATTCAAATCTTAGTTTTTTCATTTAGAACTTATAACAGGGCTCTTAGCACTCTCACCTCTAGCAAGTGCTTTGGTTCAAATCCTAGCTGGGTTCTTTCTCCACGGGCATGTGTGGATTTTCTCCGACTTTCTTCCACAGTCCAAAAACTTGCTTCATAGGTTAACTGGTGAATCTTAATTGTCTCTAGTTGAGAATGTGAGTGCTCCTGCAACAAACTGATGACCTGTTTCAGAGTGTACTACACCTTGACCAAACAGTAGCTGGTTAGTTCCAGCAACACCATAAAATGATTCACCAGGTGAAGATGGATGACAGTTACAAAGTTGTGCTCATAAGTTTACATACCCTGGAAGAAAATAGGATTTCCTAGTAATTGAAAAAAAGAATGATACACTAAGCTTTTTTTCCACTTGTAGTTAGCGGTTGGGTGAAGCCATTTATTGTCAAAAGAATTCTGTTTTCCCTTTTTAAAAAATAATGACAACAGAAACTTCTGAAATAAACCTATTCAAAAGTTGACATACCCCAGTTATTAAAACCTTGTATTGGCTCCTTTTTCATCAATAACAGCTTGAAGTCTCTTGTGGTTGTTGTTGATGATGTTCTTTATTTTCTCAAATGGTAAAACAGTCCATTCTTCTTAGCAGAAAACCTCAAGTTCCTTTGAATTCTTGGGCTGACTTACTTGAACTGCTAGTTTGAGATCTTGACAGAGTGGCTTAATAATCTATATTTTAGTCTATGGTTGAGCCAAAAAGTTCAATCTTGGTGTCAGGAGTCAGAGCTCTGTCTCCCCCTATGTTGCAGCGGGAGCCATCTCCAGAGTATTAACACGAAATCTCCCAGGGATCCCAGCGCACAATCCCCAGATCCCGCTCACCTGAAACCTCGTTGACAATCGCCCACAGGGGATTTAAGCAGTGCACAGAGCCTCACTCAGTGCGAAGTATTGTTTGTGCCACTCTGCCTGCACACTGAGCATTATTTCCTAACCTGTCTTCGTGTGTTCCTGATCCTGATTTTGTTTGCCACCTGCCCTCAATCCATGCCTGATATCCCACTACTCCAGCCTGCTCTCTGATATTATTATGCTAGTGGCTGTTCTTGACTCCTGTCATCCTATCTATGCCAATAAACCTGTTAATAAGCGAACAATTTTGTGGTGTTTGTCCAAAAAAGGCTTTCTTATGGAGACTATGTATGCAGCTGCAACCCATTATTCCTCAGGTGTCTCCTTATTGTACAGCTTGAAACATCCACAACCCAGTTTTTCAGAGTCTTGGATTACAGCTGAAGTTGTTTGTGGGTTTTTCTTTGCATGCCAATTCTCTGGCAGTTGTGCCAGAAATTTTTGTGACCCTCATTTTCCAATACTTTGTCAAAGTTTAAACACTGCTGACTGGAAGTACAGCTCGGTTACCTTTTCCCGTAGATCTTTTGACATCTCTTTAGCTGTCCCCATGACTCATTTTCTGCAATAGAGGAAAGTGACACGTTCTGTTTGTTATGTTTTTGGTTTTTCACTGCCTGTTCTGTGCAGGTCTGTTTTGGCCTTCTCTTGCTCTTCCCACTCACCTGTGTCTCCTGGTGGAGGTGTTCACAGCTGCATCCTGTTTAGTTGATTGTGTGTTTGTCTATTTAAGTCTGTGTGTTTCAGTTCCCTGTATTGGAGCGTTTTGTGTCCTTTTGGTCTGTCCCTGTCTTTGTACTCTGATGCTGCTCCTTAGTTTTTTGAGTTACTTGCCCCTTTTTTCCCCTCTTGTGAGGTGATCTTTTGTTCAGTTAATAAAACCAGCTACAACCTTACCCATCTGCGTCCAAGCCTTCTCTGCGTTTGGGTTCTTGAACTCTACCAGTAACAGAAAGCTCAGTATCCAAACACAGCACAGTGTGCAGCGTCATGTGACCCATATCATTGCCGCCTGAATGCAACAAAGGCCAAGAGAAGCACTATTTTAGGGCTGAACTACAGGAGTTGGTGATGTTGATTTATTTATATTTCTAAAAACATTGTATGATTGAGGAGTCAGTATTCAGAACAAACTGAGTTAAAAGAAGAGTGAATTTTCTTCTTTACAGTTGTAGCTGCATCATTCTATTCAGCCATGTGAGGGAGGAGCAAAGTCTCTTTCCTGCAATAGATTATGGCTATTACAGTGGCGTAGGGATGGCCGGGAGCTGTCCCTCCTTTTTTTTTTTTTTTACATTCCATCATCTACCTCATCTTAACATGGGCATTCTTCTGAGCACAGGTGTCGGCTCACCTTTGCACAGTTGGTTAGTGCGACGGAATGAGGTGATTTACACGTGTTGGTTTCTGTGCATAAGTGTGCATGTGAACTGTATGTTGACAAGTTTGTGAAGACTCTTGAGCCAGCAGGCATGTTTGTAACAACCGAGTGTGGGGACAGGGCCCGCCCATTTTGGACTAACATTCACACTTGACTGTAATGATTATAAACTTCCAGCATCTTGCTGCCTGTTGTTCTATGATTCAACCCTCCCTCCCCTGAAGTCATCCTCCAATGTCTGTAACCCATCCTTTTCCCGTTTTTGTCCAACAAAAAAGGATACAAACATAATTAACATAAATAAAGTTTGGTTTAAATTACAAAAGGGGTTTATATGAATATACACCTTGTGTGTCTGATGATTTATAACCTCCTATTGTAACAGTAAAATCTGTCTAACACAAGAGGCTCTCAGCTCATATCTATTTGTTCAGATGTTGGACAGGACAAGTTAAATAAGAAAAAAAAGAGTATGGTTATTATAATAAAATAGTTTGCTAATACCTGGTGATTATGACTTATGACTGACATAAAGGGAAACTTTTCTTGGGTACACAAATAACATATGAACCTCAATGACGGATGTTTTTACTGTTGCAGGGACCTTCAATAAACTAATCCACCCAAAAAGAGCCGCTGTTGTGGAGAATATGCTGCACAGGTGGAACTGTTTGTTTCCACTTAAATTAGCAGGATATGTGAAACCTGTGAAAGCCCAACTCCTTCTGTCACACGGTAACATTCAACCTGAGGCCTGTGTACGTTTCCAGTGCGCTGAACAGGTTGTTGCTATTAAGTGATCAAAATAAAAGAATTGAGGAGACACAGCACAGAGATCAAATGCTTTTTTATTCTACTTCAAGGAACTACTAACGTGCCACATTCTCATGTTACAAAGCTTTAGAATGTGGAACGTTAAACGTCATGTACTTGAATATACTACTAACTGAAGACATACTGGAATGTTTCCCTCTGATTTACCTGATAGATTTTATCCAGTTAGTGCCAAATCACCTTATAGAAAGGCTTCTTCATCCATTCTTCACTGTTTAAACTCCAGCTCAGAAGTATTACTCTGCGGGAGACTATTTTAAAGTGCGTGTCTGATCATATGATCATATGAAGTTACTTTGTGTGTGTCCACTACCCAAAGAGAAAAGTTAGGCATAATTATAGGAATACAGACAGGATAATGACAAAGAGTTCTGACTTTCCTTGAGAGCCATCAAAGAGTCTCTCATGAGCTACAAGCCCCTTTTCCTGTCTTGTAATTTACTCTGCCGAGAGCAAAGTCTATCAAGACAAAAGGGAAAAATAGTTTCATTTTTCATTGAAACAGCACCCTTGTTTTCTAGACAGAAAACTGGAAAGAAGTCTTTATGCAGGTCTGAGGAAACAGAGTTTCAATTATGACTGAAAGAGATTCATCAAAAGTATTAAAACCTGTCAATTTTAGTGGAAGTTATAAATGTCCTTAAAATTGAGTTTAGCGTGACACATTCCCAATAAAATATACAGTTCACTTTCTTTATTTTGTAAAAAAAAAACTAGACTACAGTTAAAATGCTGATAAAAGTCCAGTCAGACTCAATAAAAGCAAAGGTTTTGTCAGATTTCTGCTGTGTGTGATCTCACAGCAGAAAAGTCAGCTGAGGAGGGAAATTTCCCATTCACTCAGCAAGTAACCAATGAATCCTTTTTTTCACACACAATTTCAAACGTGTGTCGTGTTTTTCCTTATACAGAGTGTGAGCCTTTTTAAATGTGATTCATTTTTTTAGACTTCCAGACTTTAAATACAGAAACCTCATTATTGCATGTTTCTCCTCCATATGAAAAAGCACAGCAGCTCACTCATCTCCTCCAAATCCATTTATCTCTGCCTTTTCATTGCCTTTCTGCTCTGAAAAAAACCCTCCTCCTGCTAACCCTTTGTCTCCAAAGCCAGAATGATTTATCCAGTTTACTGCGCAACCAAGTGAAACTTCACACCCACATTTCAGTCCTGCTCTGGTGAAGAAACAGCTTTTCTGGCATCTTTGCTGTGGGCGAGAGGTGCAACGATCATTTCAAGAGTGCCGCTCTCAGCTGTTGTGCTTTGGCGTAATCAGGCTGCAATGCCAGGGTTCAAATGAGGAGCCAGGGTTCATGAGGATAAAACACACAAACTGAAATTACAGTGAGCAGATCGCAGAAAACTGTCAGCTGGTAAAAGCACGCAAGCTGAAATGATCGCATTTAGTCATAAACAGCATAACAAAGAACCAGTCAGCAGAAAACACCATCAAAGGCCCTAAAGGCCTACAGCTAAATCTGCATAACACTTACTTTAAAGAAATGACTGAAATTCAAGTCTATATTCAGACTGGAAAAGTCTGTTGGTCCAGACCGAGTCCGCTTCATTTGGTCCGGATCCAGTCCTGAACCTTGCGTTTGGTCTGTATACAGACTGCCGTCAACCGAACTTTCCTGTTTTAAACCAAAGCTGGCAATCAAAACCATGAGACTAAAGATCTCTTCAGTCATTGACCGATAATTTCAAGGGCTTGGCAAAGCAACGAGAGAAAGAATAATGGAAGTTCTTCTGCAATCCTTGATGGGATAGTTCACTTATTGAAATGTTATAGTTCCGTGACCAATTTTGATAATCTGTATCAACGTCAGATGCAACACCTACTTTTGATACGGCGGAGACTTGCTGTAAGACAGTTGCTAAGGAAATGGCTAAGAAGGTACGGTGATATGTATTTATGACACATTTTATGACTGCAAGGGTATATGAGAAGGTCATACCAAGCAGATAAAATAGTTCAATATACCATTCCAGTGAACCCAAACCCCTTTGAATAATGTCAGCCAGCTCACTGGGTAAGTGTTCCAACTGAGGCCACCATAAATCCATAAAAATATCATATTTATCCCTTAACTTTGCACTTATTCCTTCCATTGGTAGGGTTTTGAAAATGTCTTTATATTACTGGATTACCGTGGGAGGTTTTTCCTTGATCCAGTTAAATAAAATGCACATTAAAATGCAAAAAAATAAGCTTACAAGGTAATTTAGGTTTATTCTTTTCCAGTAGTTTCTAAACTGGTGGCAACCTGAGCAGGAACGGACTCAAAACGTTACAAAGTTTGTGTTTCAATGTGGATCTGACTTCATTGGAACCCATAGGGTAAGGTACCAGTTGATAACTTACATTTAAGGCATAAAGGTGACCTGTGTGGATTTAACTTATTCAAAAAGCTAAAAAGAAAAAAAAATCTTAGACTAAGTTTCTTTATATGTGTTGCTATTAAATAATGAGTGAGTAGATGCTAGTGAAGGCCCTGGTATTGCACGTTTTGGTACGAGACTGGGTTGGTTGAGGATACAGAGTGAAACCCCATTGTGAGTTTTCCAAACTCTGAGTATAAAATTCACAAAGCATAAGTGTCTCTGAGCTGTGAGGAGCCTCAGAGACATCTCACTGCTGCAGGCCCGCTGGGCTTGCTGTGGTTCATGCGGGAAGTAAAGCCCTGAACTCAACACTTTATCTATACTGAGGAATTTTGGTGTGAAAGCTGCAAAGTGCATTTAAACTCAATGTAAAGAGCATAGAGGATGAAAGGGATGAGTGTGAGGCAGGAACAAACAGAATGAAACAAAAGTGTAATGGTAAAAGAAACAGAACCTGAGGACACTATCACATTCACTTTAAACACTACTAAACACATGGGAGTCCTGCAGCAAAAGTAAACACATCTTGGTTTAAAACGATGAAAATGATAAGCCTGATACCTGCTGGATTTACGTTTGCTGCAGCTGCTTACAGAACCATGAGAAACCACCAAATACCACTGATCCTGGCTTTCAAAAGTGAGAAAACAGATTCAATCAATATCATAGGAAATTTAGAAATATACAATTGAAAGTGCAAAAAAAAAAGTAACTAGTATGGTGTGTTGTTTGGAACATCCATCCATCCATCCATCCATTTTCTTCCGCTTATCCGGGACCGGGTCACGGGGGCAGCGGTCTAAGTAAAAATGCCCAAACTTCCCGGTCTCCGGCCACTTCCTCCAGCTCCTCTGGGGGGACCCCGAGTCGTTCCCAGGCCAGCCGAGAGACGTCGTCTCTCCAGCGAGTCCTGGGTCTTCCCCGGGGCCTCCTCCCAGTGGGACATGCCCGGAACACCTCCCCAGGGAGGCGTCCAGGGGGCATCCGAACCAAATGCCCGAGCCACCTCAACTGGCTCCTCTCGATGTGTTTGGAGCATACACACACACACACACACACACACACACACACACACACACACATATATATATATATATATATATATATATATATATATATATGTTTTTCTTCAATTTTCCTTTTCCTTTTAGTCAGATTATCAGACTTCCTCCTGTTCAGTCAGAGTCCTTACCTTGACTGCATATAGAGAACTGGAAAGATCCAGTGTGACATCAGCCCATGGAAAATGACTTATTTCTTGTTCCAGCCAAATGAAGTCAATTTAGTCACCATCTTTCCGCAATATGTCTGTCACCATGTTAGAACCAGGCGTCCTCTGTAAGCCATGATTGGTCCGTGTCAGTTAAAGTCTCCATGACAACTGCTCTCTCCAATCAGTAGTGAGCATGGGGCATTGGAAGGCAAGACCCCTTCCACTGAAAGTGGGCTCAGGAGAATCTGTCAAACAAATGCCTTGTTTCCAACATTCGCTGCGAGGCTTTCACTGAGGCATCAAATTTGTCAGTTTATAACTTGAATAACTTGTGCTAAGTAAAATTATTATGGAAACAATTAGGATTAGTAAGAAAATCTTTAAAAGGGTATCAGAGCAAGAAAGGTTATTCTCACAACTGTAATGACTGAGTTTAATGTGTAATGACTGCTGACCAGCAGGTACTTCCTGTTTGGAACACCAGGCGGGAGGGGTCACTCAGTCCAGTTCTCTTATACAGTCAATGGTCATTCCACTAAAAGCAGGTGTTTATAGCAACCGACAGGAAATTGACTTCAATGCCACATAAATCCATTTGATTTTCAAAGTAAAGCAGATAGAGATGTAATGATTCAGGCAAGCCTTTATTGAGGAAGCTCTTTCTAGGAGTACTAAATAAGTACTACTGTACTACAGCAGTACTTCTATTACTACAATCCTAAAGAAGAGATTAAACTGAGAGGCAGAAACATTTCTTCTTTATCTTTTATGAGCCATATTGGGGATTTAACGATTCGTTTTGACAACAATTCAATTCATATCATAATTTGTGGTTGCTGATTTGATTCACTTTCGATATTGGATGATTTGAATGATCCGATTTGATCCAATTCACTGACCTAAGAGACATCTTAAGCCCAAAATTCAACCAGTGTGACTCAGACACAAATACCTGGGTGCTGAACAGTGCAGGTGAAGTTTTCCAAATCCAAATGGTGTTTCCTGATATTCATTATAATCGATTTATCTCATTTTTAAATGATTTTATAAAGGTAAAGGTCGATCCAATTAACAACTTGTGTCAGACAGATCCATCTGGTCAGATTGTTGGAAAATAAATTGCCAGTGCTGCTCTGAATGATATGTAAATGTATTCGGATGGTGGCCGTCCATATCAAACGCCACTGGGCGCCTGATAGCCTGGGGTATATAACATGCAGGCCATTTTACAAGTCTTTCCATTCTATGAAAATCAGTAGAAAGCAAGGCTAGGCAAGTGCACAAAGACAATTGAAAGTGGTTTACATGAAGCATTAAAAAAAACATTCAACTGAAATATTGCGATCATTAAAATACAAATATAAAGAAAGTTAAAGAAATTCATTTAAAATAAGCTTAAAGTAACAGTGTGGATGTAAGCGTTTGAATAAAAACTAACCAAATGCAACAGAGAACAGGTCTTTAACCTGCATTTAAATAAACTAAGTGTTTCAACTGATCTAAGGTTTTCTGGAAGCCTGTTCTAGAAATGTGGAGCATAGAAGCTGAATGACACTTCTCCATGTTTGGTTTTGACTCAAGGAACTGAGAAAAAAAACCCGGATCCAGGTGACCAGAGAGGTCTGGCTGGTACGTGAGGCCAATCATGTATTTTGACGCTAAACCATTGAAAGCTTTATGAACCAGCAACAGAACTTGAAAGTCTAAGCTCTGGCAGACAGGCAGCCTGTCCGTTTTGGTTCTTGTAAGAACCCGAGCAGCAGAGTTCTGAATCAGCAGCGGTTTTTTGATGGATTTTGTTCATTGGTCCAGTAATACACACATGCAGAACTCTCTTACAGTAGTCAAGTTGACTAAAGATGAACACATGAACTAGTTTTTCCAGGCCCTGGCTCAGACATCAGATCTTTAATCCTTGAAACATTATTTTAAGATGGTAGGCTGATTTTGTGAATGCCTTATCAAACTGTAGGCCTGTGGTCATTGTTACACCAAGTTTCCCGCCTGGTTGGTGGTTTTTAGATGAATACAGCTGGATAGCTCAGTCGTGCAGGACTGAGAAATTAAGGTTCGATTGCCAGGGTGTGCAATGAGCTTCATCCAGTGTGGGTCAATAATGTCCTCAATGCATTTACCAAGAGCCGGTACAAGGCCTCGTCACGTGATGTCATTTTCTGCTGCTAAGCTCATCACACTTTCAGCTGTAACTCATCCTTCCTGCTGCTGCTGCTATCAAGCTGACATCACATCCTGTTCTTCAGTTGCCGTTCTCCTCGTGTGCGTTGTCCTGTCTACGTAGACTTAACCACGTACACATAAAGTTTCAGTTAGATAATTTCCAGGAGAGGATTTTTCCACATTCTCAGTCATGTGAAGTCCCATTGATTTATTTCTGTGAGGGGGGGTGTGACTGCTACTTAAGTAAACTGAAGCTGACTGCTGGAGGTAAACAGTCCAGAGAGAGGTGTCTGTGTGCACACTTGTGTGTGTTCTCTGTCCTTGAAGGATGTTCTCAGAGGGTGCGCACATTTTGCATACTTGGGCAAAAACAGATATTTGCATACAAGGTTGAATATTAAACTTGAGCCCAATAAAGGCCTTCTTTATTTTTATAGAGTTAAAAATGTAAACGTTATCAGTCCCAGAAAGGGACAGAAAAACATACTTTAGGGAGACAATGGTCATCTCAACCAGAGGCCATCTTTGATCCCTCTGCAGAAGGGACTTTCCAGTTCCAGCAGATGACCATACATCTCTACATTTAAAATATTTGCACACACATTCACAATACAAATGTGATACACATACACACTGTGCCCAGCTACCTACAATGAGATTTATTTAGTGTTCTGGACTCAGTAAGGTCTTCCTACTTCTTAAGGTCTTCTCAAGCACAGAATGGAGTGATTACAGAACCTGGACTAACGTACTTTTGGGTTAGACGTACATTGTGTGAGCGCACCCTTAGTCTCTTACCTGAAGAGGGTTGTAGAGCTCCTGCAGAGCATTGCGGGATCCTTTCTTACAGCACCCATCCACCATGAAATGGTTTGTCTGCATGGCTGCAAACAATACAAAAGTCTATTAGTACTGAATATGCTTGAACAAAACAAAGCAAAGGGTAAAAAACCTGTAGAGGTAATGTTGAGGTGAAGCTTGCTGGAAGAGTTAGTTCTGTTTTCTCTTGTTATCTTTTACACTTTCATACTGTAACTGCACAGTTTCTTAAACAGTGAACTTATCATGTTAGCTGTAGATCTTATGTACACAGTGCAGAACGCAGTCATTATTTCTTTAAAGCAATGCTTACTGTTAGTCATAATCAACAACTGACAACAGCTGGTGGAGAGCAGAGACCGACAGAGACATATAAGGAGAGCTGTGAGCACACGCCAGTGGTTCTGCTGCACTCGTTCGGCCAGGCTTTCAACTCTTTGCGTGGCTTGATGCAAAGCAGAAGCGTGGGGAGAAGCCAACACAACACTCCAACCTCTACCAAGCTAAGAATTTAATGCCAGTAGTTTCCACCCATCATCTGCTTCATGCTCAGAACCTACAGCCTGAGGAGAAAACCAAATGATGTCTGCATGGTCCTGCACCACCAACACACTGTTCCTCAGCCGGGTCAACTGACTGTTATGCAAGATTATAGAACTCTCAGCAGAAAAATGTGTTGTAATAGAAAAAAATTAATACATTTAAAATAGAAATCTGACTGAGGAGATTAAAAATCATGTCGATAGTCAGGAACCTGAAGGAACTGTTTGATGGTGAGCATGATCTTTGTTGATTTTAGTTATTAAAGAATGCCACAAACATAACGCTGATGTTATCACCTCTGTTTTCTAGACATTGAACTGAGAGGCCCTGCACTCTGCTGCAGCACCACCTCAACACTGAGCTGCACTCAGCAAAGATGAACAAGATCACTAGATGGAGAAGAGAATGCTGCTGGGTTAACTTTAAGAGAAAATCCTTCTTTACAGACATTAAAGGGCCAATATCATGCTATTCTTGAGCCTTTCAGAGTAAACTATATTCATATATATGATCACATATTACATTTGACACACTAAAGAATGGATTTTTATGAAACTTTTTTGAGTTATTTTTGTGAAGTAATGTTCCTACCCGGAAGTAAGACACTCGATCTCTGAGGCTCCGCCTTTCTCTCTTTGTGGCTGCAGTGTGTCTGCATTTCGTCCATAAAAACCAACAACATCCAAACTTTGGCAAAGATGGATGTGCATATTATACATATAAAATAACAGCCCTTTGTCGATTACCGCTAGCTCCATGCAGAAAGTGGGTGTGTGTGCTAGCCTGGGGGCGGTGCTGGCAGTGCAAACTCTACCTGGGAGGGCTGTTCCCATTTTGTGATGTCACAATGTGAGGATCCACTTTTTGTGGGTTGGGAGGAGCTGGTGTTCAGAGAGCAGAGTTTTAGAGGAATATTCAGAGGTGGATCAAAATACCCCTCTGAGGTTGTGTTTCATAAGGAATTAACATTATAGTACACTTAGAAGCTGAAAAAAAGTTGATTTTGCATGATGTAGACCCTTTAATTTTCGGGCCGGCTGTGGTGCAGTGGAAAGGGCAGTCGGCTTCTGATCAAAGGATTGCAGGTTCAATGTGTCGAAGTGTCCTTGGGCAAGACACTGGACCCCACGTTGCCTCTGATGGAAGGTTTGCGCCAGTGTTCAGCAGCGGAGCTACCATGGGTGAATGGGACCGTGACTGTAAAACGCTTTGGGCCTTCAATGAAGGTAGAAAAGCGCTACGCCATTTACCATATTAATGAGTCATTGTACACACAACAACCTACAGGGGGTGCTGTGAGATGCAGTATTTGAACGGGTCAATCTAATGAGGAAAATGAGACACAGCTTTGGATAAAAATCCACATCAACAACCTGAGCAAAACCTCATCAGCTCACTTGTAATGAATTGGCTGATTTCCTGTCAATCCTAAAAACCAGCGTTGATTTGCTGGAGACTTTAACACCATTCTGCCCAAACTAATCAACCCCAGTAACTTTTATTGATCTCCTAAGAGTAATCACAGGTTTGTACATCTTCTGAAGTAGATTAGTGATGAAGAATGATTAAGCCTTTTGTTCAGATTCTGACAGACAGTCTATTTCAAATGTATTTTCTTTTGTCTGATGCAATTACTTTTTCTCATAAAATTAGATGTTGCAACAAAAACTTTTTTCTACAGTTACTTTACTTTTGTCATTTAAGTCCGTGTTTACATAGCCACTTTAACTTCTGCTTGAGTAACAATCACTTGCAGGAAAACGGTGTATATAAAATGTAAACTTTTTCCAGCTCAGTAAACATGCAGGACAGACACGAGGCTGCTAAAATGTTCCAGGAACTCAGATGCTATCAACAGAAAGCAGCTTTTCACATGTCTGCATGCAGAAGCTCCACTTTCATTATCTGCTAACTGCCAGGATGAATGGTAGCTGCTGCATGTGCACACGTGTGCACGTGGACATGCCTGCAATTACGCTCACTATTGTTTATGATGTACTTTTGGCAGCAGTGAAGGCTGCAAATTTACATATCTGCTCAACACACCTTTGCATGCAGCAACAAATCTGCTGACAGAAAAAAGTTCTGTCTCTGCTTTGTAGTCTGTGAATCCCTTTATGAAGATGTTTGTCACTGTTCAAATATTTTTTTTTTTTAATCCAGTGTAAAGTAGTCGATCTTTCGGGCTCTTATTTTTCTGGCTGATGATTTAGTCTTCAGTTAAATAACTGTCAGGATGCTGCTTTAAAGAACACAACCACTTTTGCTTTGACTGGATATTTAAAACACAATAAAAGCTTTTATTCCTGAATGTAGCTGTATGGATATGCAAGTATCAAGTGTTTACTAAATAGTTTACTCAAAAATGTTACCTTAAAAAGCACATAGTGAAATGGCTATTTCAGTTGTATCTGACTATGACAGGAGTATAGTGAGAGACTTAGTCTGGTTTGTGGAAAATCCAATGAACTTTGAAGGTTTTGCTGCCATAACTCCTTTGAAAGGACCTGCATTGAGTGCAGCTGTTGGTGTGAGTAGGCATTACAGTGTTTGGACAATATCCATGAAATGGGACTAAAAAAACATTTGTGCAATGAAATGTAGCAGTATTTTAGCAGCAGTTTGTTCCAGCCTCTGCTGCCTGATGACACCGCATGGCTCAGCACACGCACAAACTTTACAGACTTGAGCATGGAACTGATGTAGACAAGCAGCCCCAGACGAGACTGATACCAACTTAGTCCCACATACAATGCAATGCATGTCTGTTAGGTAGACTGCTGTGTGCATCTGTTTTTTTTTGGAAAGGTTTGTGCATTCGATTAAACAGAAGAGTGAACATCTCTGAACTGTGATGTAATTGCCTGTGTTTATTTGGAAATGTCTCACTTTTGACATCACTTTCAAACATTCAATAAACATGGAACACTTATGATGTTGAGTTTTGAATTTTCCTCCACATCATCATTTGCATATTATAAATATAAATGCCCCTGCTCTGAATGGCACTAAAGAAATAGAAACCTGAAAGGAACTCAGCTATCAGTTTACGGTGATAAGAACAGGGATGCTGAGAAAGGCAGAACGATGCTCCTGCTTGAAGGCCTTCAGCCATCAGTGAGCACATAAGTGCTGGCTTTACTGCAACATATGTTTTTTTACAATTATGTTTCTGTTATCTGACAAACAAATGTTTTAAGTGTTTTTATTAAGAATTTTATGGATCACAGAATTTTATAGATCACACATGGTAACAAAAACCACAAAACCACTAACCATCAAGGATGTTGCTGCTCTGTGACCCACTATTTTATGTTCTTACATTAGGAAACGTAGAAGCCCTGTTTCACTACAAGCACCTGATGTTACTGTATTAACCTGGGCTTGAACTTAAGAAAGCAGAAGCACTTATGATAGATTGCAGGAAATCCAGAAGAACTGAGAGTTCTAAAACTTTGCATCTGAGGATGGACTGTTTCAGGTTTTTGGAAGTTCTAATCTCTGTTCTCAGGTACTCTCAGGCGCCTGCTAAAAGTCTTGTCCTTCTCCTGAACCAGAAGAACAGAAGAGTCTTATGTCACAGACAAACTGTGAAAGTTGTGCTTTAGACCACATTCACAGGTCAGGCCTTTTTTTAAACATTACAACTGCAGAATTAATGTGAATGAAGGAAAACAAAACAATAAAAAAAATGCTGCAGAAAACTTCTAACAGACTACTGCTATACATGCAGATATGCAAAGCAGATCTTCAAAAAAACAGGCACAGAACAACTGTGAGGATTGCCATGGCATCAGCAAATACAAGCTAAGCAAAAACTGTTTTGTAAAAACTGAAATCAACATATAAGTTTGGACTTATACCTACAGGAGACCGTATGTGTGCAAACAAAGCTTTTTTTAAAGACTTGGTTCAAACAGAATCTTCTCCAGCTCTGTCATCAAGACATGCACGCATGAGACAGAGGCTGCAGTCACACTACGACCCTGTCTGAGGTCTGTCTGCTAGTTTCAACCAGCTCTGACTAACTTCCTGAAACACAGACTGCTCAGTGTAGGCACCCACTCAGTCTGCAGAAACATCAACACCTGCGCATGAAACTGCTGCCCCTGCATTCACCTGCACCGCCACGCTGGACATTCCTGCAGCACTGACGGCTGATTGCTGTATTCACACACATGCACTCATCATCAGAGCACAAAAAGAGTGCTGTCTAATTTCTGCATGTTGTTTTTGTTTGTTTTAACCCACAGTGCTTTTTGTCAACACAAAGCATTTTTAAGATAAAGCATGGCATGCTTGTGAGAACTACTATAGCCAGAAATTCACAGCAAGTGTCTTTTAGTTCCAGAGAAAGTAAAAGAGCAGAAAAATGTGGGAAATTTGATGCTGGGGCAGAAGTGGAGGGGAAAAGGTGCAAATCATTAGCTTTGATTGTTTTTTTCCAAAGGTGAAGGAAGAGCTGTTCATGGATTATCAGGTCGTTCCAGTTTGCACATGGGCTGGTAAGCTGTGGTTACTCTGCTTCATTCACTCCACCATCTCCATAGTTTTAACAGCTCAGCTGCTATGTATTGACTTTTCCGCTCTGAATTGCATACATTTCTCAATCTCTTTAAGGAAAGACCTTATGGAGCAGACACTTTTTTTCTGAATGTAAGTAGGATGGAGGGACCCAACGTTTTCCAGCCAGATCACCACTTTTAAATGTCTGTTCGAGTCAAAACAAGAAGATCCTCAGCTAGATATGATTGTGTTTATGTCCTATGACAGAACATGACCCATGGTTTTTCTGGTTTGTTTCACAAAAATACTGCCGTGTGAATCTGTAGTCACAACATAGGCTGTAAGTAAGTAAGTTTTTATTTATAAAGCACCTTTCTCAGACAAATAGTCACAAGGTGCTTCACAAGTTAAAAGGATAAAACAGAAGGTAAAAACATAAAAAAAACAGAAGCTTCACAGTTAAAACATCAAGAATAAAACCTCACAGGCTAAGAGACATAAAAGACAACAACATAAAACAATCATTACAAGCCCAAATAAAAAACAGATTCAGTAACGCGATGTCTACATGCCAGAATTCACATGAACATGTTAACATCTTCATTATCACTGCATTATCACTGGAGTCCTTGCATAAGTCCAGCTTTAAAGTTCATATTTTTATAGGAACAAGTTATTCTGCATCCCATTTTTCAGAACACAGCACTCCTTCAGAACAGCAGGACCACTCTGGTTTGGGCTCAGTTTGAATCTGCAATCATGCAAACATCTGTCGCCATCCGTCAGCAGAGGATTAGGAGTTGCTGAAGGATGATTAATTTGTGGCTAATCTTAACTTTGCAGTGGGGAGCGTGCAGATGCTTTCCCCCACACAAACACACATCCGGATAAGATCTGAAGCGACATGCACTTTTATTGTATGACTTTGTTTACATCTGAGTCGGGCTGCTTATCCTTCAGGAGTGCAGCAGCTTAGCAGGGATCTGAACAAACACTGCAGGTGCAGCAGAGATGCAGGTGATTAGCTGGGTTGGCACAACTTTGTTAAATGAAACGCAATAAGAACTCGAGGAAGCGATTTTCTCAGTGTGCGGAATATAAATCCAATCAATCCCCCAGTGATGACTGGCTCTGTTCATCTTGTTTTAGTTGGACCGACAGCAAATTGATTTTCACTGAAATATGCATAATTAATTAATCCAATCAAAGAATTTATTTCATTTAAAAATGTTTTTTTTAATAAAAAAAAAAATCAGATTTTCTTTATATTCAAATGTATTTATAATATTAATGATAACCGTTCCTCCAGAGGTTGACCGATTATCGGCGCAGATATTTGGAAATTTGACGTATATCGGCATCGGCCTTTTTTTAATCCGACCGGCTGATTTGAAGAAATCAATTTCAAACTGGGTTATTTTATCTCAGATGCAGCCACGCCTCTTTCTCCTGCCTGCACTATTCACCCTGCCCTCTGATTGGTTAAGGGGCAGAGGCAGAGCCTGCGAAGAAGAAGCTGTCCTCACACACACTGGAGAGCGAGGCCTGGTTCACACTGGACGCAGCAGCGCCGCAAAATGGAGTGCGCGTCCATTCGGAGCCCCTGTTAACCTTTGGTGTAATTCACGTGGAAGCGCTGGGGACCTCCGCATGATAGTAAAGCATGTGTGTGCGATTAAGAGAGAGTCCATTAAAAACTCTGTTCACTTGTTTTAAGGAGCACTAAAGTGGAGGCTGCTTAGCTTTTACCATAAAATGAGTTTGTTTATCTGGCTCTAAACGCTCTGCAGACTATGTATTAGCAATGGGGAAAACACACCGTCCTTTCTGGACAGTAGGCTGTTCCTTTGATGTGGCTTTTGTAGAGATTTCTCCAGGCCAGCTTCATGCCATCAATACATTTATCCTCATCAGAATGAAATTACCGAACCGGTGACAGTGGACCAATGAAACTGTTTGAATGAAATCACGCACTCACACTAAGTTCTTCAGATCAGTCACTTCGCGCTTCATGCACACACCCTCATCATGGAAAACACACGAAGGAATGCATTTGATTTACATTTTAAGTTCAAGGTTATCGATCTGTCAGTCAAAGAAGTAAACAGAGCTACTGTACATATTTATTTTGAGATCCGAATATTCAGATCTTTATATTCAGGTGCTGCTCAATCAGGACTACTGATTGATTTGACACATTTCTGTGCAAATTTTATTTAACTTTGTTTTGTATACTATTACTTTATAAAATCTGAAAGCAAGTTTTTTATTTGCATTTACTAGAGATAATGCTGAGCCTGAGAACTCCTGCACTTTTTGTTTTTCAGAGGTATTTATTTAACCTTTTATTCAACTTTATAAGAGATGTTTCTGAGTCTAGAAAATTCAGGCACTTCTGGAGCTATTATTTTCTATTTGTGTGATTAATAAGCATGCTTTAGGCATTTTAATTAAGTTCAGTGTTTGCATAATTCCATTTTTTATGCCAATTTTTACACTCTTACTGCAAATTAATATCGGCTCCAAATATCGGTTATCGCCTGCTCTAACTACTAATAATCAGTATCGGTCCTGAAAAACCCATGTTGGTAGATCTCTACGTTCCACAATAGTCCTGTCAAAATATTTTCAAAACCAAACAAACTAGATTTAGAACGGACATTTTGACAAAACAACAATATGTTTACTGAATTGCAAATTCAAATTGTGTAAAGTATGACAATGTTTCACCTGAACCTTCAAGAAAACAGGCCAGCATCACGTCTAAAACTGTTTGAAATAATGGTGAAGTTTAAGGCACAAACTTAAAATTGGACTGACTTCTCCTCATGACTGTGTGGCATCTGATCCACTGAGTTGTCTGTTACTCACAAAGCTGCTTCAGACTGCGTGAGTCACAGCTCCTCATTCACGGACCGACTCACGCTTCCATCAACTGAAGAGGGAAAGAATTCACAGGCAGTACAGTGAGAATGTGAACCAACGGCTCAGATGCTCACTTAAACTTCTACGGCTCCCCTATGACAGCCGCATGTGCCACAAAGCACGCGTCAGCACGGAAACTTTGTGTGGGAAAATAACGAATACCACTTCCATCCCAGACACTAAGACAATGTCTGCCAAGTGTAAAAGTTTATCTCTGAAACAAACCTGCCAGGAAACGAGTCACTGAATTCTCAGTTTAGCAGCACAATAGGAAGAGTGGAGCTGAATATTTAAGAAACAACACATTCCAGATGTTAGAGGAGAAATGACCTGAAAGACTCTGGAAATCATGGAGTGATAATTATCTGAGTCACAGGTCCACTCCGACTGTTATGCATGTATTCAAAAAACATAAATATAATAAGCAGTTATTGTAACCACAAATGAACACATAAGATCTACATGTCAATCCTGAACGGAAAAGTGTGCTCCTCCCAAAGTACGCTCTTTAAGTTTTCCATGGAAATTGAAAGGAAGTCCTATCCAAAAGCAGCTGGCTAACTGATTATGAAGGTGTTCAAAACCCCAAGATCACACATTTCCACCTTTGAAAATCAACACGAATGATGGTTTTCATCTAAACACACTACAAGACCTTCAGAGTTACAGAAAGTTACAGAAAAGGAGAAGTTGGCTTTCTATTTGGAGAAAACCAAACACAGCGCATTAACCATCACCACTTCAAAAAAATAAACGCAGTGGTAAACGGGTGTCCATGCAGAAACAGACATGACTTTCTCTGAGAATCAGACTATTCTAGATGCAGTGATCTTTAACCTGGTCCTGTACATCCTGCTTTTTTCTGCTGTTTAGCTTAAAAAAAAAAGATTCAAGATTTTTTATTGACTGAAAACACCTGACCCAGGTAATTTTCAGCAAGTAGGACAAGGATGTTTGGGAAACAGGCAGGACAGTATCTCAAGGACCTGAAGACCACTGAGGCTTCAGTCCTGGCTCATGCAACAGGAAAATAATCTGAAGCAGCCGACTTGCAGCAGACTGTCTGAGGAAGAAAAGCTGGTAAAACCATCCAGTCATTGTCTAGACAAGCAAATTCATGACAGGATTCAGAGGACATGAACTAACTGAACCTCCTCACACATGGCACTCTTCATGCCTTGAACCCACACACCACACCCCATTAAAAGTTTAAATGGAGGCAAATGTGAACTGAGCGGAGAAGAAAGACGAGCTGAGATCAGGCGGACACATCCCTGGAGCTGGACGTCGAGCTATAAAGCTAGCTGTCATAATCAGAGAGGATGCTGGGAGACTGGATAGAGAAAAGGCAGCAGACCATCTACCACTCTAAGGCATGAAATGATGCTGTCCTCCCCAGTGATTTCTGTTTGGACTCCAGGGTCCGATGCATAAAACATTACAGCGGTAGACAAGAGTGTAAGTATTTCATGAGATTTGGGGGAATTCCTTTGAGGGGAAAAAAGGATATTAAGCTGTAATAACAAATAGATGAGGAGGCGGCTTTTCTATCAGCAGTAATATCAAATTACTATGAAATATTTAGGACAAAATCAATAAAATAAAAAAGATTTTTAAAACCCTGAAATAAAAATTTAGAATATTCTGGTTCTATAAGTTTGATTCTAGCTTTGCAAGGTGTACTTTTAAGTTAACATTATGTTCTACTCCCTTTTTTAATAATTGTTTTTAATAGTGATAGGATGTTAGGGGTTTAATTTACAACACAGACAGACAGACAGACAGACAGACAGATTTTTCCTGTTTTTTTATTGCTGTTAACCGCATCATGACACTAAGGGGAATGAATGAACAAAGGAGTGTTTAGTGCATTGTCTGTATCTGAAAACTTCCAGGAGCTCCAACCAAATGAAGGGAATTCAGTTGCCTTTTTTTTTTGCGATGCAGACCTTGCAATGTTCAAGCCAACCATCTTTTTTTTTTTAACTGTTCTGTCCAACAGCTGAGCAATGAGATATGAGCTGAGAGCCTCTTGTGTTAGACATATTTTACGGCTGTGAAATGTCTAAAATAGCTCAACTGATGCAGAATTGATCATTTTTACTTTATTATTTAAAAGAAAAATAAACAAAACATTATCTTGCAATCATTGACTGTATATAGACAACTGGAAAGAGCAAGCTAGATGTCACCCATTGAAAATGACTTACTTCCTGACTTACTTCCAACCAAAGGAAGTCCATTCAGTTGGCATTTTTTTGCAATATATCCGTCGCCATGTTGGAACCAGACGTCCTCAGTAAGCCATGATTGGTTTGCATCAGCCTTAGTCTACATTACTATGGCACCCCCCCCCCCACCAATCAGTAGTGAGCATGTTAAAACGCCACACCCCTTCCACTGAAAGTTGACTCAGAAGAATCTGTCAATCAAATGCTTCTCTGAAAGGGGAAGTATTAATTACATTTATAAGAATATTTGTATCATCAAGGAATTATTTCAGAGATGGATCTTTGCTTTAAAAATCTCTAACAGACTTTTATCAGACATCAGATTTGCTGTTTCCTTAACACATTAGTGATGGCACAGCTTTACGTGTTACAGGCAGTTTTGCACAGCAGTGTGAGAAGAACCACAAAAAACTGCAATTTGCCAAACCAAAAACAAAGAGATGAGAAGCAAATCAAAGCAAAAACATTTCTAGAATAGAAACATTTTGCACAAAAAACAAACTAGTGATGATGAAAAAAGCATCTGAAATTCTTCTTGTCTGAGAATGCACAGAGGCTGACTGAAGAGGTTCAAGATGAAGTTACACAGTCCGACCAACAGAATCCAAAGAGAATGCTGTTTCAGAGGGATTTTAGTTGCTTTTTTCATTCAGATGAATACCAAAAGATGAATACCAGACCTCAGCTGTCCGGCTCCACCTCCAACCACCAGAAAGAGCCCTCTCCTGAATATTGATCCCCCACATCTCCACCCGCTGTGTCTCATCTACTCATCACCATGTTTATGCCCCGTCTGGACGTTGCTCAGTGTGAAGTATTGTTTTTCCCAGCATTCAATTCCAAGCATTCTCTATGTCCTCTGTCTTCTCTGGTTTTGACCCTTGCCTGTTTTCTTCCCGTTCTGCCTCGCCGCTTGTTTCTGACTCCTGCCTGTCCTCTGACTTCGTCCTGTCTTTGACCTTGACTGATTTGATCTTTAGTGAACTCTTGCCAGCAAATGGATCCGAACGTATTCATCACAACTGATTATATCATCATTTTCTTTAAATTACGTCTTGGTCATTGTTGAAATTGTTTCAGAGGCAGTCCAATATCAACACAGAGAAAGAACGCTAGCTCTCAAATGTTAGCTGCTGAATTTCAGAACTGAAGAAAGCCTCAGAGCAAATGTAAAGCATTTTCAAATTCAATCTGAGAAACACTATCAACAACAGATTCCCATCCTTACCACTGTTTCAGCATGGGTTTAATCCCATGATTCCTTGCATAATTCATATCCACATCAGCCAGGACAGTTGGGATAAAGCTTAGCTCAGAAATACAGCAAGACACTTCCACTGTAGAGTGATGGACTGGAAGTATGAAGATTTCTCTTCTGATAATTGCAATAGAAGAGTCTACAGGCAGGAACAACATAACTCTGCTTTCAGGCATGTTGCGGCTTTACCTGCATGACAGCTAATGAATGCAGGACTCGCGAAACAACTTCGGTTTCCACAACAACACCATTTATCTGATCAGAAAGAGCTTTTAACCCCATTCCAGTCCTCAATTGAAAAAAGTGTGAGAAAAAGCGTCCATAAAGACATTTTTATTAGGTATTGAAGATCAAGACAATTGCACTGATTAATGACCACATAAAACGAACATCCATATACTCACATCCTTTAGTTTAGTCTTAGGAAGCCAGAGCTCCCAGATATAAAGAAACCCAGAAGTATGGCTGGGTGATAAATCCATTTTATCGATTAATTCAAATTTTGTGTTTTAGACAATTTCTTTTTGGAAAAACAGAGATTTTATTTTCCCAGCTCTCAAGAAAATAATTGTCATTTTCTTCATCTGGATCAAACTACAGGTGACTGACAGCTTTCCCCTTAGGAGGTACAGGGGGCTTTTTAGCCATGCTAAATTGTGATAGAGAATAAAACATCTGATAGACTGTGTGAAAACACCAAAAGCAGAGAGCAAAAACTGATTAGAAGATAAAGATCATCCCTTAGAGAAAACATGTTTATCTGATTTTTTGTGATGTTGTGACTTCCTCTCTGTTTGCATTTAACACAATATTCTTTTAAACAAACCATATATCTTCCAATGGACACCGGTCTCTAATAAACGCTGGGCAGGCTGCCAAATTTTTGGAATAAACGCCAGGGCTACTATTTGAAGATATATGGTAACATCTATGATTTTTCTTTGTAAAACAATGTAATAATTTATCCAGTAATATGTTTTGCTGGTAGGTTGCTTTTGTCTACTGGCCAACTTGGCTGCTGAGTCAAGAATTAGATTTTGGACACTTCCAGCTTGGAGCTTCAAACCACACACAGAAAAATCAGTTTGGAGGTTGTTGCTACCAAAAGTGCTCTGCGGCGTGAGTGTTCTTCGTACGAGATGCTGAAGCTAGCAGTAGCTCACAAAGCACCTGCTGCATTTTTCTACAAAAATTTTTAAAGCTTGTATTTAGTTGAACTTTGTCTTGAAGCCAACTTCCAAAGGAGATGTTAAAACAAAAAAGTTTGTTAAAAATATTCTGTAACTTGTAACCTTTGTTGAAAGTTAAAAAAGGAGAAAATAAAATCAAGAAGAATTTGGAATTAAAACATTTGAGATTTTATTTTTTGGTCATGTCACCCAGCCCTACCCAGATGATAAACGGCAGCCAAGAAAAGCTTTTGAGAAGAAGAAAGTTTTTAGAAGACAGTTACCAAGGCAAAGCGTGTTGCAGCACAGACAACCTAACTGCTCCTTTGTGCACCAGATTATTTTAGGTGGAGGATTGAGGCCTTTTGACGGAATAAGAAAAAACTTGAATGAACTGATCAGTATTGAAGTTTGTTTGGATTCAGAAATGCAGACACGTGAATGAAGCTGTTATCTTCTTTCTACAGTTGTCTTAATAAAATGTCACGGTTCCCAAAGACATGAAAATAACCTGAAAACACCTCCAATACCGTAGCAGGCCTTGAGCTTCTCAACAGTTTTAGAAGAGATTTAATATGAGCTCACTGCGGGCTGCAGTAGTTGGTGCTCTTGCATCACAATCAAAATTATTGTAAAGGAACTTGTCCAACTGCAATATCTAACGTTTGGCTGAAAATTTTGGGTTAGAAGTACTTAAATATTGTGAAATATTACAAAATATATATTTAGATAAATGTAGCCTTGTTAGAAGAAAAAAGTTTAAACAACTGAATCACTCTTGCTGTCAGGGTTGATGTGAGGACACAAATGCAGACGGCAATAGTAATTGCAAAGTCTCATTTATTTGAGAAAAGTCCTCGAAAACTGCCCACAAACTCATGAAGGTACAAAAGACCATCCGACAACGAGTGCAGGGGAGACGAAGACTTATAACAGGAGGAGGGGATGAGGTAAATGGAAACAGGTGTGCCAATAAGGGAGGGAGAGAACACAGGAAGTACAACCAACAACAAAATAAAACAGGAAGTGGAACCCAAACACAAAACCAAATGTCCTGGATCCATAACCCGTAACTGGAAGTGGAGCTCACACTGGGTAATAAAGGCCCGGCAGTCCCCGGAAAACCTCTCTGGGCGGGCCAGCTGTGCAGCAGGAGCGACAGGAACTCCATCCAAGGTCCCCTGGACCGGCGTGGGAGGCGATGGGCGTGGCGAAGGGAAAGACGGTGGATGTTGGACCCGCTCCGCCAGTTGTTCGAAACGCTCTCCCAACGCGGCAAATTGTCGCTCCTGACGGCTTGACATCTCCAGCAACCCTTGACGAAGACAAGCAACCTGCTCCTCTTGCTGGCGGAATAGTGCCCGTAACGTCTCCGCGTCTGCTGTGTCCATGTTAAGGTCGGATGGTAATGTCAGGGTTGACGTGCGAACACAAATGCAGACGACACTCGTAAATACAAAGTCTCTCGTTTAATTGAGAAAGGTTCACAAGAAACTGAACACAAACTCATGAAGGTACAAAAAACCATCCGACAACCAGTGCAGGGGAGACGAAGACTTATAACAGGAGGAGGGGATGAGGTAAATGGAAACAGGTGTGCCAATAAGGAGGGAGAGAACACAGGAAGTAACAACCAGCAACAAAATAAAACAGGAAGTGGAACCCAACAAAAAACAAACAAATGTCCTGGGTCCATAACCCCACACTTGCATATTTGCAATATGTACAAGTTGGCTAAAACATTTGTCTAAAAACTGCTTTTTTTAAAATATAGTAATAGGTATGTAGTATGTTTAAAAATGTGTAGATTCAATTTTTTTATTTAGAGTTATACTGGATATAATACTTCAGGCAGTCTTTACAAAATTATTGCAGGTGAATATAACCAGTTATATTAGATGAAAATTGTTACCTCACATTTTTTGGGTCATTTCAATAGGTTGTTTTTTAATGATCCTAAATCACCTCAAAATCCACGCTGTCTTACATCAAGAGGCAGAAGCTGAAGGTTTTGCAGTGACCTTCAATCACCTTACCTTAACATCGTTGAAAGTCTATAGATAGACCTGAAAAGAACAGTGTGGAACAGACATCCCAGAAATCTCAAAGAACTGGAAGACTTTTGTAAAGAAAAATGGATGAAGATACTCAAACAAGAATTGAGAGGCTCTTGGCTGGATACAAAAATCGTTTATAAGCTGTGATGCTTGAAAAGGGGGCAGTACAAGATACTAACTCTGCAGTTCGTAATTAATACTCTAAATAACAAATGTCTTCACGTGTCATTTAGAGTATTATTTAGTAACTGTATTATTTAGGACAAATGTTTTCACATTTTGTCAGCTGAACATAGAAAGCATACGTTGTTTATTCTTTATTCATAAGCAACGAACTGAATGTTCTGCTTTCCTCACTAATGTTCTGATTTACGCTGAACATGTAAATTTGCAGCTGCAAAAGACATTCCCCAGCTGCAGCTGCATGGTGAGAATCTCTCTTCATGGTATGCAATAATTAATCAAAATGCCCAGATAAGATGTAAAGACTGACTGTAGTGTTCTCAGTACAGAAAGATTTCAGCATTTCCTTAGTCAAGTGTCCTATATGTGTACAAAAAACCACACTCATTTGATTTAATGAGTCCAGGCTTAGTTCTCCACATTTCTAGGCTCAGCAAACACTTGACAGACGTTTTACATTAAAGAATGGCACTTCTGTATTTATGAGCAGCAGCCTTCACCACAGGCTGCTGCTCATAAATACGACTTTAAGCCATATGCCACACAGGAAGTTAATGAGGCTGTCATGGCTACGGCATTTTACACCGTTCTGTATTGTGAAGACCCTATCTGCAGTAAAGGATTGGTATTGGACATCACACCCAAGTCTGCTGTTGAAAGGGTCAGACCAGCTCTCCCTGCTGTATCCAATCCAAATGTCTTTCTGTCTTACTGGTTAGACGATACAATTATAATCGTTCACTTTTCAAGCGCTGACTAACTCAATAATCATAAACAGGGCTGATTTTACCAGCATATATTCCACATTTTAAAATGCATTTTGTTTATCTTCTAATGTGAAACATTTTCAGGACACACAAAATAACAATTTATCTGAAATATCTGTCTAAATCTGTAATAGTGAGCACTTCTCCTTTGCTGAGATAATCCACCTCACCTTAAAGGTGTGCATAAAGATGATTATTAGACTGGCCACAATAAAAGGCCACTCTGCAATGTGCTGTTTTATTTTCCGGGGGTGGGGGGTGGGGGGTATGGACCAATGTCTAAGGACATCCCCTCATGTTGCAAGAATCTGTACGTAATTGTTGGAAGCTGAAAACATCCCAGTTCTTGCATTCCCAGCATACTCACTGGACATGTCACCCATTGAGCATGTTTGGATCCGAGGATACAACAGCGCATTCCAGTTCCTGTCAATATCCAGCATCTTCGCACAGCAATTGAAAAACAGAGCAAAAACAATCCACTACCGCCATAAGATCTATTTTTTTCCTTTGTCCAAAAAGTTCTTTTTTTTTTTCATTTCATTTCATTTGGTGGAAGGTGCCCGTTGAAAGATACTGCAAAGCGATGGATGGGCATTGAAGGAGTGGAACCTGGGCTCAGGCTTGGGTCATAATGGGACATGTAAGCTCTGACCAAGTGGAACTGGGCAAAAAATCAGCATGAATGGTGTGCCTTGACCATTAATATCAATCACCCTTGTTTTAATGAGGATTTCTTCCAGCAGCTTCTTTAGTTCCAATCTTTTTAGGAAAAGCACCAAAAAGAAGGATCAGACTGATCAGTATTTGATGCTAGAAAACACCAAATTTTAAGTCATTTCAGCAAACAGACAGAAAAAACTGGACAACTAGAACAAGACAAGCAAGAACATAGTATGTGCAAATGTGGTGAACACAAAATTAAGACTGTTGGTTAAAAATACCCAACTTAAACTCAAGTGAAAAAAAACAAAAACAAATATTTTTCTAACAAGTGTGAAAAGCACATCACTCCTGGTGTCGGTAACACAAACACACCAGTGACGTTTAATGATATTTTCATTTAAAGGTTTGTGAGATATTTCTAACACATAAACTTGATTCTCTAAAGATGCAATGAACTAATTTTCTATGTATTTTTACAACAATATAATTTACAGAAGACAAATAAGAAAAAACTAAAAGTTCATGAAGGAATTCTTCCTCATCAGACATCACAAGACTTTTCTGACCTCTGTAACTAACAGAGGTTGACAGAAAAAGACATCAATCAATCCATCTCTTTTTAAATGGGCTTAATCCTTTCTGGGGTCAAGTAGGGACCTGTCCCAGCTACCGATGGGCAAAATGGAGTAAACCCTGGACCCAGTTTTCAGTTTCCAACAAAACAAGTGGATAAAAGTGCTGAGTGAAGCAGACAGACAGGTTGAGCAGTCATCAGCCACCACGTGCTGAGTTGAATCATACATCTCTAGTCACCTTCAGTTTACACTTCAGGGTGTCTTCATTTGAAAAATCAAAAATTATTTTAGAGTTAATTTGAATATATTCTAATTTCTGCCACCTTGGTTTCCAAATAAAGTAGTAAGGCAACGAGAGATTCAGCTTCATTTTCTTGATTAGTTTTTATATCTTCCACCGCAGACACAGAATGCTTTAGAGAAAAAAAACAATTTGCTTTAAAGTTCTTTTTAAAAGTTCAACTTAATCAACACTTGTTAATCAGTATATTTTAAAAAAACAGTCAGAATCGACCCTCTGTCAACTGGTCGCACTTGGAAAAAAATGAAAGAGTTCTGTAATTAACTTTCAATTCATTTCTTTATTTTTCTTTAATCTTGCTTCACTTTTTTAAATAAAGCCACTTTTCCATCTGTTTCCCTTTTCAGATCTTCCTACATTTCTCATAAATACCCCCTCCACCCTCCTTCTGTTGGCGTGAGACCACAAGTCACAACACGGAAGCAAAAACAGAGCGAAGCCATCACCCGTCCCAGGCAGGCAGCAAACAACAGCACTTCTAATGAAAGCGGCTGCATTAATAAACAGTAAACTTTTCATCAACATGTGCGGATATTTTCATGTCTGTAACTAGAGGTTTATGAAGTGACATTTTCAGACCAGCAGTTTATGGTTTTTGCCCTAACAAGTTTAAAACTGGGTGTGTCAGCAACTATTTCTGGAGAGAGGCAGCAGGCCTGCACAAGAGTCTGACTGGACCACTGAAACGGGATCCCTTCAGCAGCGAGGAAAATCTGTAGGTGGAGTGAAGAAAGGTGATGACAGAAGTAAAAAATAAAACGGCTTTAGCTTTGGGAAAAAAACAGGTTTTCCAAAACTGTGTACATCTTGCAACATGTTATCATTTACTTTAAAATAACATTTTTAACTGAAGGCCTGCTGTTCTCTGAAGAAAATGACAAAAGCCCTTGTTCTCTGACTAAAACTCTGACATATTCCTGTAGTTCAGGTTTACATTATTATAATGGCCATAAACTGTTCTTCCATTGTGAACAGAAGGAAAACATCAGAGAGAGACTTGGAGAAACAGTAGTCTGACACAAACAACAGAAGTCTGAAGTGTTCTGACCTTCTTCCTGATAAGTTCTTCTCCATTACAGGTCTTACAGTCTGTGATGTTCTATGCAGCGTCTGACTTGGAAAGCCTCCACTACCACAGGTCCAAGTTAGCAAAACTTCTCCAAGTTCATCAGCTTATATTAACTTCATTAACAGTTCAACTACTGCGGAATAGAAACTCTTGAAGATAAAACATTTGCAATGTTATAGTTCTTTGTTATCTTGTACATCCTGGACACACCAGAACTTCTCTGTTCTTAAGCTGCATTCACACCGGACACGATTTGTGCAGCAGGGGCGTCGGTTTCAATGCTAAGTCAATGTACAGATGCGATCTGAGATCCTGTGACGTGTTTCCAGCATCAAGGGCGGCGCTCATTTTTTTTTGTCTTTTCTGTAGCAATGTAGGACTAGCTCTTTGTGACAAATAAACTGAACTGAGTAAAAGTCTGAAACAGGTTGAAGTTTTGTGAAATACATAAATATGTACAGAAAATTGCACAGCCTGTTTGTAATTATTGCTGGTTTTAATAGCTTTTTTCAGCCACATCTTACTGTACCTGTCACATGTTTGCACATAAGGGCAGGAGTAATGGAGGACGCTGACATCAGGGGTATCACAGTTTCTGTTGTCACGTGCCGTGGTTGGTTGAGGAGACGCAGCCACCTCCCCAGAGTTCAGATTTTTTTATAACTCTGGCCAGCTGCGGCAGTCAGGTGTGTAAACACCTTCATAATGGAGAACATGCATAAAATACTTTAAGATTAAAATTGAGTTGGTTTCTGAGTATTTCTTTATTCAAATGGCGTTGGATCAGGAGCAGATTAAATTCAATTTCATTTTATTTATATAACCCAATATCACAGCCATAGCCGTCTCGTTGGACTGACATCAGTATATTGCAAGAAATTATGAAATCCAGATGGTTGTAGCTACTGTCGTGGGCGGGCCAAACTCTTATTGTCTCTGCTCCAATTCCAAATCCTCCATTTCCTGACAAATAGATCCACGTACGTCGTCATTTTCCTCATTCAAGCTGCCATCTGACTCTAAACTGCGGCTGGATAGCGCCGATATTTTCACAATTTTTTTACTACGCTCAAATGAAGTGTTTAGTTTGTGCTTTTATTCGTGTAAATAACTGATGAAAGATTGAAGGGAATCATTTGTTGAAAAGTTCCAAATATAATTATTTTTGTCCCTTTGGCTGATTGAATCTTAGTTCCTACCCTTGTTTTAGTGGGACTGACAATACTCACCCTTTGATCACATAAATAAATGGAAGAGGGCTCATTGCTGTGTGTCTAAAAAATGAACAACAGCCAGCAATCTGATTTCACCCACAGCCTCAATTCAGAGCTTCAACAGATGAGAAAGCAGTGCAGCTGTTCCATCAGCTGTGTTTGTGAGAACATTGTGGGGTCAAATGCAGACACTAACACGTCCGTAATCTGCAGACATTAACTTTAAGAGGAGCTGAAGGGGTGATGAACTCCCCCAACAGCCTTGTAGAAAGAGTTGCTTTTTATGTTTCCTTTGTTCCTCTCAGAGACAGAAATGAAATTTGCTTAAAAAGCTACAATCATTTTTATGGGCTCATTTCTGCTCAGTTACACACTTGTTCTTTCAAATCTACTTAACAGCTTTGCCCCACAAACAGACTATAGTCTGAATCCCCTTTTACCAGTATTGTGATCACGCTCATCTCGGGGGTGTGTCTTCTTAAATGAAGGGTTTTGTGGGGAAGCTAAGCCTTTGTAAAGGCTACTGTGAGCCAGTTCAGGTCCCTCTAGAGCTGCAGCTGGCCTGTGGGTCTAAAAATAGAGAGAGAGCTTAGATCTTTTAGAGGAAAAACGGCAGACTAGAGACAGAAAAAAGTACGACAGACTAAAGAAAGATGCATCATAAAGGCTGAGGCCAGGATCCAACAGTTTGTTGGACAATCCTGACCCCTTAGAATATTTAAGACTTGTCTGCAACTTCTGTGCGATCAGTCTGAGCTCTTTAGGCCCAAAGTGAAAGGGTTCCTTAGATCGCAGCAACACTGTGGTCAGCCTTCATTTAGCTCTGCACAAACCGCTTGGTCCAAGATCAAGTGGTATTTATACTTCTCCAGATTTATGAACAACATCTATGTTGAGGTCATGAAGTGCACATAAAACAGGAATGACAATGAAGCACCAAAATCAACAAACGAACCTGATTAACTGTCCTGGTTCATTTCAGCAGTAAACAAAACACAAACGTCACTGTTGCTTTGGTTCATTTAACAACAGATCCTGAAAATGTTCTCCACCGTTTTTCTATCTTCAGTTTCAGTAGATCGATGACAAAAAGATCGTAAATGAAGACTGATCGCCATCACTGTGTGAATGGATAAATGTTACTGTAAAGCCCTCTGGGTCCTATGGGAAAGTAGACAAGTGTTATATAAGTCATTTACCATTTTGGGTCACAGGGTTGCTGGAGCTTATCTCAGCTACTATTAGGCGAAGGCGAGATAGAACATGAACAGGTTGCTACCCTCAGTTTGTCGCAAGGCCACACAATCACACACTGGCACACACTCACACCAAGGAGCAATTTAGAATCAGCAATTAACCTATGAAGCAGGTTCAAGGTCTGTGGGAGGAAGAAGAGTGCCCAGAGAAAAAACTCACACGAGGAAAGCATGCTAACACATGCTTACTCCACACAGAAAGAACACAGTCAAGATTTGAACCAGAGGCCTACTCGCTGTGAGGTGAAAGTGATAACCACTACACCACTCTATTCTATTAATAAAGATAAAAATTCAACAAGCTCGGACATCATAAATAGTTAAACTTGATTTTTTTACATTGATAAAGATATCTGAGAGTTAGGATCCCAGTTACAGCACTATGATATATGAGGTAAATGTATCCCACTATGACAGGTCTGTAATGATTGTTTCTCTGTCATAAAGGATATTTTTAGCCCTGTTCTTTTACATGAGCCATCACATATGTCAGTTAAAGTCGTGGATGGGTTTATTTCTAGTAGATAGTATGTAAATATAAATTATTTTAAATAAAGAACACCATTACTTTAGAAGGCAGGGAAGATTGGTGTTGGTGACTGCATAAGGCCACCTCTTGTCCTTCAAGTGTCAGAAAACTACACATGTTTTTCCCCAACACTCATGCTAAATTTGACAAACAGATCAGCTTTTTTGTCAAATTTGTTGAGGACTGCAGCTTGGTTTGACTTTTTTTTTTTTTTACCTTGATGGCTGTCCATTCTTTAATCAACGGCTGGCCAGCCGTGGTTTTTCAGAGTCAGAACCCTGCTGCTAT
>BSAI01000131.1:883460-933761 GCA_036245035.1 Adrianichthys oophorus
CGCGACCCGGTCCCGGATAAGCGGAAGAAAATGGATGGATGGATGGAAGAAGGGTCCAGATGTTTGCTTGAAGATCCAAATTTACTTCAAAAAAAACATCATTTTAAATATTCAAGAGAGGAATTTAAAGATTGGAGATTATTTGAACTTTGAATTTGCTCAAATGGTGCAGAAATGACAAAGATAATCCATGTTCACCTCTTTACTATGGAAAGGTCTCCTTTTGCTATCTCCTTTAGAACAGAAGGCTGTGGATCCTTTTTTGTCAAAGATGAAAATACTTCATCCCCACAATTCCTTGTGGCCAAATAATTTAAAGCTTCACTTTATCTGCTTTTATGCAATTGGATTTTTAAATGAACAATTCTTTGACAATTCTCTTTAAACCACAAATCCCACAGCCCCCTGTCTATGAGTCACTGCAACAACCAAGCAATCTTTTGATGGCTAAAATTATTTTCTCTCCATAAATCAGTAGAAAAGATGCTGATGACAGAAAGCCCAATTGTGAAATAGATTAAATTTAACCTTCTTTCATACGCTCTCACATTAATGACATTGGTAAAGTCATCCAAGTGAAAACATTGTGGCCCACACTGTTGTCAGTGAGACGGATGAGGGAAGCTGCCAGAAGTCCATGTTTATCAGTAAGCATTGCCTCCGAAAACTTGAGTTTCCATTCATTTAAAGGGGTCACAACTTTACATCCAGAGTCCTGTTCTAGTGCACAGCCCCAAAAGAGTTTTCACTGAGATAAACTTCGAAATCTCACTCTCAAGGAAATGGAAAGAAAGAATCAAATCCTTTAAAACAACCCTAAAAATGAGGGTTTAAAAGAGTTTGCTAATGTTGCTGTTTAATTCCTTATTGTATTTCATCTACAGCTTCTGCATTATTTAGCTAAAGTTAAAGAGAAGACTGGTTTACACATCAATCATGCTCAAATTTTGTCTTCATGCCACAGTTTTAGATATAGCACAAGGGGTGTAATTATTAATCAACTTAATTTCTATTCCTACGATCAAACCAGATCAATAAGAATAATTGCTTTGCCTTTTATTTTGCCTTTTTGGATGTCTGCAGCTCCCCGCTCTGCCAGGGGATACGGAGAACACATTTCACACACCTAGGTGTGTGACAGCTAATGGGGCTTTAACTTTAAGCATGATTTGAAATACGTGCGGCCAACAACAAAATTCAACCTTGGATGCACTTAAAATACATGCGGGCAAAGCAGCAATGTGCGTCTTTGCTGCAGTATATCGTGTGGCCAACGTGAGTCTCTATCACTGGCGCAAATAACATATAACAAATAACGTGCAAATAACATCGACTATGTAAGAAATAACCAAAATTATACAATATCAGGAATAGTACACAGAGATTTGCTAAGTCAAAGCATACAGTTCCATACTGCAGTTTTGTATTGCTAAGTTTTAGTTTGTGAGTCCCTTTTTTATTTTATTTTGTTTTACTGACTGCATGCCTCCTCATGCACATTCAGAAGAAAATGCAACCCTCTGGGTCTACATGCTTGTAAGCGTTTCAGTAACTTAATCAATGAGCTGCTGGAGCCTGAAAGACAGAGAGCAGAAACAGAAGCTTTGTCTGCTGGTCAGATCTACTGTTGACCACAGCAGCCACTTGTTAACGGGGCATGTGGGAAAAAGATCTACAACTGCTTCAAACCAGTGGTGTAGAAGTCCTAATGACTTTAGAGTTTGGTGAAGGGGCTTAGAGAAACTCTGGAAAATATTAAGACCGACATTCAGAAAACAACCTGCAGTATTAAGTACATATCTCATTCATCTTAGACATGTAATACTTAATAAGAATACATAATCTGGACAAGACAGACTAATGAGATTACCACCAAGAATTATTTGTACCCATGGAGCCCATTCCATACTTATGACTTATTTAGGTCAGTTAAGCCTCGCTTCCACTGAGCGGTCCGGTCTGGTCCAGATTAGACTGGTCCAGGCCATTCAGGTGAGAGTTTCCCCTCAAAGTTTGACTGTCACGGCGCATGCAGGGTAAAGCTCACAACAACAACGGTGGTCTTCCAGCAGCTCGTTTTTTTGGCTTTTGGTACTTTGCATATATAAAGCATTTTTAATGTTGTTTGAGAGAAGACTGTGAGACAGTGAAGACAACCGCTTTCTTGGTGATTTCTTTTGTTGTAATGATCTTGCGCCAATCAACAGTAAGTGGTATAAAGGCTAGATGTGGTTCCAAACACCCAAAAAATGCAGATTAAGGCAATGGTTTGTGTATGCACAAGTTTCCAGAGTCAGCTGAAATATGACAGAGAACCAAGCGGAATAACGTTACATTTTTATGATCTTTGAGCCAAATGTTCTTCATCAAAGCTACAGGATATGACCCGACAATGCAGCTTTACTTTAAATATTCAACCCTTTTATTGAGATTATTGAATAACAACAATGAATTTCCCTTGGGATTAATAAAGTACGGTGATTTGATTTAATTTGAAAGACCCTAACAGTGTTACTGAGCTACAACAGTAAGCTAGAATGAAGCAAAGCGTCTGTGGTCTTAAAAAGGTCATTCCCACGAAGAAACCTTAAAAAGTTATTCAACATAGTGTTTTTCTTCAATTAGGGTTGATCAGTTTAACAAACAAAATTTTAAAAATCAATAGTTGTTAGGTCAGTTCTTAGCATATAAGATAAGGACTGGCTATACGTTGGCTTCCTGTCACAGACTGAGATCATGTAAACTCGGATTAACTGCTGGATGAATCAATGGGAGCTGTTTACTTCTGTCTTCTCTGTCATTTTAACAGAACATAATCTAAAAACTTAATATGTGCCAGAGGAAGCTGAGTTGATGACAAAAATAACAAGAATTTCAAAGTATGAAATACAAAGAAACTGATAAAAAATAAAATCATCAATCAGAAACCAGCTTGCAAAAATGAAGCTACAGACACGTACAACTGTGTAGAGACCAGACAGTTTGAATATGTGGAAGCTTCAAAACCCATGATTCAAACGTCTTTTTTCTTTCTTACAGTTATGTGATAAACACCACGTGGCAACTGCAAGACTCCACATTTGCTCATATTTACTTTGATTTAAATTTCTATACAAAGACTATAAACATTGTTTATGGGTTGATAGAATTATACGTCTCTTTGCCAGCAAAGCCCTTTAAAAAAAGTAAAAATGCATTGTGGTCAAAAAGGAAAAAAGTCAACAACTCTTGTCTGAAAAGCTAACCATATAAAAAGTAAAGTAAATACTGTCTGAGAATGCAGACATATACCGTTTATTCCCCGTCTTTATCTCTCATATCAAAACTGATAAAACAGGCTCCAACAGCTCATCTCCACAAACTCACCATCAGAAATCACACTTCTAACACAGTGCAGAACCCCAAGCAAATCGAGACTTAGGGCTCCAATGGCAGCCTCAATCTGCCATCGCCATGGCAACCCGATCACACCTGAAAACCAATCTGCTGGTAGGAGGAAAGTGTGAAAGCTGCATGCATTTATTTCTACTCCTTCTCGGCTGCTTTTCTCTCCTTTATTCCACCTTCCTTCCTCTCTGCTGAGATGAGCTAGTCCTCAGAAATATCTTCTAATCAGTCAGCGGTGATTCATTGGAGCTCGCAGATAGATAACCTTCAGGTTCACACAATCCTCCCACATGCACACCAACAGAGGACCTTCACAGGGAGTGACAGATTACTTTCAGCCTCTTCTGGACAGCATGGGGAAAGCACCTTGGCTTATAACTGAAGAGCAAGCAAGAACAGTGCAACGAAAGAAGCACAGTAAAACAGTAAAAGTTCAGTGCAAGAAAAGTCGAAGGCAAGCAGAAAGAAATGAGAAGTGTGGTACAATAGATGCTCTTACACCAGTACACTGGGAAGAGGCAGAGATCAGCTACACTTTGAAACTCCATTTACTGAGAAAAAAGTAAATACAGTAAAAAAAAAAAAAAAAAAAAAAAAATTCTAGATCATGTCCCCAAAAAAGCCCCCAGTGACAGACAACTCTGAGGATATCAAGAAGCTGCTTGATTTCCTGCTGGAAGGAATAAGATCCAGGTACTGTGCGCTTTTCCAATAAATCCCTTCTCGTGCTAAATCTGCAGGACTGCAGAGGAACTGTTGAGCTGCAAACATCTTTTGCAAAGTTGCATAGAGGTTTTTAATCAATTTTTTTGCTTGCCCAATTCAATACAACTGCTGGAACGGAATATTCATTCAAAGCACGGATTTATGACGGAAAATTCCACAACAAAAATTTGCTTCTTCAATAACGCTATCTGAGGAGGTAAAGCAGCACAGAACAGAACAGAATTTCTTATCTTTATAAAGTCACAACATAAGAAATCAATACAGATGCACTGACATCATGCTTAAAGTAGCAAACAATCCTATTAAGTTTATTTTAAACCTTTTCTTACTTAGTTTCTAAGAAAATATTATTTCTTTTAAAAAATGGTACTTGTCTGTTAGAAATAAAACGTATGAGCAGAACAAATGTTGAAACAAAAAAAAAGAATAATTAAGAGTTTCAAGTATTTTTAAAGACTGAAGGGCTGTGGAAGTTTACTCTTTGTTCTTATGAATCTTTAATCTGAGCCATCTTTGACAGCGCCTCTTCTTGGCAGATGGTAGAGGTTAGGGAAAAATCTCTCTTTAGCATATTTTTCATCTTCCAGTAAACCCAAAGGATAATAGGATTCAACATAAAAGAGAATATGTGAATAGAAATTATTGTTCAGGAGCAAAGTATGGTTTCATTTTTTTGTTTGCACACAATTGGGTTGTTTCTGCTTCAGATTTAAAGATGACATAATCGCAATCTCTAGATAATCTATTCTGTTTGAATAGGACTCCTGATCTGATCCTGCTTCCACCTTTTCTTTGTTTTTCCTGCTTCTTTGCTGTTACTCTGCTGACACATGGAGAATGCACTTCCCCACACAGCCTGGTGTCAGGAAGGTGCACATTTACATTTTAATCAGTTCTTTTACTTATATTAGAACCCAAATGTGTTCATCATCAGCGTTTTTTTGATCAGCATGCTACTATGATTGCAAAGTTTCAGTCAACAGGTGGAAAGAATGAGCCAGGCTGCCTTTGTTTCAGCAACGTTAAGTCAGCAGATGAAATTGGTTTAAGGAAAGTTGTTCTTTTTTAAGGGGAAGTCATTCATGACTGAGTAATAGCTGGTTATTGCTCAGTTGAAGTCTTTGGGATTTTGGCTTCTTGGAGCCAGCAGGTACCTCCTATTTGGAAAGCAAAGGGGGAGAGGCCACTCTGTCCAGTTCTCTATACACAGTCAATGGAGAGAATAGGCTCATTTATGCTGAGAAGTTGCCTTGTCAAATCACGCTGCAGCTCCATCTTCAAGGATTGCAGGGAGTCCGCGTGTGTGTGGGTGCATGTCTGCAAGCGTGCATGTGTTTGCCCGCTTCTTGCTGACTCAGTGATGTGTTTGTTTGCCAGGCCCTGCCAACATGTCCGCCTTGACCTCTGCAGGGACATGAGAGGAGTCTTTGAGAGTCCATCGATGTGGCCAACTGAGCAGTTTTTGCACAGCCTTGCTGAACCATGGAATCTGCAAACGGGTCTAGAGCAGAACCCACACATGCCAAAGTGGCCACGCTGGCAAAATAATCAGAGCTGGTGAAACTGCACTGACGCCATATGAGCAGATAATGGAAAAGTAATCTGTAGACTTTAAATTGAAGCCAAGATGATTTTTTTTATTTTTCTTTTTTCTTGTAGCTGGTACCGGAAGATGAAAATAAAGGCAGGGTCAGCAACAAAACAGTGTAATTACATAAAATGACACATACTAAAAAAACATTTTCATCTTCACCACAAAAGCACAACAAAAAATAAAAGTTGTCAGAAGTAAAACCTTCAGATATTCTGCTTTCAACTTTTAAGGTATATTTAGACTGAACACATTTGGTTTAGGGCTGCACGGTGGCGCAGTGGTTAGCGCTCCTGCCTCACAGCAAGAAGGTTCCCGGTTCAAGTCCTGGCTGGGGGACCTTTCTGTGTGGAGTTTGCATGTTCTCCCCGTGCATGTGTGGGTTTTCTCCGGGGACTCCGGCTTCCTCCCATCGTCCAAAAACATGCTTCATAGGTTCATTGGTTACTCTAAATTGTCTCTAGGTGTGGATGTGAGTGTGTATGGGTGTGTGATTGTGGCCCCTGCGACAGGCTGGCGACCAGTCCAGGGGTGTCCCCTGCCTTCGCCCATGAGTAGCCGGGTTAGGCTCCAGCAACCCCGTGACCCCGAAAGGGATAAAGCGGATTGGAAAATGAATGAAACATTTTGTTTACTTAAAGTGGACCAGAGTTCGTTTCATCTGCTAATCCGGAACAAATTTTCAGTCTGAATACACCCAGGGACTCTTGGATCTCTTGGATCCATCTTTTGAGGAGGTCTCGATTCAATTCCAATGGGACGGAGCTCCAGTTTGCTCTGAGTTTCCTCAGTCTGAATAGACTCCATGCTCGGAGTGGAACAACTGGACCAAAACAGCCACCGTAGCCAGGCATTTACTGCACTGTTTGTACAGAGGAACTGCTCTAATTATGGCTAAATTTATGGGTGACGTGCATCTGTGTTAAACTGTTGCAGTACACAAAGGAAAATGTGGTTTGCAGCAGTTAGGAGTGATATACTTGGTGTCACTGTATTAGCTGCTCAATTTTTCTGGTTAAATGCAAACTGCAGTGATGGTCCTGGTTGTAGGGGCTTGAAGACGGTTTGATGAAAAAAAAACACATGAATCCTGTTTAATTTGATCACGGATGGGCCAAAGTTTCAATAACCAACTCTTACCAGAGTTATCCAAAGGAGAGCTAAAGAATCTTCTTTTAATAAAAATGCTTGACCACCATTGTATTTTTGAAACGAGTTGCACACAACAAAATCCATACACTTTAATATGTACCAGCACAGCTTCAAGCTCCTCCCAAAAAGGCACAAATACCAAACTGGTGAAATTGAAAAGTCTTCAAGTACAACCAATCCCAAAACCTGGGGAGGAGGCCAACTGGAAAATCCTTCAGTCGTGTCCCTGTGGCTGATGTGGAGCTTGAAATGTTCTTCTACCAGCCATTTAATGGCACACAGCTCATTTCCCGGCTTCCCTTAATTAAAACTGTGATTCACTTCTCTTTACATCGAGTAGTCTACAGTCTGTCTGCCAGCAGCAGTCACGTATTTCTTTATTTCTTATTTTACACATGAACAGCTGTGAACTGACCATTACTTTTCTTTTAAATGTTAAATAAAGGTGAAGGCCTTCCCAAGGACACACATGTTTGTTGCTTTACCTCCAGACACATTTTAGGAAAATACACAAACAAAAGACACAAAATACTCGTTCTTTTTCCCTCTGTCAATTTAAATCACCAAATGTGTTTAATTTGTGGCAGCTGACCCCTCTGCAGACTGCTCAGGGCTAAACCCCAACCGTCAAATCAATACTCATCAGCATCTCTGCCTTCACTGCTCCTCCAGATTGGGAGAGACAGTTATGGATAATGACAGCAGAGAGCTATTTCTCTCCAGTTTACATGCATCAGAATGCCATTACCAAGAGCATGTGAGACCAGGACTTTATTCTCAAAACTTGTGTTGTCTCCCGCTTGGTACAGACTGCTGGAGGAGTGAAAGAACAGCCAATTCCAAAACCTGTCACCCATTATGGGAATCTTAACCCTAACCTCTAACCCCTAACGCTAACCCTTTTCATGCATGAACAGGACATTCCAAAAGGTGAACAATATGAGGAGATAAGTCTGCACAGCTCTACCCAAGCATCTAAATGTGATATAATGACTTAGACATCAATTTTTCTCTTGAATAACTAAAAATGATCAATTGTATCAAGGTTTAAACTGTAGAACAGAAAAACTAACCCCCAGATGACAGTAACTTTTAGGTATGTACACCAGGTAATCCGTACTGTACTTGAGTGAGTTTCACCCCCATCTGTGGTTTGTTTCGCTGCTGTGATTGCTCTGGTCCATGCTCAGGAACAACTGAGATGCAGCTGATAGATAGCTTGCAGAGGTGGGTAAGAGCGATTGTGGATTCTGGCGTGGGGACCTCCTGTTGCAGGTTCACTTTAGAGATTATTGTTCTGCTGGAATCCTTTTGTCAGGAGTCAGCGCTCTGTCTTCCTCTCTGGTCACCGGCGCGAGCCGTTTCCAGAGTATTGACTGCACTCAATCTCCCATGAGCCCCAGCACACAGCGTCTGGATGCCGCCCACCTGACTCTCATCTGCTAATCAGCCACAGGACACTTAAGCTCTGCTCAGAGCCACGCTGGATGTGAAGTATTGCTTGTGCCTTTCAGCCTGCATACTGAGCATTATTATCGGATTTGATCTTCTGTGTATCTGATCCGTTGTCTTTCACTCTGCTTCTTTGCCGTCTGTCCTGACCCTTGCCTGGACTGACACTGATTTAGTTTTGTGCACTTCTAGTTTGAGCTTTTTTGTCCGACCCAATAAACCTGCTGCATTTGGAACTAGCCTTCTGCCTGATTGTGACACTTTTTGATGTTTGTCCTTTATTAAGGATTGCTCATCTCCACAGATGCCCATTTGTTTTCTAATTACACTAAACATTCTTTGATAAAATTTGTTATCTTTCACGTATTAAAGACATTGTTAGACTACAGTTAAGATTGTTTAACCTTACTGTCATAATCTGGACTAAACTAGATTATAACCGTGTATATTCCTGTTGAACTATTTATATTATAACAATTCTGTGCATATTTTTCCTGCTCTTAGCGTAATTCTGTGAATTGGCATTTTAGAACCACGCCAGTTAAAGTGATTTAATTAAAATCTTTAATATGACTTAGCATGCCTGCTAAAAGCTACATTGATCATCTTTTCAACAGTTTAGGCATTGATTACATTTAAATAGATTTTCTTTCCAGATGGCTGTTGGAGTTCTTCCCTAATTCTTGCAAATTAAGTCATCATTCATCAGTGAAGACGGTTTCATGCCAGTAATACCCTCAACAAGAAGAGAACCCATCTTTCATTCATCATGGAAAATCACGCCAGTTTCCACATTCTAAATAACTGACCTGGGGGTAGATCTCATTTAAATTCTAAAATGTGTTCGGACCTGCTGGCCTCTAAAACCTCTGGTTTTAACTCTGCTGTTGGCACTCGCCCTGTGGCTTCCATTAGCAGAATCAGCTTTCCCAGCACACACGCAGACAGACAGTCCAGATGTCTCTGTGGAACATGACAGTTAGACAGATGTTAGTAATGTGTCAGTTTAATGCCTTACAAGCTATGAATGCTGACACACACACTTACTACTGGAGGAACAAGGATGTCTGGTACTATCCAGAGAAAATACCTGAACATAGAAAGTATTCAAAGCGTCAATTTAATTACCTGATCAGCCTCTGACAACCTTTCCAATGTGCAGATGTTAAGGCAGAGATGACACTCAAGACAATATCCCATCACTAACATCCTTGTTTCTTACTCATGAACAGATGAAGGGAACAATGTTCCAGGAAGAAGAGGATTCTGCTTCAAAGTTTACTGGTGCTAAGCTACAGGCTGGAGTTGACATGTCTTTAAGGTAATCAACTCAAAGCAGTGATTGAGTTGAATGACTTTAAGTCCCACTCCAATCATATTTTGATCTTCAAATCCCCAAATCATAAAGCCTGTGCCGTTTTCTGGGACATAGTTTCTGCAGAGCAGCAGGAGTTCTTCGGAAATTCACCCCTGAGTTGTGGGAGCAGTGAAAGCCTCCACTCATTTCCTGACATGCTTTTGTCTACACTCCCTTCCACTAGCTTACAGCCCCTCACAACTCCTAGCTAACATTAGCGGTGCAAAAAAATAGCTCAAACGAGGAAAACAAAGATCGACATGGATCCACTTGTCTGCAAGTGGATACATCAGAATGGAGTGGAGCAGGGAGCTTATACCCTGCCGATTGTAGTTTATACGTAACGAATACAATCTGTATTCCAAAAGCATTTATAAGTCTGCTCAATTTGAATCAAGACAGACTCAGAAATGCAATTTTGATCATTTTCCTTATACAACTATAATGATAAAAATGCAACAATAAAAACACCAAAACCACAATTTTTCATTGGAGTGAGTCTTTAAGCCACTAGAGAATCATGAGCTATTCATGACCGACATGAACATTTTCCAGAAAAATTGGCTTTTCTTTTCCACTTTAGTGAAACGTTAGTGAAAGTTTGGGAACATCCCTGGTTGATAGCACAGTGGCTTTTATGCTGTGAAGTGTTAGAACAAGTTTTCCTCAAAGTCTTGATCTCCAGAAATATGGTTTGTGAGAGCTTGAGTAAGAGCGTTTTTAATTCCCCTAGGAAGGGAGCCCACACTGATGATGGAGAGAAGGAACTATCAGAGATGAAAAAGTGGATTCAAATGGGTCCAGAGGAGACTTCTTATATATGCTTAGTCACTCTGAGAAACTGACAGGTATCATCTGTCTTTCATTTCGCTCAGGATAAGGTCGACTGATGTTGTGAGAAATGGAAGAAAAAGCTATTTGTGTTGGTGCGGCTGTGACATATTTGCATTTTCAGTCAGACAGAAATGTACGGATGAATCCAGACAAAGAGGAAACTTTTGTCTTACTTAGAAGAGGATGGATTCACTTTTCTCAGCTGATTCTGTGCTATACTGTGTTCATATGTCTTGTCTAGTAGCAGTTCTGTCATTGCCTCCCTAATGAAGTCCATGCACTTGTGCAGATGGTCACCCACTCACTCTTAGAATTGACCACTTCATGTCAAGCTTACAGCTGCAGCAGCAATAAAACGTCTGCATGTCTGCTGATTTATGACAGATGTTAAGCCTTTTTTGAACATATCGTGTTTGTCTGGATTAAAGGAGTCAGCTGCACTCATAAAAATATCCTGAGCAAAGCTGTGAACTGTTCAAATAGAGTTTGGCCTCCAGGTTTGCAACCACCCGAGTGAGAGAATCCACCAGCTTCATTTCTTCATCAAAGCTCAATCCTCAGTTCCAACATCAAACATGACAGAGGTTCAGATTTGATCGTTAGCTGTAATCCCATTTTTGTTGATATTGAAATGGGATTATTGCTACTAACTAAAAAGTCCACAACATCAAAGATCTTTCCAGAAAACATGTTTCCAGACATAAATATCTCGTTGCTTTTGTGGGAATACTGAAAGCAGAAAAGCTGGATCCCCTACTTTGAAAGGAAGTGAAGTTAAGAACGTTTAACATATGGACATTTGTAAAAAGTCACCTTTTTTTTTACAAATTCATCTTTAGAATAAACCCTGTAATGTTCTTTTCATCAAGTGAAGCTTATAGTTTCCTCCTGACAGTCATGAATGATGATTTCAAGCTCCTGCTGTGGGATTTTGAAGTATGTTCTAGCCGAGTGGGATTGTCTCTCTGAAGTGAAATGGATTCCTTTGGACATACCCTGAAGGCATCTAGGACACATATTGATCAGTGCCCTGAACCACTTCAAATGTCTTTTTTCGGCACACTCAGAATGATTGAGCTCACTAATCCCCCCCACCTCTGCAAAAAGAGAATAAAGCTACCTCTTTTTGATGTTCTTTCATTTATTTATCTGTTCTTCAACTCTTTTTTTCTCCATCTGTTGTTCACTTCTCTCACTGTAATGTTGCCAGGCAACCAGCAGAAATACTGCACCCAAGCATTTGACAAATGGATGAACATTTGGTGATTAGGGACAGATCACTTTGTATGCAACACCTTGTTTTAACTCAAAAACAAGTCCTACAGCCTACACCTAAAACCTAAATCAAGCACGTTTATATTATTTTCTAATTGAATCACAATTGACAATTTGCAGCCCCACAGCGTGGTATGGTGGTCACTCCATTTGATTGTCTGATACCATTACCTAACTAAGCCCAAGCCTTCGAGCAGAAATGGGCCACAGCTGGCCACAGCGGACTCTGACATGGCTCGGATCTGGGGGTGTAACGATTCATTTTAACAGCAATGGGATTCTATCATAATTTTGTGGTTGCTGATCCGATCAACAGTGGATATTGGTTCATTTTGAATGACCCAATTTGATCTGATCTAAGATAGATCCAGGACATCTTTAGCCAAAAATTAATCCAGTGTGACTCAGAGATAAATACCTGGTACTGAACAGTGCAGGTGAAGTTTGCCAGATTCTTTGTATTTCTTGCAAGTAAGTATGGCGTCACATCTCTGCCATTAATTGAAGGGCGCGTATTTGATAACTGAGCGAGCATATCTTACAACTGCTCCGCGCAGTCCTAACTGAGCGCGCGCAGAGCTCTCCCCACGCCGCTCAGTTTCAGGAGGCGTTTTTGTCACTCAGGGGGCAGTAACCTCTCTGGTTGATCTGATTGGCCAAAATTTCTGGTCAAATCGGCGAGGCAACGGGGCGACAAGCCCGTGTAGCATGCAAAATATGTGTACGTGTGAGGCATATAAAACATGTGTAGCATGTATTACATATGTAACATATAAAAACATGCAACATATGTAATATTAGTAGCTAATGTAACATATGGGACAAAATATACAATATATAATTCAACAATATATAATATGTTAGATGTGTACCATACAAAACACGTGTGACATGTGTACCATTTGTAACATATAAAACACATGTAATGCATAATGCATGCAACATGTGTACCAAATGTAGCATGGGACATGCAAAACACATGTGACATGTGTGATATATGTGGCATGTGTAACATATAAGCACATATAACAATTGTAATGTCACTTGAAAAACACATGGAATATGTGCAACATAAGTAACAGGTGTAACTAATAAGGACAGTTGCATTAAGTCACTAAACCACTCATAACAACACAACAATATATAACAAACATTTCAATTCAGATGAAAGACAAGTTTTAACCATGGGAACAATTATATACCTCCAAATGCTTCTTTTATCGACTGCTTACCTAAGGGACTCTGAGTCCTGTGTGTGGGCTCTAATCTGCATCCTACAGAACATGAACATTCAGACCACAGCAGGACGCAGCAGGGGATCACCCCTCCCCCTGATGTGCGAGGATGTTTGATCCAGGATTTAGCCAAAGAGTGGGGCAGGAAAACAACAGTAGCACTAAGATTACACAAACAGGATGTCCTAGCTGCTTTCTCACAACTCAGACCCACGCAAGGGCAGGGGAGCTGGAAGGGACGAGAGGCTATTGAGAAGTTTGAACGACAGATTCACAACTGATCTGACGCTACAATGTAAAGGAGCTGATATGAACAAAGTACTTTGAAAACTGAAATGATCCAGTGATTTAAAACTGCTTGTCTTTAAAATCTGGATCAATCAGTGGCAGGAGAGAAAAGCATGTGGAACTGCAATAATAGTGAACTGAATTCCTAAGTCACATTTTAAAAGTCTATTTCTAATTTTTGTGCAAAAACTGCTTATATGTTAGTTTTGAATGAAATAAATCATGTTTTAATAATCAAAGTTTTACATTTTTCCGTTTAAACTACTAGTTATGTAAATAAAAACAAACTAGGTTTTAAAATGGGTTTTTTTTTAAATAAATCACTCGTAATTTAAATAGTGTTTTGAAAGTGTTTTGTGAATTTGAAATCAAAGTGTGGGCTTGTGAATTGTAATTGCTTTGGTAGGATGGTAGCTCTGTTACAATTTATAACCAATGGCTGATGTGATCGAGACATGAACCATTAAAAATGTGTTCTGACAGGAGCTAAAGCACTGCAGGGATAGTTGTACTAGCCTGGTGGGTTAACCAGCTATCCATCAAAGACTTGGTCAGAGGTTCCATCCCCAGACTTCATAGATATTGTATCCTTAAAGCCCTTTGATAAGGCATGTCCAAAGTCTGGCTGCATTCGGCCCACAAACTCCTGTCCTAAAATCAATAATACGCTCTTTCTAGGAAGTATGATTTCTTGATTGTGATTGGCTAAATGCTGGTGTAATCTGTTGTAAACCTGTGGCGACACTGTCACTGGACCCTTCTGGGAAACTGTCTAGCTAACTTCTAAACTTCTCTACTGTTTTTGTTGCTAGTCATTATTCTGATTGTTTTAAGTGTTGAGGGGAGAGGGATTGATTTTACAACAAAGTTGATCATTTGTCTACAATGAATGCTATTTCAACAGCTTATTTGTGGGGGGTGCTATTTCTTAACCATCTCTGAAAAGTAAGAAAGCACAAAAAATGTAATGTTGTCAGTATGCCCCTTTACAGTCCTGCGTGATGACACGGAAACTTCTTAGAAATATCCTGTAATAGTATCCAATTAAAGTGATGCGTTTTCTGGTTGCTGTGTGAACCTACAATTCAGGTTCCATCAGATTTATGTAAATATTTCTGTACTTTTCTGAAAACTATTCTGTTCAGTTTTCAGACGCTCCAACAGATATTGCAGGTTAATTTATTCCACTCTGGGATTTTGCAAAAGCAGAAATACTCAAAAAACTTTGTATCCTCACACCAATCTTGTAAAATAGTCTGTGTTTTATGTAAATACAACTCCAGCTAATACAAAAGTTTGTTATGAGTCTGCTGTCGTGTGCTAAAGGAACAGGAATCCTGCATCTTAAGTTTACAGGGTTCCAAATTTACCCTAACAACCCTCTGTGTTGCGGCTACAGCTGACAGCGCTGCCTCACACCAAGGAGGGTGAGGAATTTTGAGTTTTCCTAAGAAATTCCAGGCAGAAATCTATTTTTTGTTTCCCGAAGTTGCTACCATTGACTGTGCATTAAAACTGGAATGAGCAACCCCTCCCTTCTGGCATCCCAAACAGGAAGTGCACGCAGTGTGGGGTTATGGACCCAGGACATTTGTTTTGTTTTTTTTGTTGGGTTCCACTTCCTGTTTTATTTTGTTGCTGGTTGTTACTTCCTGTGTTCTCTCCCTCCTTATTGGCACACCTGTTTCCATTTACCTCATCCCCTCCTCCTGTTATAAGTCTTCGTCTCCCCTGCACTGGTTGTCGGGTGGTCTTTTGTACCTTCATGAGTTTGTGTTCAGTTTCTTGTGAACCTTTCTCAATTAAACGAGACTTTGTATTTACGAGTGTCGTCTGCATCTGTGTTCACACGTCAACCCTGACACGCAGGCTCCAAGAAGCCAAACTCCTATAGACTTCTTTAGAGAAATACTTTTGGACTGCTATCTTTTTTGTTTTTAATAATCCTCTTTTTTCAAATTTTTTCTGTAGTGCAAGCTATTCAATTTATTAACTAGCCAATCGGATGCCTCAATAAAAGGCGCCTGCTAGCCCCCACATCCAACGTTCAAAACATTTAAAAGATTTTACTAAGTACGCTTTCAAGTGTCAGGGGTGTTGACTTCCAACAAGCTAATTCCTGGTGAATGGTTGCCATGGAAATGATGACTCAGACTAACTTGGACCAATCACTTTTTAATGGCAACTAAATTGATTTCATTAGGTTGGAGCTGGACCTAGGTTGTCTTTGCGCACACTCACACCAGTTCTCTGATACAGTAAATGGTTGCTCCCATCAACTCTGTTAGAGAAGTTCATTTTTCAGTATAACACTTCTTTCAAGGGGCAAGAACCCATCACAACCATCATAAGTTTGAAAGAAGTTGATTACTTTCCTCCTCTCATGGCTCTCCTGACAACTTATATCTATGTAGAGCTGGGCAAAATGGTTTCACAATCACTTTCCTATGTATGGAAACATGTATGTAAAGAAACATGTAAATCAACAAAACATACATTAAATGATAAAGCATTTATAATCCTCTGCTTTGAGTTTATATCAACACAAGAACGTCTGCAGACAAAGAGCGTTCCTGAAAAACAAAAGTATCTTTCAAAGGACATATTAGGCTTGATGAAATGAATGTAAAATTGAAATAATTTTAACAAAGGCGTTAGATGACCCATAAAACCTGTTTTGCTACTCTGCTTACACCGCGTTCCAAATTATTACACAAACATTTTTCTAAATAGTCAATGCAAATGAAAGTCAGCATAATTATCAATTCGCCAACCATTAGAGTAAATATTAAACGTAATTGAACAAACCTCCTAAAGATAACAGTATTTATAAAAACCTTCAAATGCACTGTTCTACATTATTATGCACACTCAAGTTCCACAACATTTGATAGATTCTAAAGAACCTGAAATGGTCAATTGTTGCATTAGGAACATATGGTAAATATGACCATATTTACCTATAGGGGACCAATAGAAGGTTTATGTAGACCTGTAAGTCTCTGGAGGATCCTATACATTGATGTTGGTGGGACTCCAGACACACAATAAATGCATAAACCTGTGAGTCCTCTGAATCAAACACAAATCTCTTAAAAGTACGATGATCACGCTTAAGTTGTCGTGAAAACCAAGGTTTTCATACCTTGTCCAAAAGAAGTCAACTATTTCCCATTTTTCAGCAGCAGAGATCCTTTTTCTTTCTCATATTGCTTGAAGATGTCGGTCTGCATGATAATGTTGAACGTCCTGCTTTAGTAGTTTTTCCTTTAACTGAGGTCACCTGGTAAACTAATGATCACAGATGTCTGAGACTGACGTCAGTGATCCAAAGAGCCCAGAGACATAATACCATCCATGAGTTTCATTGAGAAGAAAAGAATTTGACCTTTTTAATGCTTAAACACAATTAGCATGACAATTTGGAACACATTGTATGAACTGTGGATTCATTAACACTACCATTGCAATACCTTTGTTCCTGCATTGACTACAGTCACTTGTCACTGATAACACTTATTTCACAGCAAACTTCTTCCGCTTTGTTTATCTCCACTTGGTATCCTTTAGTCATAGGTCTTTGATTCTGCATAAATAACCTGTGAATATTTGCTGTTTCTCATTTAAGGTCATTTTTGAGTTTTCTGTCTGGACTTCTTGTCCATGCCTTTGGTTAACTGTAAATGTTCTATTTACATTTCCTTCCTCTTTCCTTTCTCTAAAATATAGACTGACAAGACACAACCATCTTTGTTAGGTACCCTTAGTGTTCCAGGATCTGTTTGATCATTGGTGTAAATAGTCACCATGGCGTGATAGCCCCTTTTGTGAAGATAATTCCCTGTCAATCATCCATTTGTAGATTTAGTCTTTATCCAAATGATCAAAGGCCACTGAAAAAAAATAAACACATTTCTGTTTGCTGTGTACAAAAATAAAGAACAATACAGCTGCAAAAACAGTTGTGAAATTGCACGTTTCTGCCATAAAACCCACAAAAACACACACTAAAGAGGAGAAAAGCCACAATTTAAATTGAGGTCACTCAGGTCTGTTCCTTTATGTAGCTGACTGCTCTGAAGGCCCTGGAGACAGCTGGGAAATATGAGTTACCATTCGGACGCTTGGGGGACTCAAAGCAGCAGCCTGCAGCACGCCATCCCACAATAGCAAACAATATAAAACAAGCTGATCATATTTGATGCAGAAACAGAAAAGACACGATCGTCTCCTTTTAGCACACGTCGTTTTCTACATCAGCTTTTATGTGTACGTGTTTGAAGAAGTACACTTGGACAACAATCCGCATCATGACTTCAAAATCCACTGAAACTGTTTAGTGGGACACTCAAAGGAAAGATGTGTGCATGCACCAACGCTAACATGTGAGTTCACGTTGTTGATGCCACCACAACCAAACCCCAGCAAAAACACATCCTTTTCACCAGTCAGTTTCTGAATTGTAATCATTGTCACCAGTGATATATAAATAAAGATGTATGGAACAACTCCAAAAGACAAAAAAACAACATCTTAAACCTAAAAATACCTGAAAAAGAAAAAGGTTTTATCTCAAAACGTTAATGCCAACGGTGATGACAAGACTCCTTTATCAATCTGAAATGGACCCTGAGCTGAACAGCGACCCCCTCCCTCATCAGTGGCAGCAGAAAACCACCATTGCTGGTTTGGTCATTTTCAACAGAAAACAATTTGGGAGTTTCACTAAAGACAAAGACTTTTTTTAAATGAACGAGTAAATCAAAAAAGGCGAAGTCTGAGAAGTGTGTCTGTTGTTGCTGCTGATATGACAAAACTTGTGTTTTCCCCAAAAACAGACTGAAACGGACTGCTGATGCAGCGGCAGGAACTCCGGCTCTGCAGCAAACTGAGCCACTCGGCCAAACTCACTAAAGAAGTTGATCATTAGGCTGACTTTCACGCGCTTAAACTGACTTACTCCCCACCCGCTCACCCCCACTGTCTCTCCTACAACAGGTCATGACCCCTGAGGTCCTGGGAGAGAGGTGAAAGTTTACACTGAGGGGGGCAGTTGGGATTCCCAACCCCTCCAAACATCTGAACCAAGGAGACGCTGCTGCAGACGTTCTGATGTACAACAATGGAGTGTGAGAGAAGAGCAGTGAGAGTGAAGGGTCAACACAGAAAGGCGATTAAGACATTTCAGGTCCCCAAACTGAAGACAAACTGGAAAAATCCCTTTCAGTTGCATAATGACACATAAATACACACTGCAGCAGAAAAACTTGGATCAAAGCACCAACTTCACACAGCTCCTCCTCAATCACAGCTTCCGGGCAGAGCACCCTGTCATCGCCGTGCTAAATGAGACATCTGCTCTGTGATGTGGCTGTTTCTGCATGTTGGACAGATGCTGATGCAACGTCTGAGGAGACGCTCCACGCAGGATCACAGGGTCGTTGAGGATGATTTAATGAAGTCTCTTTTCAATCTCTACAATCAATTCCCTTCCAGACAGAGGATTTAATGAAGTTCAGCTCACGTTGTGAGGTCCTTTTGCCCCAAGAAAAGCTAAAGCAATTTAAAATAACAATAATAATCTGTCCACAGGGTGCTGTAAGGACACAATCTCATTAAATCTGTCACCAACCTCTCACTTTCAGAGTAACAGCTTACTCCAGAGAGCCTCCGTGTGAAGTGTCAGCCTCTGTGTTCCAGTATGGAAGTTCACTGTGAGACTGGAGCTGCTGGAACAGCACCTGATGCTTTCTGTCAGCCTCCAAAGCTGATCAAAGCACTGTGACGTACAGCCATTCTGTCCAGACTTTGGGGCTGTTGGACCTTTAAATCCTGTGACTGAAGAATTCAAACTCAAATCTTACTTTTATTTGGATGAACTGAAAACGGTGACATGTCTGCAACAGTTTGAACTTTTATAAAACATTTCCAAAACCTTCGTTTTTGAATTTTTTGCAGAAACAAGACAGATATTTTCGAATATTCCCGTTCCTGAGTTTAAACCAAATATGGGTCTGCTACAGCAGGGCATCATGGTGATTTTCCCTTCAGGGATTAGGGATAATAAGTAGCTGTGAGCTGCAGTGAGTCACAGAGCCGCTGCTTCCACGCAGAAATCCCTAAATCACAGATGTGACATCACGTCTGCTCTGGTTTGTTTCCTCACCTCCATCTCTCACCCAGAGAGCGTGGGTGTCATTTCAGATCTGTGGAGTGATTTTTGTGCCATTGTTCCAAGCACAACTCTCACTTCAAAAAAGGCTGTTGCTAAAAAAATTATTTTGCACTTGAAACTGGAAAATGTGTGCAAACCAAACTATTTGTGAGGAATACTCTCTCTTCTGTGCTTTAATAAACCAGAGCAGGGCAATTCCATCAATTTGAACCCAAGACTAACTGTGCCACAAAAGCCAGCCAATCACAAACGTGGATGTTGATTGGTCAGAAATTCTTCCAAACAGTTCTGATTGGAATCAGGACTAATTGGAAGAATTTTTGACCAATCAGCATCCACCTTCATGTCCGTGTGTGATTGGCTGGCTTTTGAGGCACAATTAGTCTTGAGTTCAAATTGATTTAATTGCAGGTATTTTCAACAGCAAAATTGTTTTGTTTGCTTGTGTTTTTGAGTTTCAAGTGCAGAATCATTATTTGAGGGCACACAATTGTTTGATGTTTTACGCTTAAAACAGTGAGTGTTGCGCTTGGAATAAAGGCACAAAAGTCACTCCCTACAACCCCCTAATACACACTCACTTTCGTGCGTGTCAACCGGCGTCGTTCCTGCGTCTAACCTGTTGTTCGTTCGCAATGAATCGCCGCGTTTGTGCGCAGAGTTCCCCTTTTCAGCGCACCGAGCGGAAAATGAAGCCTTCGTTCACGAGGCAACAAAGCAGCTTTGTAAATGTAACATCATTGAAGTCCAGTTCTCCCAGAGAAGGACTTCCTCTGCGGTCAGAAAGGATTAAACGCGGCTCTGGCGCGCGCTCCCATCAGAGTGAACGCGGCTGCTACGTGTTCCCCGGAGACGCTTGATGATAAATCGGAATTCCAGGACACTTTCATCTACTGGAGCTGGAATAACGGCTCCCGGGAATGGCGTAGAGGAACACTCAGGTCGGTTCGGGCAGCCGGCGCCGGTCTGTGCCAAACCAGCTGCACCGCCTCCCAGCGCCAAGCCACGTTTCTGAGGACAAAAGCCCGCTCTTCCTCCCCGCCGCGGCAGCACTCACGCCACGGCCGGCTGTGCGCTACGACAAGCGCCGCACTTCCGTCGATTACTCTGAACGGAGCCCGGACCAAAGTCCCGGACCACCTGAAGGCTCCTTCTGGATCCAGTCCAAAAGGCTTTTTCTTTCACCCGCTGCATTACTGTAACAGACTGCGACACACGCGCGCATTCACACGCACTCTGCAGGGAAACGAGGAGCTCTCACCGGGGTTAAACAGACTTTGGAAGTAAAAGATGACCAGAACAAAGGATCCCAAACAAGTGGCGAAAACCATCCGGCAAATCCTGCTCATCCTCATCAGCTCGCTCAGAGTCTGCTTCATGGCGGGACGCACGGGCCCGAGAGTCCGAGGCTCCTGTGGTACTGATGAGGACTGATGATCACCGGCCAAGGAGCGAAACGCATCCGAGCTGGAGCGGAGCACTGCTGGCTGCGGCGGGAGGGAGGGAGGGAGGGGCGGCAGCTGGAGGGATGGCGAGGAGGAGCCCAGAGAGGGATGAGCGCGGATGAGCGCGTCCGCCTGTGGCGTCCCTGCTGCGTGTGCGCGCGTGCGCGAGTCTGTGAAAGTACCTGTCTGTTTTGTTCGCGTGCGCGCACGCGCGTTTGTTTTGTGTGTCTGTGGAGAGAAATTAGTATCAGTCCGATTTGTGCGTGCGTAATTTTGATTCATGCGTAACTTTAGGTTTGTGCGTAATCCTAGATTTGTGCGTAACTTTAGGTTTGTGCGTGCGTATTTCTTGATTTGTAACTCATAAAATACATTTTGTGCATTAGTTCAAAAATTACAAAATATTAAAAAATACAAAGTACAATGTACACATGCACAACTTCAAATTACGACAGCTTGAAACTAACTACACGCACAAATCTTTAAAAAATATGCATGAATCACTTGTTACGCACACACAAAACCACATTTACAGACGAATCTGATTTGAGACTCTTTTCACGTCTCCCAGATTTGTGCGTAAGTGATGCGTTTAAATGCTGCTAGAATGCTGGGTCATCAGAGTTTTCTCATCAGCCGCTCTGAACTTAGACGGTGAATAAGATCTGGTGAAACCTGATATTTTCCAGCTTTCTAAAACAGATTTGCCGGCTAATTAATATAAAAAAAGTCTGAATATGGGTTTTTATTACACCTGTCCTTTAAAAATAAAAACATTTTCCAGAATTAAACAGTTCATCTCTGCAGCCCCGCCCCCGACAGCGCCTCAGACACGGGGCTCTCTCCCGACCGTTGGTCACCAGTCACGGGGACAGCAGGTGCCGCTGCCCGCTGGATCATTCTATAAAGTCGCAGATCGAACGGGCTGGTGGGCTGACCAACCATCTCCGCTCTGTGGGTTCAGGTAGCAAAAACCAAACAAAGGATTTATGAGGACTAGTATGACAAGTTGGAATCAAAGGAGGGAGAGGTGAGTCCTTACAGGTGGGACAGAGGAACAGAGATAGAAGGATTTACAGCAGGTTGGAATGATCAAGGACAGGGATGGAAATGTGTTGACAGGTTAAACAGGTGTGATGGAAAGATGGAAGGAAAACTTTAAAAAGCTGATGAATAAGAAAATGTTAGCGTTCACAGTGGAGAAGAAGAGCATTAGTGGAAAGACAGTTGGTTGTCACAACATACCTGTGGAGATTTGAAAGAGTTTTGGAGAGGAGGCAGCAGAGGCAGATCTTGTAGAGTGAGAGGATGAGGAGGAATGGAGGAGAAATGTTCTGGTTCCATTCTTATGAAGAAGAGAGACTTGCCGAGAAACTACAGAGGAATAAAACTGATGAATCACAATGAAGCTATGGGAATGAGGAGTGGAAGCTAGACTGAGGTTATAGGTGAACATTTGTGGACAAAAGAATAGATTCATGCAGAGAATAAGACCCACAGAGGTCATATTTGCTCTGAAGATTATTTTGGAGAAGAACAGAGAAGGTCAGGAGGATCTGCATTGTCTTTGTAGATCTAGAGAACATCTAATACAAGATCCAGAGAGAGGAGCTGTGGTTTGGATGAAAAAGTCTGGAGTGACAGAGAAGAACATTGGAGTGATGAGAGCTGGAAGACGCTTCTATAGATGTGACAAGATGGAGGTGGGACTGCACCAAAGATCAGCTTTGAGCTTCCTTTTGTTTAATGTGGGGATGGACAAACTGGTAGGTGATGTGGTTGGTGAGGGCATGGGGGTGGTTGGTGAATGATTTGCTGTGGCGACTCTTACCCACAGGATGTCTGTTAGATAACTGATATGAATCTACTGTAGATGCCTCCGGGACAACTCTATATGTCTACCTTAGTGTTCTGAAAGATATCTGCATATAGAGGTCTACTACACATCTACCTGTAGTCATCTAATCTTTGGATCATTTTAGATTTCTATTAGAGAACTTTTGTAAACATTTACTAGTTAAAATATTTATATAGACTACTTCCATTCATCTTCAGAACCCACAGAATCCCTTTTGGGGGTCACAGTTTGTTTGCTGGTTCCAATCCAGCTACTTTTGAAGGTGGAGTGTACCGTAATGAGATCACCAGTTTGTCAAGGGCCAAGCAAACACACAGAAGCAATATGCAGGCAGCAGTTAACCTGTAGAACATGTCATTGAACTGAGGGAGGAAGCAGGAGATAATCCACATCTGTAGAGGGGGAACATGCAAATTTCCAGCTGGGAATTGAACCAGGCTCTTCTCATTGCAGTGTTAAAGAGCTAACCACTACACCACTCTGCAGGCCTTTTGCTCACAGACAGCTGGTAATGACAAAGTTCTACTTTACAAGTAGCAAACATTTCTACAGAGACCAATAAAATGTGTTTTAGTAAATAGGAAAGTTGGACTGTATGGCTCTCACTGGGTTTCAGTCAGTTAAAAACAAACCCAAATGGCTCTTTCAGATAGCAACAGAGAAAGAGTACAACTGACTGACGACTTTTTCAGGGTGTATCTTGCCTTTGACCAGCAGTACATTGGTTGGAACCAGCAACCCCGTAACCCCAAAAGGGATTCAGCGGGTTGTAAAAATGAACGGATGGGTGTAGTTCTCTTAACTATAAATGTTTACAAAAGTTCTCTAATAGAAATCTAAAATTATCCAAAGATTAGATGACTACATGTAGATGTGTGGTAGACCTCTATATGTAGATGTCTTTCAGAACACTGTTGGTAGACATCTAATGGAGCAACTAAATTGAGTTGTCTGGTAAGTCCTGCAGACATCTACTACAGATATATATTAGTTATCTAATAGACATCTTGTTCCCGGTGGGAAAAAACGGTCCAAATAGTACAATGTGCAAAGCATGATGGTACCACAGCACGATTAGCTGTGGGAAAGTCGTCTGATAGAGATCTAAACTGCGATATGCAATAGACCTCTATGAATTGATGTCTATCAGATGCATAATGCATATCTATAGCTGTGAGCTTTGAAATAGCCATGATGATTTTGAAATCTAATAGATGTGTACATGCCTGGAGAGTTAAATGAGAAAACCAAAAGGCGTGTTTGCCGTGGGTCAGTACAGGTTCCTCTGTTACTGACTCAACACCACTGACTGTATAAGAGAACTGGACCAAGTGAGTGTGATGTCACCCATAGAAAATGGTTTCTTCTGGCTCCCACCAAATGAAGTCAGTTCTGTGGCAATTTTTTTCCACAATATCATGTTGCAGCCAGACAACGTCAGTGAGCAGTGATTGGTCTGAGTCCTCATTTTTAAGGCAACCGCTCTTGCTAATTAGACGTGTAAGATCGAGCTTGTGTTTTGGAACCTTTCAAATCTCCAGTGGAACTTCCGTTCTGAAACATTGTTCTGAGCTCGGATCAAACCGAGGAGGTCATGTGACTGTTTCATTCACGTTCAGTCACCCAGCTGCCCCGAATTGTCTTGTTGATTTCATTCACCATAGAATTATGATTCAATGAAAGACAACAATGTGGCAAAGTTGTTGATTTGATAATACCATCCTCAATTTCAAAAGTTAAAACTATTTGTAGCTGGGGATTTGTTTTTCATCTCTTTTTCTGTTTATTTTTTGAAAACAATCAACCTTTGTGTGTTTTTCTGATTGGTGACAGATAATCACCGTCTATTGGCACGTTTAAACCATGTTTACAATGATCCCCTGCAATAAAGCAGTTAATTGTCCATTGTTTCGAGGATTTTTTCTTGTCTTCTGTTTTTATTTGACGTGTTTACAACAAATTGTGTTCTGCGTACTGATTGGCTGTTGACAATTTCAACCATGCGTGTCTCTTGTACAGTAGATAATGCATCCAGCTTGCAAAGATGATTCTGGGTTTCATTCTATAATACTGAATTATGTTCCTACAAAGATCTGAACTTTGACAGATTAAACAAAAGAGGAACATAGTTTTAGGCCTACTGCTTTAAACATCTGTTCCATTCTAAACTTTCTGAGGATACAGTTTGTCATTTAACAACATCAATGTGGAGGCACCTGAGAACAAAGCATCCTAATGTTTCATCTAGTCTGAGCTCAACTCAACCCAGGGCTAAATCTAATTATGGTTTGTACATCTTACTGTACTCAAAGTCATTATTATTTATTTGTTCTCTATAAAAAAACACATTCTTAGTTGATTATTTTTAGCATGTGTTTATTGTCATGCATTTACAATTGTCTAATACTTACAACACAGTGTTTGAAAAGCAAGTCAGCATTGCACCTCACTCAATGCCTCTGCATCCCAACATAGTTTTGTTAGAATAAAATGTCCTTACATACAAACATGACCATGTAAATCAACCTGTGAGCCCAAACTCATGAATGAAGCATTCCAGTTTATCAAGTTTAACATTTTTGGTCACTAGATGTCACTGATGAGATGTAGTTTAAAGAGAACAGTCTTAGTGCTCTGTCAGTTTGCAGATTCTAATATTTCCGAGACGTCATGGAACGCAGCATGACCCTCTGCCGGCCGAGGCCGGTAGTGCAGGCGCGGCTCCGCGCTGGGACTGGTCGTTTCGCAGCCATTTTCTGTCCAACCAAACAGCCGTCTCAGGGAGGGAACCAACCAGGGCTTCATTGCAGGTTTGTGCCTGGCTCCGGCCAATGATTGCTAACCGATTTGTCGTTAGCTCGAATGGAAATGTCTGTCCCTGGCTGATTTTTTTATTTGTTGTCTCAATGACTGAGGGCTCGTCAGGAAGTGTCTGTAGGCGAAACTTTTTTTAAAAATCCGCTGAACGCTCGGGCCCTGCTCCGGCTTGGCACGACAAAGAACAGGCCGACGCCGGAGCAAGTTACAGCGGATTCACTATGAGAACGACTGCCGGAGACAGCTTGTCCCCGCTAAGGTTATCTCCTAACCGGGAAGTCCGTCACATTCGCCTCTTCTCTTGGTGCTGAAACCACCGACTGTTCAGATGCACTCACGCCGGCACCGCTCGCTTCAAGTCCCGCGGGACCGTAGCTAACGTTAGCTAAACGCGTCCCGTTGTCATCTGCAGCCCGGCGGCTAACCCCGCGGTCCGACACGCTGCCGAACGGCCTTCTCTGGAAGAGACTCAAACTTCACTTCTGTCCTGAATTAAGACGTAAGAACCACGAGGAACAGTCTAAGGGTCCATGTCTGCAGGTCGGACATGTTATTACTGCTTTAACGGCGGGAATGCAAGAACCTGAACGCAGCATTCGAGCCCAGTGATCCGAACCTGAGCGGTTCCTGTGACGGTCAGGGCTTAGGCCGGAGATGTGCAGCGGAGACCCGCAGTCCACCTGCGGGAATCCAGTCCATAACGGGGAAACAGCCTTGAAGGGCCTAAAACATTCTAGATCAACTTATTATTTGCTTTTAAATGTATTATAATATTAATTCCTCATGAAAACAACCCAAAGTTTTCCTGGAAAACCCTGCGCTCTGATAACCAGGCCCTGCCAAGCCACAAAAACGGATGGGACTTCACATTATGACGTCACAAAGTGGGAACAGCCTCTTCCAGGAAGAGTCTGCGCTCCCCCCCCGGCTAACGCACACCTGCTTCATATGGATTTAGTTTACTCTGAAAGGTTTAAGAATAACATGATGTAGGCTCCTAACACCAAGTTCATGTAATATTTCTGTCGATTCTGATTTCAATTCTGTGAATTATGATCCTGTTTGCTTTCAATTTTTCAAATGTACTTTTATATTTTGAATGGAACCTTTTTGAGTTTTCAGTAGAAGTTGGCTTAAAGAATCATGGATGAGCTCCAATCAGAGGCCCGGCCTCCATGCTGGAATAATGGGGTACTTGTGTTGCTTGGTTTCAGGAACGTTTCAAGCTGATCTGCAGCTTCCCGTGTTTCAATCAGGTGCTCTGCATTTGTCGCATGTCCGATGGACGGAGACGGCTCCACTACCGACACGTCTCAGCTGGGCATCACTGGAGAATACATGGCTTCTGGGCCGTACGTTCTCCAACCCCAAGATGGTAAGGATCCCCACATTCCTGAGAGCTCGCCACCTACCCGGCTGTTCAGCTGAAGTCCTGAAGAGCGTCTTCTGTCTGTGTTCTGCAGAGGATGGAGAAGAGAATATGAATGACCATGAGGAGGGGGGGGCCAAGGAGAACTACAGGGAGCAGGACATCTATCTGCCTATCGCAAACGTGGCACGCATCATGAAGAACGCCGTTCCTCAAACTGGAAAGGTTCGTTAAATTCAGCCCATGAGAGGGAATGGTGGCCCCTCGCCCCAGTGTTTGGAAATGTGAGCTGCAGCTTAACTTTGAAATCCAATTTCAGCTCAACCAAGTCCCAAAATGTTCTCTTGAGATGTGTCTTCAGGAGGTGATTAGGTGGTGATGAGAAAGACTGCTGCACTTAAACAGAACAGTGCAGGCACCAGGTCACACCTGCAGGTGGTGCCAGTGATCCATCCGCACGGTAAAACCGTTCAAACTTTGATGTGACGGCAGGGTAAAGGAGTTTATGAGCTCGTTAAAGAGAAGATGAAAATGATTGTCACTTTATACAGATGATGTCTCACAGACACTAAAAGCAAGAAACCCTAATCCAGGGGTGTTCAAATCCAGGCCTCGAGGCCCGGGGTCCATGTTCATGTTTTCCAACCAGTTTGCCATTGAATCTCCTTGTTTGCCAAACACACCTGATCCAGGTAATCATCAGCAGATAAGGCAGGATTTCTGGTATCAGAGCAAGAATGACTGATAAAATAGCTGTTTATTTCTCCATAGAAGTTTATGGCATTTAGGCTTCTTTGGAGCCAGCAGGTACTTCCTGTTTGAAACGCGAGGGGGGAGGAGTCACACAGTCCAGTGATTATACAGTCTATGCCCTTATCAGAGCTCCAGATGCAGGCCCGCATCACCCCAACACCCGTTTCTCCTCTTTACTCCACAGATCGCCAAAGATGCCAAAGAGTGTGTGCAGGAGTGCGTGAGTGAGTTCATCAGCTTCATCACGTCGGAGGCCAGTGAGCGCTGCCACCAGGAGAAGAGGAAGACCATTAACGGCGAGGACATCCTGTTTGCCATGTCCACGCTGGGCTTCGACATGTACGTGGACCCGCTGAAGCTCTACCTGCAGAAGTTCAGAGAGGTGCGGCTTTACCGTCTCCCCTTAAGCGTTATGGCACACTCAAAGTTTGTTTGGTTGATTTTTGTACTGCCTCTGTTGTTCCTTAAGCAGGTTTGGATTTTTACAATTTTGAAAGTTTCTGTGCAAACGTCCTCCTTTTTTTGTTGGCGTTTGCAGGCGATGAAGGGAGAAAAGGGCATTGCGGGCGTGCCGGTCGGGGAAGGATTGAGTGAAGAGCTTACAGATGATTTCAGTAAGTCCAATCCAGCAGTGAAGCTCTCTTTACTTTCCGTTTTCTTCATGCATGAATTTCTGTACAGCAAACCCGCTTCCAGCAGGGATCATTACAGCAGATGGGCAACAGCAGAACGTCATGGTGTACACCACCTCGTATCAGCAGGTAAGCCTATCACCGTCCGTCCAGACTCCTTGACGGTGTTGAACTCCAATCCCAGCATGCTCCATTCCAGATTCCTACCGTGCAGCAGATCCAGTTTTCATGACCAGACCAGTCCGTGCACTCGCTCGGGGCACGTGCTTGCTGATGACCTGTGACCCTGATGTGGGGTGAAGGTTGTCTGTCAGAGAGGAGGGGAGGGAGGCAGTGCGTCTGAGAAGCCCTCAAACACAGAGATGTCACTACCTGTTTAGTAGAAAGTGTAGTTTCTAGTTGTGAGGTACCAAATGTTCTGGAGAAGTTCCAGAGCAGCTGGGAAATTCAAGGCTTTATTTTAAAGGCATGATGTAGTGGTGGAATTCTGTTTGTGCATACTTGTTCCTGTGTTTGCTTGTATGTGTTTAAGTTTCTTTGTGATTTTGAAGGCAGGGGGGGGCCAGTGATGCTCTCAAAGCTTCATTTGAACACTTGGGTTTGAAATCAAGACGTTTCTGTCTGAATAGATCATGCAGCTCTTTTGTAAGTTAAAACTGTTTACCATGTGCTTTAATGTTGGGGAAATTCTTTCAATAAAAATTCCAACCTGACAGGTTTTAAAGGTCATTCTTCCCACCTGAGCATTTTTCAGTTTTATTTTTTTTATTTTTTTACAGTTATCCATAATGACTTAACTCCAAGTGAAATGTTCTATTATTGGAACAAATAAGACAATTTCATGTTAAAACTACAGTCACAAAGGTCTGCTTTGAAAGAGCCTTTTGAGGGTCACAGGAAGTGCACAGTTAGTCTAACCTTTACATCCTCCTATCCAGAGTTTATCTTGGTCAGTCTGTCACATCACAGGGATTGTTTTCAGCAATTCTTAAGAGGATCAAACTTCCCCACATATAAAGCAGAATGTCATGCTTCCTGAGGGCGTCTCCGATTCAGCGTTCCTCCGCTGGAAGTGCTCTTCGTCAGAACTACGCCCACCAGGCTCATTTCCTCGTATAGAAACTCAGAGATCGCCCGGAGACTTTTCCTCGGGAAGCTTCTGTTGGCGGTTTCCTGAGCCGCTCCCACTCCGTGAATAAACCCTGTGCTGTCTGCCTGCTAACTCTCACATCCCTCAACTTTCACAAACAGACACACACTTTTAAAACTGCATATTGATCCACGGACACACAAGCCAGGCTACTCCCTTCCCTTTTCCTTCTTTCCTACGGTTCAGTGTGTCTGTTCCTTGGCAGCCTCCACCCATACCTCTGTTATACTTAAGCCCCTTTGAAAGCTCAGGGTCAAAGTAGACTTCCTTCAAAAATGCCACAAACTGTGGAGAAATGTTCCTCAAGAAGACTCAGAGCTCTGCAGAGGACAGAGACAGCTGTGAACCAAACACGGCTCACAGCTGGACTTTTCTCTCGCTGGCATTTGGCCTTGACTCAGTTCTACTTCTATATCTGAGTCATTTATTCACCAGGTTTGGCCAAAACCTGCGTTTCCTTTCAATCCTAACAACACCTGTGGTGAGCACAACAGACGTGAGCCGGGTCACACCTGCCCTCCAGCATTTTCACCACAGCCGGTCCATGAAAGTCAGTCTGATTCTGCTCAGCCCCTTCAGGCTTCACCTCACCCAAGGATGCTGATGACATGCTCCAACTGTACGCTCTGACAATAGTTGGATGAGGGTCATGCCAGGTTTTGATCACTGATGCAGGTGATGGGTGGGACAGGAACAGCTGCATGGTAGATCTAAACAAGCAGGCAGCTTCTCCAGGAGGGCCCAGAAGTCCAAACAGCTCACCTTCCAGTGTGGAGGAGCAGCAGTGCCACGCTGATCTCCACCCAGATGTTTCTAAGGGAAACGTGAAGGAAGTCCCCCACAAAGCATAGTAAAGTGTTCAAAAAGTGCCAAATAAAACGTATGACTGCACTTTTCATTATGACATTACTGTTATGCACCTCAATCCAGATCATCCCAAAGAGCCAGATTGTGAGTGTGTGCACACTGACCATGTTTGTCAGAAACCGTTTTTAATCGGATCCACATGCAGCCTTTTATGTACTTGCTTTTCTGTATTTCACCTTTGTAAACCATAGAATTATGGACATTTGTGGCCACTGCACTTCAACATAAGATGTTAAAGAAAAGTTCATTTGGGTCTTTCAAATGCTCTTTTATGGTATGGGTAGTTGGATAGTTGAGTAGCTTTCTTTGTGATGTCTATTTCTAACTAGATCCCATCTAATTCTCATCATGTTCCATTTGTCTGACATTTGAAGGGGGCTGCATGGATGTGCAGTGGTTAGCACTCTGGCCTCATAGCAAGAAGGTCCTGGTTCAAATCCCAGCTGTGTGGAGTTAGTATGTTCTCATGGATGTGTGGGTTTCTTTCCACAGTCCAAAAGCAGGCTGTCAGGGTTTATTGGTGACTTTAAGCAGTGTGACTTTTTTGATTCTGCTTACTGTGACTATAGTTTCAGGCAGGTTCCAAAGATCCTTCAAATCTAGAATGTGGTGCATCTCCAACAAAATGTGACGCTGATGCGAAGAAAGAAAAGTTTTCCATGAACTAAGAGTTAAAAAGAGCTTCTCGTATCTGATAAAAACCAACAGAACCCAGCAAAGCCCTAACTTCTGTTTTGCCTGTTGTGCATCGGGCTGACAGTTTGTGGTGCCAGTCAGGGATGCATCCTTCAGGGACACCTCCAGATAAATGTTATCACATGCAGATAGAAGTATCTGCCTGTCAGCCCGACCCCCGCGGTGGCCCATTTCTCCAAGGCTCCTCTTCCTGATAGCCTCCACTTTAAGCTAGTGTCTGGAAAATGTCCCTTCAGGTCACACACCATCCCTCCACTCCTTATTAAGTCTACTTTTACGTTACCTCCTTCCTCCCTTTAACCTCTGACCTCCCAACTCCTCGTGTGCTCTGCATGGGGGCAGCAGCTGAACAGGGAAAAAAAAGAACAGGCGGTTGGTTAACAACAAAGATTGTTACAGTCAAAGCAGGAAAGAGGCATGCGTAGAACAGAACCCCCTGACATTGACCTCTTTCCAAAACCTTTAGATTTTTTTCTGCATGCCAAAGACTCTGCAGCTCCACTTGGTACCAGGCTGCAGATAACAAGGTGTGGAGTGCTCTGCATCCCATCATCACTCTTGTGTCATGCCTCCCCCCTGAGCAGAGAAGTAAACAGGAGAATAATTCACCCATGAAAGCAGTTCACATGTCAGCAACCAGGCTTTTGAATTTTTCACGTGGTGCAAAAATGCAAATGTTTCAACAGGATGCAACTCTGGAAACTGGTTGGCTGCAAGGAATTACTTGTTGCAACAGACATTTGACCACGATTCATCCATCCTCTACATCCACTCTGTCCTGTTCGGGGTCGCCGGGATGATGGAGCCTATCCTAGCGAATTCAAGGAAAGGCAGGAGTCACCATCGACAGATGGCCAGTCCATCGCAGGGCCACACACACACACTTCCAGGGACAATTTAGAATCACCAGTTAACCATTCCAAATTATTATGCAAACTGCATTTTAGTGTCAAAAAGATTTTTTGGGGGGTTTTCAATGAAACTCATGGATGGTATTATGTCTCTGGGCTCTTTGGATCACTGACGTCAGTCTCAGACATCTGTGATCATTAGTTTACCAGGTGACCTCACTTAAAGGAAAAACTACTAAAGCAGGACGTTCAACATTATCATGCAGACCGACATCTTCAAGCAATATGAGAAAGAAAAAGGATCTCTGCTGCTGAAAAATGGGAAATAGTTGAACACCTTTGTCAAGGTATAAAAACTTTGGCTATGTCACGAAAACTTAAGCGTGATCATCGTACTTTTAAGAGATTTGTGTTTGATTCAGAGGACTCACAGGTTTATGCATTTATTGTGTCTCTGGAGTCCCACCAACATCAATGTATAGGATCCTCCAGAGACTTACAGGTCTACATAAACCCAAAAACAACAATCACAGGCAGAAACGGCTGCAGTGGGTCCAGACATACATGAAGACTCATTTTCAAACAGTCTTGTTCACTGATGAGTGCCGTGTAACCCTGGATGGTCCAGATGAATGAAGTAGTGGGTGATTGGCCACCATGTCCCAACAAGGCTGCAACAGCAGCAAGGAGGTGGTGGAGTCATGGTTTGGGCTGAAATCGGCCCCTTTAGGGTCCCTGAAGGTGTGAAAATGTGAAATACCTCTGCATTATTGGCTGCTATGAGCATACAAGGACATAGCATTCAAAAAGAACTGTGCTTTCTGGAGAAAAGCCGGAGAAAACCCACATATGCACGAGGAGAACATACAAACTCTACACAGAAAGAGCCTGGAAATGTGAACCTACTCCCTGTGAGATGACAGTGCTAACCACTACTCCACCATGCAGCCTAACATAGTAAACAGTTTGTTTACTATGATGGCTGTTCATTTTTTAATCAAATCTTAAGTAAGTCACAGAAGACAAATATTCTCTTTTGCTGAATCTAATTAGCTTCATCAGTGGAGACCGATCTGTGAATGAGAATCTCTTTATCATGGAGCCCCAACTGTAAGCTTTTCCAGACTGATTATCTGAACATGAATTTCATGCTTGGGTCTTTGCTTCACTTACACAATAACTAAAAGATAATGTTTTCCTAAATGACCATACTACAATTATGTTATCTGTACATGACTTTAACTATGATCATGTGGCTGTAAAACAACTCAAATCACCACAGAGATGAAGAGAGATGAACAAGAGGAGAATGAAAGATTTGTCATGCTGTTTTTAATAGTAAGATACAAACACAAAGAGCAGGTGAAGAGAGATTATTGATGATCCTTCAAAAAAGGTTTGTGTGCCTCCAGTGTGCACATTAAAAAAAAAAAAAAAGAAAAAACATTATTAGAATAGTTTCAATTTTCCGACTTTTCCAGACTTTACCTCAGGGTCTCATCCAAAGCATCACATGAGAGCTGTCAAGTCTTCGGTCATGTTTGTAACTTCTTCAAATCCTTTTGGTCTGATCTGAATCCAGAAGGGTTGAACTGTATGTGGACTAGTCCACTGCTCCTGACAGGTTTCCTGTGATGATCCTGGTCTTTTAGGAAACCATTTTCACACATGTGGAAGACTGAACGGAGTGTTTCAGCATTTCAAAACACAGTAATAAATCTTTTCAGAATTAACAGAAAAGTGCAAAAAGTGATGGAGGAGGACCAGTGACTTATCTTCATGGTACGACATCTCCGTGGAATTTCAGAAGTGTATGTTTGTCTTTGAGAGATGCAAAGAGGAAATCTCCAGAGGAGGAGGGGATGAGGAGATGTGGAAAAGGGATGCTCCATGAAGAAGGGTGAATAAGGGGCAGAAAGAGGCAGGAGTAAGGGAGGGGTACATGGAGGAATGCACCCTCACATTCCTGTCGTGCCCACCTCATTGTGGCGGGTTAATAAAGTGGGAGCAGTCCAGAGAGAGGAAAGGCTCTTTGGAGCAACGGACAGCACAGAGCTGACCTCACAGCTGAGGAATGTCCAGCAGCGCACATGAGAGCGGCCGCTGCCAGCACTGCTGTCTGCCCCGTCTGCACTGCTCTGCCGCCACCGCTGTGAGGACGGCAGCTTCCCTGCAGCTGAACACAGTCTGCCAGAAAATTGTACTTAGTTTTATAATATTCACTAAAGAACATTTTCATTTTTGTTTAATCGTCCTACTATAACAAACCACTGATTTCTGTTGTTTGGATTACTATTTTGTGTGCAGGCATGTAAAATTGTGCCTCCACAAGTCTCTGTGAAAGAGTAGGTCTCTCTCAGGATCTCCAGCCAGCTTCTGTGATAGGAAACTCCTGTGTCATGAAGTTTCCTCTCTGCTGTATACTCCACAGTCATCTGTCAGCAGTTTCATAACAAAGTGACGGGAAGTGATTGAGAATGACAGCCCATCTGTGAAGTGAAAGAATACTTTACCTGACAGAGCTGTTCCCAAGATCAAATTGAAGACTGGTGGAGGGAGGGTCATGGTGAGGGGTGCAGCAGTTGGGATTGGCTCCTCAGTTCCACTCTGAATTCCTTAGCAGACTAAAAGGTTTTGGTCTTGTTTTTGGTCCTGTGTTTCATCCACACAACTGTATCAATGTCTTTGCATCAAAGCAGAATGTGAAGATCTCGCTCAGCCACAGTCTAACAGCGGAAGACCACAATGACATTAAGGATTCTCATACATTTTTAAGCAAATTAATTTCAAAGACTTCAGTTGGAATTCAAATCTCTGCTCTGAGGGATGAAAAAAAAAGATCTCCAATGTTTTTGAATTCTTTGGAAAAATCAGAAATGTTTTTAACAAGAAAAGGTCGCCACAGATGTGGAAATTAAGTAAGATTTTTTTCAACTGCGTGAAAAAGAATTTTCACTCTGGCCTGAAAAGAAAAGAATAGTCTAAATGGAATTTCATTCTCAATGTCAAAATGAAATAATAGAAAAAAGCTTCATGCATGGATCTGAGCATATGAATGTTTAGAGAAGCTGCACATATCAAAAACATACTGTATAGGGTCGCTTACCACAAATTATTCTTGATATATGTTTTGAATTATATAATATTTCATTATTGTTATGATAACAAACTGTGGATATGTTTTGTTTTTGTGTCATCATGAATTATTCTTTTTGTTATACCACAGATCCCTACGGTTTAACTTTTAGTATGATATGTTAACTTTTTGTTATAAAATTACTTGAACTTGTAAGTCAAAATTTAAAACTAAACGTATTCCCAGAATTTTGTTTGTAGTCCATTAAAGTTTTTGTTTAAAAAATGTCACAAAATTTTGTGCAACAACAATAATATTCAATAACCCAGAAAGGAGGATTTAAAATAAATCTGCAGTAAAACAGTAACCGGAAAACCTGAAATTTAACCTGAAAAGGTTAAATTATTACCAGTGTAGAAGTTTAATAAAAAACAAGTATTTAAAAACACAGCAACACTTACATTTAAATGAATCTATAAAATACAAACTTTCCTTTGTACATATTTAAACATTTAATATATTCATTCATTTTCTACCAAGTAGGAAAGGGGCTGCCAGAGCCTAACCCGGCCAATCATGGGCGAAGGCAGGGGTCACCCCTGGACAGGTCGCCAGTCTGTCACAAAGGCCACAATCACACACCCATGCACAATCACATTCACACCTAGGAACAATTTTAGAGTGACCAATGAACCTATGAAGCATGTTTTTTATATATATATAAAATGTCCAAAAACATTATGTATATATAAGAAACTTTACAAATAAACTTAACTACATTTAGGTTAATTGTTTAATTCAAACTAAAAGTTTAAATGAAGCCAGACCTGAACCGTCGTGTTTTAGTTATTGTTTAACTTGATGTTGAAGCAGAAAGATCTAAATAGCGTCCTCACCGTGAAGCATGGGGGTGGCATTATCCCTATTAGGGTTGGATTGCAGCAGGAGGATGATCAATTCATAAAGGAGGAATGACAACATGTAAATGTATCAAAGACCATTTTAGATAAACCTCGCTCAGTATTTGTCAGGAAATAGTTAAAAAGAAAAAAACAACAACAAAACAACTTAAACTTTATTAAAATAGAATGTTTTGATTCCCTTAGAAGTTTTGAATCTACAGTTTGAAATGAAGCATTTTAAACTTTCATCTTTGTCTTTATTCGAGCTGTATGTTTTTCATGCAAATGTGCTTAGTACACATTTACCACCACTTGCTGTAATCTACAAGGAAGTGTCAGTCAAACAGTTTCTCTAAAAGTAAACAGTTTTTACTTTGAAGAAGCTTCACTACTTTTTTGAAAACACACCGTTGCTTCTTGAAAAAAAAACGTTTTCCTTTTTTTTTAAATATGCAAAATATGTTAGATTCAGCTAACAAAGCCACAGAAATGAAGCTTATTTATCAGGGCTAACATTAAAGTGGATAAAGGACCCCCTCCCTGCTCCTGGATCACAGGCGAGCAGTGACAGCAGAAATTAACTGGTTTTCAGGAAGCTGTGTGACACATCCTTCCCTTGGCCTCTCCATCTGTCATCAGCTCACTGATCTCCTTCACTGAGCTGCTAACAAACACACAGACCCCGTCATTGCTGGGTGCCCCCGGGTTTGAAACCGCTGTCTTGCTCTGATGTTGCTGCTCTAAACCCATCACTGCACACAAAACTGCACACTCCATCACACGCGTGGAAAACATCTGTCTGGGTCATTTGGGAAGTTTCTGTTATCATTGGGATTTAAAAAGTGTAAACAGAATTTTTTGTCAGCAAATGGCTTCACCCAGTGGAAAAAAGGTTGTGTTATCATTCATATTTTATGAAAAATGACCAATAATTCATAATTTCTTCCAGGGTATGTAAACTTATGAGTATATCAGTGAGTCTCTGGTATAAGCTGACCATCATCATCACTTTTGTGAGCAGGGTCCTTGTTTGTTGCTAAGAAGGACAAGACCCTTAGGCCTCAAGTTACTGAGGCCTAAATAAGATAAGGCCCCAGAACAAATAGCCCCTGCCATTAATGGACTCTGCTATGATGAACAGCGCGCAGTGCTCTTGAGGTGGTCACACGAGGCTCAAGAGAACTGCAAGTTGGAAAGTTTGGTGTATTGTAAGGGAGCTATTTTGTGACATTTGTACAAAAAAGGCTTTTTTTCTGGAGACTCGACCATGCAGCCCATTTATCTCCTTATTGTACATCTTGAAACATCCACATCACCGATTTTCAGAGTCCTGGATTACAGCTGAAGTTATTTTTTGCATCCTTAACCATCTTTCTGGCAGAAATGTTTGTGACTGTGGATTGTTTTCAACAGAATACCTCACTTTCTACTTTTTGATCAAAGTTTGAGCACTGCTGACTGGTATTCTCAGTTATCTTCTTATATCCCTTTCCTGTTTTGAACAGTTCAGTTACCTTTTCATGTAGATCTTTCTACAACTTTTTAGCTTTCCCCGTGACTCAGGGGACTGTCAGTGCAGCACTGGGTGGAGATCGCAAGGCTCTGTTGTGCACACACATCGGTTACAGACAATTTAGTCACATTGTTACCTTTATCTGTCATTCAAACCCTTTTGTATCAGAACAAAATCATCAGGGTAATTGTGAACAGGATCATTTGGGAATTTTCTGTTCTCATTGTGATTTAAAATTGGTAAATTATTCGTTTTTTTACATTAAATGACTTCACCCAACCAGTAACTATGAGCGGAAACACATTTCTTGTGTTATCATTAAAATTCTAGAAAAGATGACCATAAATCCTCATTTATTTTAGGGTTTGTAAATTTATGAGCACAACTGTAGCTTTCCATTGACTTCCTGCTCGGGTCCAGAGAACTTGTGGAGACAACTGAAAGGTAGAGGTGCAAAAATATGATTACATTGGTGACACCACCATCATTGATCTGACCAGCTCAAATGACAAATACAAGCAAAAGTAGGGAATGCTGTCCATTGGAGTCAAGAGCTTGTGCTTGATCCTTCAAAGACTTGTGAACTGATCATTGACTTTAGCCGAAGCAGGAAAAAAAAATGTTGTCATTCACCATTCAGAAGTAAGTACAAATTATTGAAAAATGTAAATTTTTGGCTGTATCTCTCACCAGTGACCTCAGCTGGCATTCACAGACCAGAATTGTTAAGACTCGCCAGCATCTATTCTCTTGATGGAGACTACAAGAATTCACTCATAGCAAAACCGTTCTTTTGAATGTTTATCCATGTCGTATTGAAAAGGCTCTCAGTAGTTCCATCACTGTGTGGTTTGGTAATCTCACAATGAAAGAAAAGAAATCTTTAAGCAGCGTGGTTCATTCCAGTCTTGGAAGCCATTACAAGTTCTGTTTAGAACCTTTTATATAATTGGTGTCATCAAATGTTTCTAAATAATTTATTGTATTTTAATCTGTGTCTTGGTGTTTCTTGTCTGTGTGGCGGAGCCCTGCAGTTTTTGTTTTTCCTTCTTCCAATGGGATTTAACCATTACAAATGGAAAATGGTTTGATTAATTAGCAGACCAGAGCATAGACAGCAGAGGGAGAATAAGCAGCTGCTCAGGCAACGGTTGGGTTGACCAAAAACCGTTCCGAGTCATTGCAGTGAGACTCCTGTGATGGCATAGCAGGGGGTGGTACTGAATCACTGCAGGGATGAACACAAGCAAGCAGCAAGGCAGAGACTTGACCGGTCAATTGTGAAACTTGCTGGGAAAGAGCTGGGTTTGCATTGAGCTACGTCCGAATGCTCTGGTCATGGTATCCAAGTAGCGAACCCTGATGGAAAACAGCCTGATGGGTCAAAGAGGAGTCTCAACCGGTGTCTGCTTCATCCATTCTGTGGCCAGATTGTTCTGTTGTTAGGAGCAGGTTGGTGAATCAAAAACAGCAGCCAGCAGGCTGGTGGATGATGGTTTATTGAGAGCTGAGTGGATTCTATAAGCAGGACTGAACAAAGCTTTCAGAAGCCAAAACATCCAACTGGCCAAGCTTTGAGTCAGTTAGTGGACACTCTGGCAGAGTGTCTGGATGGCCTGGCTTCAGACTGCCGTCTTGATTAGAAGAGTGGTTTCAGATGAGAAGCAGGTGAAGCAAGACAGACACACAGGAACAGAGGCATGGATCCCTGCAGTCACATTGCTCTATAGTTTATTACCATGTGTTTTTCATTATTTTTATGAATCAGTAAGACTTTGGTAGTTTACATTCTGTTTGGCAAACAGTCGGTTGGGTTGACAGGTATAAATTTAGGTGAGGGGTTTCTTAAAGTGATTTATTGGCTTTTTCACCATGGACCTGTCTATGTCATGGCAGTCATTGGATTGATTGCATTTACATTTATTTACAGTTTTTATAACTTCTTGCACATGAGCTGCCATAAGAAAATAGCATGTGGATTTTTTTTTTTTTGTTTTTTTTCACTGAATTGGTCAATTCGGTGATCCGGAATTTCTGTAACAAAATCTGGACAAACATTTCTGAAAAACCTATCAAAGCTTTTTATTGGATGTTTGATATTGTAGCTTTTGCCATTTACATTCAAAAAGTAATTTGGATAAGATGGTTTTGTGGATTCTTTTTTAATCCAGTCATTTAGCTCTTTTTACTTCCTCTGATGACATGAGTATTGTCGGGTTTCTTTAGTTCTTAACATGATAACATTTTTGTTTGTTGAGATTATTTTTCTTTTTACAAGTATTTCACATAGGCTACCTTTTTGTAAGCTTGGGGCATTTTGTATGTTTTATTTTGACAATTAGATTTAGTTGCTCTGTATTTGTTGTGTAAATATTTCTAAAAGTTGGCTAAATGCTTTACCTGTTTCGTCATAGATTATGCTCCAGTCTCATTAAGCACTGATGGTTTTCTCTGTTTTAACTCATTTATACTGAAGATTACCTTCTTGGGTTCTTTAGTTTTCTTAAATGTACTGCCTAAAACTGTAAAAATAGGTAAATAGTCAGTTTTATCACTTTGAACCAAATGAAATGACAGATATTTTGCAGAAAAGCTCGTGTGTTGTCACACCAGGATGTAGAGAGCAGCACTAAGCATTAAAAGAAACAGTAAAAATCCCATTCTCACTCAAAGAGCACAAAATTCCACTGTAATCCTGAGATCACTCAGTGTGATCAGACAGATCTGCATCTGAAGCGTGACTTCTGCCTTCACCGTCATGTCTTTGAAGAGAAGTCTCTCAAGATTTTTATTAATCTTTGCTAACTATTCCAGTGGTGGGAGACGCCCAACAAACCTCCACACCCCTGATCTTATCTGCTGTGGTTTCCCCGAACTTCTCAGGAAGCCCACAAACATTCAAAACCCTATTTTCTGCTTATTTTAGAGGAGATAAAATGTCACTTTAGACGAAAAATGCAAATGAACAGAGGAGCTTCAAACTGGTCGCAGCCCCTTGTGGCCTTTTGAGTCTCAGTACAGCATTTCACTGAAAAGCCTTCACCGCTGGTCACTTAAATGGGCTGGTATGCATTAAAAATAATCTGGCCTTACTGGAATTAAGAGGATTACTAAAATGATAATGACTCAAACTCAGTTGGATGATTTTTGCTTTTGTAAAGTAAGCGTAATGGCTGAGCATTATGTGCTCAGACCTTCAAGTCATTCTTCACTGGATCTTCTGATTCGCTTTTGAACTAAGTCACATCGCCTGTCCCTGTGGATCAGTGGACACGGTTCACCCATTTGCACAGCTTGTGACACAGGAGTGTCTATGAAGTCGTCTTTTACAATGAGGTAACAACATTTAACAAAACACAAAAAAACTGAAGAACACAAAGAAATGAAAATCTAACTTCTAGAGCGGGCTGCATGGTGGCGCAGTGGTTAGCGCTCCTGCCTCACAGCAAGAAGGTTCCCGGTTCAAGTCCTGGCTGGGGGACCTTTCTGTGTGGAGTTTGCATGTTCTCCCCGTGCATGCGTGGGTTTTCTCCGGGTACTCCGGCTTCCTCCCACCGTCCAAAAACATGCTTCACAGGTTGATTGGTTACTGTAAATTGTCCGTAGGTGTGAATGTGTGTGTGCATGGGTGTGTGATTGTGGCCCCTGCGACAGACTGGCGACCAGTCCAGGGGTGTACCCTGCCTTTGCCCATGAGTAGCCGGGTTAGGCTCCGGCAACCCCGTGACCCCGAAAGGGATAAAGCGGATTGGAAAATGAATGAATGAACATCTAGAGCAACCTGAATACAACAACAGAAAACATGAAGTCTGCTGTCCAGTTTCTTTTGTTTGCAGCAGCTGATTCTCTGATCTGTTCCTCATCAGAGGGTGATGCTAGAAGCTGGGTCTGTCCATCCATTTTGGTCTGTTTGTTTTTTTCCTCTTTTACATAACATTGAATGCAATAAACAGCACTGAGCAGAACCAGAGTCCAGGCGAGCTGTCCCACCTGCCAAACTTCCAAAGAAGAGAACCCTGAAACAAAGCTTCCGGTGCAAACGCATGGATAGATTGTACCAATTCCCTCCTAACTACAGTTTGAGCTGAGTTCCACGTGGGATGATCTCCGTTGTGAATGGAAGCTTTGAAAATCAATATCATTCACACTCACAGCTTGATGGGATTTTTGATTCTTTTTGACATATTTCAAATGTAAAGGTGAGGACCTGTTGACCAGCATAGTGATGGAGATCAGTCATTCAATGTTTCTACTTGACCAAATGGTTTCTCTGTTACTTGTAATGCTTGAAACTCCTGTTTGTGTCAAACTGCAAAGGGTTTGCAGTCCCACATGAGCTTGTGAGATCAAGCAGACTCTTCTTTACATCAAACCATTTTGGTGCCACCCTGTCCCCTAAAGTCGCAGACCCTTTCAGAAATGAATCCGAATCGGCTTCCTTTGTTATTCATAGTCAGGGGGACTGGGATTGGACTGGTGTGGGTCTGCCCCTGCTTTCTCATGATTAGGGAGGCAGGGCAGAGCTGCTGCTCCACAAACAGTCCAACACTTTGCAGGAGAGCCAGCAGTGAGTGAGCACAATACAGGACAGAGCCACTGTGGGAGACAGACCCAGGAACAACGGTGCAGCCAAGGAGACCACTAAAACACTCTCCCCCAAATCCCGCCACTGCAGAGAAGGAGAGCACAGAAGCAACAAAAGCATTCTTTGCTTTCAGCCGAAAAGCAAAAGAAAAACCAAACAATAAGCTGAGCTAGATCATTCACTTAGAAGCAGAAATTGAAGGAGAAAGGCGTGAAAGCACAGCAACAAAATCAGTGCAGCTTCTTCCAGCTCATCTGAAGAGTTGCAGAGCCGCATGAAAGGATACAGCCAGCTGGGACACGAAGAAACAGGATGAGAGCGACTCTGAGGATCACATGGCTTCTATTTCTGAGTGAGTAAACGGGGAAACTACAAAACACTCTGCAAACACAACACAAGAATGTTTGAAGGTCTGGATCTGGAGCTTCATCTGCAGCTGAAGGCGTTCACACTGCTGAACTGAAGTGACCAGGGATGTTTGCTCTGCGTCTTCAGTCGGACAAGCAACAAATCTTTCTTTAAAAAAAAAAATCAGGTTCTGGCAATTTTTGAAAAAATTAAGAAAAATACTTTATGTTTAGATTGTCACGACTTAAAAAGATTTAATGATGTTTCCATATTACCAGTGAATCTAAAAGGTCCTTCTCTGTCTTTTGGACATGGACTCACTTCTGAACTAAAGAAACTACTAGTTCTGCCTTGTTTTTGAGACCCATGACTGTCCAGCTGCATTTTAGGAGAATTTGGGAGTAAAAGAGTAAAAGAGATCAAAACCTGAGGCAAGACTTACATTTCAGCTGGAAAGAAAAAGGTTTTAGATTTTGGCAAAACTTTTTCTCGCCACGTCTTGAGGAGGTTTTCCTCCTTTGGAGAGAGAAGAAAGCTCAGAGCTATGCAATGATGATGGACTTTCCATCTCTCAATGTCCTTCAGAGAGACTCATTAGTTAAAGGAATGACAACTGTTGATCATGAATTCAACCCAGTTAGGAGGTTTTAACAGGGAAATGCATCATTTGGGGATAAAAAAGTTTTTGCAGAGGAGCAGTTATCACATGAAGAACCTGAGTCCTCCTTCAGCCGCTGCAGAGGCTGAAGAAGCTGCTTGGATAAGCAATGAAACGTCTCATGGTTAGAGGACACAACAGAATCTTGTGAGTGTATTGGTTCGCTTCCCCATGTCTCATTAAATCATCAGAGGATGGCATAATGTTGCTTAAAATTCAGAGCAGAAGCAGCCCCCTGTACCCCCCCTCATCCACACACAGACAGATAGAAGCAGCAGAACTTCAACCAGAGACTGAAGAAGGCTGAAGAACTCCCCCCTGTTTGAAAGTGTGCTTTTTTTAATCACGCATCACAAAAGGGGGGGTTGTTTTCTGAGCGTGTGAACAAACACAGGCAGCAAAATCCACATTCAGGCAGTCAGCACTTCTGCACACAGAAACAGTTCTGACACTATTCTGTGAATGTTTGACGGTTTTCACACCTGCAGTGTGAAGCGGAGACCCCAGGACCCCAAAGGAAAACCTGAAGAACTCCTTCAGTTCCTAGTGAGTGACAGCTTTGAGCTTGGATCAGTCACACAAAGCAGACGTTCAAGTGCACCAACTGTAATGTCTGCACAGGTTCTCACTTCATAATATACATAATATATATAAAGCCAGCAGTGGTTCAGAAAACTGAGTCTCACATTGAACTCAAGATGTATACAGAAAGGGGAATCCAGATCCAGAATCAGAGTAGGAAGCCTCCATCCATTCTCTGTGATGATACACTGACAGCAGACCAGAGGAGGCAAGTCACACTACTGCTGCTGCAAGGCTGGAAGCTGTCTGTCTGCTTGTGTGTAGTTTTGGCAAACTGAGAATATTTCGTTTTTAGCCTTTTGTGGCTTCTCAGTCCAGATCAATGTGAAGCAGATCCTAAGTGAAACCCTGGAGTTGTCAGGCATGAAATTTGCGTTTAATACATAAAAAATCTGCATGTGACACTTTTGTGTGGTTCCTGTTTGATTAGAACATGGCTATGGGTATAAATTGAGACATCTTTATTGACAAGACGCTAAAAAATGTAATTTGAGCGCATTTAATTTGAATAAAATAATCAAATGAAAGAGATTAAGGCTTTTTAGGACAGATGTCTGAGCTGAAAAAAAGCAATGATTGTTGTCAGTCTGAAGTTCAGGAAGAAAGCTGCAGCATCACTTATCAGCACCTTCCAGGACTTCCTCAACCCGACACAAACTGTCCTTCTTAGCTGTGCTGCTGCTTTGTAACATGGCCATTTTCTCAAAGATAACAGGCATTTGGGGCTGTTGGTGGATCTGGACAGCAGGGGCTGGGGGAGGCGGTGTGCCACTCACGTCTGCCGCCTTCACTGAGCAGCACATGAGAGAAAGGAGAAACAATAGGAGGGGGGGAAATAAACTTCATCAACATCCTGGCTCCCAAGAAGGGAGTGCCGGGAGGAGACGGCCTTGAACACCCAGTTTAGCCTCAGACTATGTTCAACAAGATCACCACACAGTCGGTGAAGGTTTCAAGAATTAAGAACACAAAACAGTGGAAATGTAACATCAAGTCATTTTATTAGAATTAACATCTAAAAACTAAGATGAATTCAGCTTTTACTGAAAAGAAGACCCTCTGTGAAAGCCAATAGCACGGTCTGTTAGCAAATCTTCAAACGTTTAAGCTGAGATTTTGATCAGAAGCAGTGAGTGTCAATAGATTTGTCAACATTTGGTTTGTGTCAGGACAAAAGCAGGTAAGAATCAAACCACATTAACTCCATCATGACAAGATGTTTTATGAATGAAAGAAACAAGATGTATAGAAGTTCATTCATGTGTTTCCTTCATTAACAATAAGGCGCGAAATAACTGTCATCCTCTGTAAAACTTATCGCAGTGCTGAACATAACCCTGGATCTTACTGAAATCACAATGACACATTTCTGCACTACACCATCAGACAGATAAGGGAACTCTGTTCAAAAAGGTAAAGTTTAGACAGAAAATGCAGACAAGCCAGTTTCACAGATTGTCTGTAAAGAATTTTGTCTTGTAACACTTTGGCCAAAACCTAATTCTTCCTCTACCCCTACAGCTTCTCCCTACCCCTCCAGTTGTAGGGACATTGGAAGTTTTAGCGGTGTCTGAACTTGTTTTTTAAGCTGCGTATCCCTCCGCTGGTAGGGTGATCTGCGCTGTGCTTGTGCCACAAAGGAGAAATACATTTCTTCACATGTGTGTGCTCTGAAACACTGAAGTTTACATTTAACTGTAAAGGGGTTTTTACTTTTAGCATGACTTTTGAAGTTATAAAACCAATGTCGTTATTTTATTCTCCCAGCGTTGGCAGCTACACGGTAACGTAGATCACCGGCGGCGACTTTTGATGTCGTCATTGAGGGTTAGTAATTGCTTTTATTTTTTCCATAACTCTTCATTTGGAGGGCTAAATGTAGGGATAGGGAAAGCCGAAGAATTCAGATTCAGCTTTACAGACCTGAACCAGTAGGGGTCGCTTGAGAACGGTTCCGTTCTTCAAAGACATCATTTTCAAGAGGTTTAGGTTAAACTTGGTTTACATATTTGATGTTAGTCACACGACATGAACACTTGTCACAAACTGGACAAAAAAAAAAAAACTGTTGAAAATAGGCGGAGTCATGGATTCAGGCATTTCTGGCTACTGAATAAATGGGATTTGAATCACAACCTCAACGTTTTGTCTTGGGATGAGACAGTGAGATATAATTTCGTCTACCATTGTACCTCTGGAAGGGTTTTGTGGAAAGCATGTTCCGTTAGGAATCTAAAACTACACTATAAATGATGGAAACAGCAAAAGACTCTGATGGGATTTGAAAGTAGAGAAATCAAACCTCCTTCCACAAAACTCCTGTCCTTCAAAATGAAACTTCAGAAATTAAAGACTAGACAAGCTGAACTCCCTTCAAAGCTGTGAGGAGTGTTCTGAGGAGCAATGTTTGATAAATTCTGTTCATGAAGGCAAATGTAGTAGGCACATAACACTCCTTCTGGGAGGAACCTCTGCTGTTTGGAAAGCTAAATATTTCATCATGGTCCAGCTCTGCAGATCAGGCTGCTCGCCTTCACCTCAGTTTTGACCCTGTACTCCCTCCCCTTACCCAGGTATCCATTACTCAGAACTGAGGCTGGTACCGCCATGGACCCACACTTCCTCCCCCTCATTCTTCCTCATCCTTTGACTGTCTCATCTCTGCCTCCTCACTCCTCAGCTTTCTGGACAAACACTAAATTGCTGATGTGTGTAGTAGGAAAGTGTGTCCTTCTCATTCTCTGTTGGGAGTTGTTATTATTCACCTTTTGGCATTTTCATTCAGGGGTTGCCACAACAAATCACCTTTCACTTATTTGCACATTCGATTTGGCAAAGAGTTTTACGCCTTTCCTGACACAAGTTTGTATTCTTTCCGGGCTAGGGACCGGCACAGGGAGACCCAGACTCAGGCCCTCTAAAGATAGACTGTAGTATGAAGGGTCTTGCTCAAGGACCTAGACTGGAATACACTCACTGCACCCCCTGGGAAACGAACCCGCTAAAGTTAACCATCCAGATGCGGAGACTTTTTTCCTGATAAGACAAAATTTAGCTGATGGTACCAACACTGTCAAAGTTTTGGGCTTTTTTTAGGACTGAAAGGTCATCATAGAGCTTATGAGGTCAGAGTTAGTGGAGACAAGCGTGTGCAGTGTCTTTAGAGCTTGGAATCTCCCATGTTGCTTCAGCTGACGTTAAATGCTGATGAGCTTTCATCAGAAGTCCTTCACTCAGCTGGACTTTACATGTCCTTCAACTTCAAATGAGAAGAACTTTGATTGAAAACCTTTGAATTCTCATGAAACTATCTGCTGACATCTATTAAACCTAATGGCGAGTTTAATTGTTGCCATTTACTTTCAGACTGTTGAAAGCAGCTTATGTTCAGTGGCTTGCAAAAGTATTCATACCCCTTGAACTTCTCCACATTTCCTCACATTATGATCACAAACATTAATATATTTTATTGGAATTTTATGTGAAAGACCAACACAAAGTGGCACGCACTTGTGAAGCGGAAAAAAAATTATCTGTTTTCTGTGTCGTTTCTGTCGCGGTTTAGTTGTTCGTTTCTGACAGAGTTCAATTTTTATTATTCACAAAGAAAAACTGAAGAGAAGTTCAAGGGGTACTTTTACAAGCCACTGTGGTTAAGGACAAAGTCAGGAAGTTAGTTTAACACTGTTATCATTTTATAAAACAAATATATGGGTTTATCTAAAACCAGAGGCTGCATCCTCTGAGGTGTGCATGTGAGGGGCATCACAGGCCACGAAACACTGTTCCACCACTCGGAGCCCCATAAGTCCCTGTAGCTTGACGGCGTGTGGCCAGAAGCAGCTGCTCATGTCTGCTCTGTCAGATTTAATTTGCACTGGAAAACACACACAGCAGGTTCCCCTGAATGATCAGATTTATGTTCTGCTGGCAGAAAAAGACACCATCACTCTGCTTCTTTCTGGAGTTGTGGAGGGTGGTGTTCGTCCACACGTATGCTGGTCTGGTTTTCCGAGATAGGGAGTGTGTTCGCCTGTGATGCGCGTGTGGCTACAGGCATCTCTTTGTGGTCCTCAAATTTACAACTACTCTTCACTTCTGTGCCCCCCCACCCCATGCCTTTATTCAAGCTGAGAGTGTGAACATTCAGGCAAGCACACAAAGTAAAGAAAGGACGCCCTCCATCTTGTAGTCTTTGGTCCACAGTCCCATTCAGAGCTAAAATACGTTCATGGGGGGGCAGCCCCACCCCATGTTGCCCCAGCTTCAGTGGAGGTCTGCGTGGATGGGGGGGGGGTATTCCTGCTTGGCTAGTATGTAGCTTCAACCCAACAGACCCAACTTTGTTGTCACTTTGGGGACTGAGAATCAACTGATGGCAGTGGTTTTTGTTTGGGATAGTTCTTCTGCTGACTTTTCTCCAACACCAACCTACTGACGCCCGTCTGAGCTGGAAAGTCAAATTCCCATATCATGTCAAGGCCGTTTCCTGAACTGCTGTGAGCCAAAAAGAGGAGAAAGGGAACAGAAAGCCACCTGCTGTCTCTGGACCAGAGCAGCACCACGGACCTCACATCCAGGACTTTATCCAGAAGAATATGGATATGAATGTTTAGATATAAATACTTTACTGAAAAAAAAACTTCCCTCACATTCCTGGGGTTCACATCCTTAAAAACTGTGTACATAAATGAAAAGATGGTAAGAGATGTCAGACATTTTTTTTTTCAAAAGGAAGCTACTTCTTTAGCTTCATGGTTGTCTTCATTTTGGGTAGAATATGGTGCCAAAGAGTTTGAAAAACACCCTGTTTGGTGCAAAAACGCAAAAGGTTTTATATTAACAGTGGATGATGCAATAATACTATAAGATATATCCTCTTATTGTTTGAAGAGATGACTCCGTCAGCCAAAATCTGACGGGAATGTTTTGTGAATGTGGTGCTGCATTCAATGTAAGCTAAGTAATAATGAGGCTAATTTATGTGTGTGAGAGTCACAGAAAATGGGTCAACAGCAGCTGATGGGCTGCAGGTGGTGTGTTTGTGTCTGGAGGTGTGTTTTTTTGGCGGCTAAGCGGCCAGGAATGTGTGGGTGCAGTATAAACAGCCTCCAAGTTGATAACAGCAGCTGCCACTCACAACCAAACAGCTTCATCAACGACAGCTCAGGTCGTGTCAGACAAGACGGCATACAGTAAACATGAAGGAAAGATCCTGGAGACATCTCTGAGGAAGGAGCTGACCCATGATGAATGCATGTGTTTTTGTTCCAGAAAAGCAGGCGAGTTTGTGTTTAAAACCTTAATGCTTTGGATTACAGTCTGGATTCTAGCTTTACTGTGATTCTCTTTTTATAATACAAACAACATGAAAACTGTTTGATAACAAGGGGTTAAATGCTTCCAAAAAATGTGGACTTAAATGCACAACTGAAGCGCAGGAGATTTGTAATGTCAACCCTGCAGATTTAGAAGGAATTTTTCCTTCCATCATAATGTAGTGAAGCAGTCTGATACTGAAGGACACCAGATAAAAACAAGATCTTCTTTCTCAGAATCTCTGCAGTCCAGGCATGAAAACTCCTCAGTTGTTCTCAGAGCTAAGTCGTTTTTCCAGCTCAAAGTGGCAGCAGATCACTCTGTCAACCTGCTATGTTGAAGGGCTCCTTCTGCCTAGTACTGGATTATCAGCTGTTGGGGACACATGTACCCTTAGTTAGGTATGCTTCTTAAGAAAGAGTTTACTTGGTTTGAGGACTCCAGGCTGATATGTGATGAGCAAGCACTTCCCCAAATCCACTTGAGCAAACAGAAGTGGTGTCTGCAGATGCGTACCTTCCAGCTGGGCAGATTCTTCCTGTGAGGGTTTGGCTTCATTATTGTAATGGAACACAGGTCTTAGTCTCAGTACAGATATGTAGAACAGGGAACTTTACGGGAAAGGAAAGGTATAGAAGCCTATTCCATTCAATTAGAGAGGAAAATAAAGAAACGGTTGATGTTTGTTGTCATTCTGTGTTTTTCATTAAAATATTTTTTTTCGTCTCTTTTGTGAAATATATTTAAGGAATTACAAACAAGCTGAGCTCTAACCTCATCTGCTCATGAGAACTACTTGCAATTAAAAGTTGAAAGCCACAGTGTGTCCATGTCATGGACACAGCAAAAAGTTGGGAAACATTAAATATTGATCAGTCAGGTTCTCGTGATCATCATCAACTGTACCCAGCATCATCAATGCAGGGTACAGATCAGTGAAGTCCGTGCGTGATGACGCTCACGTTGTGGGTGTGGTCATCCTCGTAGCAGACAATCTTTTTTTGGAGATATTTTTAAAATGGTTTTTGATATAATTTCTTTCTTTTTCAATATATATATATATATATATATATATATATATTTGTATATAGATATAATTATTTATTGATATATTTTTGATATATTTTTTGAGATATTTTTTTTATAACTTTTCATTATAATTTTTTTCAAATGATTTTTGATATGATTTTTCTTTTTTCCAAGATATTTTTTTGATAACTTTTCAGTATAATTTGTATTTTTTTAAAATATATTTTTGTTTAACTTTCAACATGTATATTTTTTTGTTTTTCAAGATTTAATTCTGGTTTTTCTAAATCTATTTTTTCTTTGTTTTTAGATATCATTCATTCCAATCCAATTGAAGAAGGAGTCCTATCAGGTCTGGCTGACTTGTGGGACTCCAGAG
>BSAI01000131.1:938761-985293 GCA_036245035.1 Adrianichthys oophorus
ACCACCTCAAGTCCGGCGAAGACGGAACCAACCCAAACAGAGGCTTCCCACACTCGAGCTAGCACCGAACCTCTGCCGAGCGGCAGCCCGAGAACCACAGCACCGGCTCAGTCCCACACCTTTAATGTGAGCAAAGGCGTGATGGCAGAGAGGAACCTCAACAATGACAGTAAACTAGGACTCCCACCTTTTACTTAAACACGTTTTATCATGTGTTGCAGTTTCCTCAACCAGGCGGGCAGCTGGAGGTGAGAATGCACCTCATTTGGAGCCACATCTTGACACCACCCTGGGCCACCCCCCACCTGGTCCACTTTTTTTTCAGTGAGCCTGTGTGTGAGCATACAGTGCTCTCACTGAATATGCATGAAACATGAAAACCATAGATTACACAATGATTTGAACTTGTTCCTTACACGAGTTTACAAAGTTGTTTTTTGTGCAGAGATGTTGGTGACACAGCTGAAGGAAAAAGATGTTAAAACATTTGACGTATTTGCAGACTTCAGTTTTTGTTTTATTTTACCCGTGTAGAACCAAAAGAATGTCTAACCTTTTCATGAATACGTGATACATACTTGTGCTCTTTATAATTAAATGGCCTCAATTTCCAGAACAGGAAGTGGAGTGTTATAAAATTTACAAAAAAAGGAAAAAAGGGTCTTGGACCTCTTCCCATCTTTCCTTTTATTCCCACACTACTTTCCTGAGCCCATCCACATAGTTGTCCCTCCATAACACCTCAGGAAGGTCTGACCTTTCGGTCCTTTGGACCTTTTGACCTTAAGGTGAACATTTCTCTTTCAGACAAAGGAGCAGAAAATTCTGGGAGAGGTGTGCAAGCGGTTGTTCCCAGACTGGAGGAGTGGAACCTGCATGTTCGAATGGCGCCAGCACAATGGTGGGATACTGTTCGACAGGATCGACATCAGCGGTAAGTAAACACTCTTCCTCTTATATGCAGGCATACATCCCAGGTTAAAACTCATCCTGCAAACACCGACTTCTCTTCCAGTGAATAGCAGCCTTGCAGCCAACTATTATGAAGAGATCACCAAGGTGAGGGCAGCTGCACGGACACTTCAGACTGTGCACAAGCTCCTGGAGTGATTTTAATTTTTTGTCTTTATAAAAGCCCACAGACAACAAAACCCTCATTGCCATCTTGGCCTCATGTGGTTCGCTGCTTATCATGATCATAATCCTGGCGGTTTGCGCCTCACACCACCGCAGACCTTACAGTGAGAACCAGGTGAGCAGCGTTCAGTCTTCCTCCTGCAGCTGTGGGAGTTTGACAGGTTCCCACACACACTGCTGTCACTTTGATTTGATGTGATTCCAAAATGGAAGTGGTAGCAGAGGATGTACCTCTGAGGTTTTCAGATAAAAGCTAAACTGGTTCAGATAAAAACTTGATCAAGTTTCTGCTTCAATCCGACAGGTAAGTTTTCCTCTAAGAAGATGCTGCTTTGCTTTATTGGCAAATATAAAAATGGATTTCATTTCCATCATTAACATGTGTTGTGACTAAAGATAACATGCTATAGTAAATATTACTAGTTTCTGCTAACTGCACGACTAAAAGCTGCAACAGACAAAACACTTGATCTCACAAAAATGTTAGAAAACAGGAATCAAAGTTTCAAAAATCCAAGCAAGAAAACCCCAAATCAGTAATGCAAAACATTCAAGTTTAAGATTTTATCAATCCAGAAGGGTCTGACTTTATTGCGCTCGTCTCTGCAGCAACATCTGACTGAGGAGCTTCAGGTGGTGGAGAACGGTTACCATGACAACCCCACTCTGGAGGTGATGGAGGTACAACCAGAGATGCAGGAGAAGAAAGTGGCATTGAACGGCGAGTTTAACGACAGCTGGATCGTCCCCATTGACAACCTGTTGAAGGAGGAGATCCCTGACGAGGAGGACACCCACCTGTGAGGACCAAGTCGGGGAACAGTTGCTGCCACGCCTCGCCCTTGTATTCTGTCTAGCAGACATAAAACTATGTCTAAAAAAAAGAAATTATTTTTCTAAATACTATTTCCATAGGGCTGCACGGTGGCGCAGTGGTTAGCGCTCCTGCCTCACAGCAAGAAGGTTCCCAGTTCAAGTCCTGGCTGGGGGACCTTTCTGTGTGGAGTTTGCATGTTCTCCCCGTGCATGCGTGGGTTTTCTCCGGGGACTCCGGCTTCCTCCCACCGTCCAAAAACATGCTTCATAGGTTAATTGGTTACTCTAAATTGTCCCTAGGTGTGAATGTGAGTGTGCATGGGTGTGTGATTGTGGCCTGACTGATAGACTGGCGACCAGTCCAGGGGTGTCCCCTGCCTTCGCCCATGAGTAGCCGGGTTAGGCTCCGGCAACCCCGTGACCCCGATAAAGCGGATTGGAAAATGAATGAATGAACTATTTCCATGTCTGTGGCAGACGCCTGACAGCATCCTGCTCTTTTTAAAGCCCAAAGTGTGCTTCATTAGGAAGAGAGGGCAACAGTAGCACCGCAAAGCCTTATACAAAAGAGGTCCTGACTGCAGCCAATGCATTGACCATGATTATATACCCAATCAATTCTTTATTTTGGGACGCAAGGGCTTCATCAAATTGAGTTTATTTAATCCTATCTAAATTCTTTTAACAAAAACATAAATTCAGTGGTTTGATTGTTTAGGGAAAATGCAGCTTTAACCCGACTGCAGGTTCCACCCAAGCAAAACAAGAGTTTAGTGTAGTTGAAGAGAAAGCAGCTGCTGAAGGTCAACATGAAGGTCGTAGAAACTTCTAGACACATTAGGTCCAGTCAGGAGACAAATTCCTCATTTTCCAGAGGAAATGACATTTTTCTCTCTGGTGCAAAGACTAGAAGTTAGTTTACCCTCAACTATTTTTCTACTGAATTTTTTTTTTAGAAGACTCCAAGAATATAGGCTGAATAGCGCTTTTCTACCTTCCTTGAAGGCCCAAAGCGCTTTAGTGACATTCACACACTGATGGCGGCTCCTCTGCCCACAACACTGGAGCCGACCTTCCACCAGGGCCCACGTGGGGATTAGTGTCTTGCCCAAATACATTTTGACACATGGGCGGGCATCAAACCTGCAAACTTCCAATCAGAGGTCAACTGCTGCGCCACAGCCACCCCATAAAGGCTAATTTCCTTTAAGCATCATCAGCCCTTATGCTCACAATGTTGTATCCAATTTTTTTATTCTTTAAAGTCCCACTCCGATCATCCTCTGATCTATTGTCAAAGTGTTCTCCAAGCTATTTTAATTATTATTCAATTTCTAAGCCAAAATGTAAAAAAAAAACCTGCCGTTTTCTAGGACATAGCTTCTGTGAAGCGATAGGAGTTCATTAGAAATTTACCTCTGAATTACCCCCCATTTGTAGCAGCTACGTCACTGCTTCAGGCTGTTTTAAACGCCATTTTGGTCTGCTCCTGAGTCACAGCAATTTGAAAGAAATACTCAGAAATGCAGTTTTAATCTTCATTTTCTCTATCATGAGAAAAATGCTACAAGAACACCTTCAATACACAGTTTTCTTTGGAGTGGGTCTTTAAGAATCTGGCTTATTATCAGATTAGAAAAAACCCATGTAAGAAAATGTTTCCTGGATGCCCTAAAGCCAGACTGAATGATGGTTTTGAACAGAAGCATGAAAATGTTCAGAGGAGTTAGTGGGTATTTCCAGCTGGATGAAGCTCCTCATGTCTTGAAACTGAGCTTTAAGTCTGGACCAGTTTTGGCCTCAGAACGTGATCACATTAAAATCAAATGCTGTCACAGAAAATCATGACTAAATTTAAGATTTTAACTTCTCCCAGAAACTTTTGTATCAACATTGTGAAATGAGGGATTTTGAAAGATGAACATTTAGGAAGCATTTTTTTTTCTTACCTTAAAATCTTCTGTAATTTCAGCTGAATTGTGAATTTTGTTCAATCGTCCGAGTCCACAGTTCCATCAGCTTGGACAGGAGTTTGCCAGCAATGATGTGTTGTAGAGCGTACAACACTGTGTCGGTTCCACACAGACAACCACATGGTTCTACTGGGACAACAGATCTTCAGCTGATTCGGAGTAACACATGCAGAAAACGGTCAGCTGAATTCTACCAACAGTGGAGAACATTTTCACCCGGTCTGTGGGTTCTTCCATTTACAGATAAAAACATGATTTTCTTTTCAATAAAACGTTAAATGTGCATGTACTTTTACTTGTGTGAAAGGCTTTTCTAGTCCTGTATGTCTCTGAAATGTATTATTTCACTGCTCTTTTGTTCACATACTCATGTTATCAGTGTTTCTTTGTATTTAAGGTTTGTTTGCTAATGAAGCAGAACAACAGGGGTCTGACACACTGGAAAATGTACATTTTTTTACCTGTTCTTCTACTTTTCAGATTTGGCAATAAAAAAAAATGTAAAAAAAACTTTTTTAGAATACTTTAGTGTTTCAAGATGCCACCAGGGGGCAGAAACTCAGACTGCACTTAGAAAAACTTGAACAAAATACAATCTTTATTCAGTATGTACAGTACATACAATGCAATACAATATGTTTTCTACACATTCACTGCATCCACAGAGTAGTGCTTTGTCAGATCACCAGCCTTTAAACTCCTGCCCGTCCATGGATGCAACAAAGTAAATGCTGAGTTCCTTAAACAAACTGCTGTATTTGGCGTTGTGTGTTTGATTTTTACTAAGGTGCTGAAACTCAAGTTTAGTGTAGGAAATGGAACTGCTTGAACATCACCACCAAACCACACACGTCCCTACTTAGTCTAATCCTTTTTTACGTTTACTCTGCATCTGAGAAAAATCAAACCCTTTCAAATTTAGAGTGAACTCCTGCAGCTTTGACTTCATCTAAGAACTTTGGGTCAGAACATCCCATTGAAAATCCCCATCCCCGTGAGGGGCCTCAAGTTCAGCTCTTCAAGGAACAGTACTGACAGTGTGGAGCCTGAGTCATTAAAGCTCATTCTGGAGTGGATTTCAGTTCCTTTGGTGGTGCATGAACTCAACACGGGAGACCACGTCACCTTCTGCACGTACCTGCTGCAAAAGCAGGGGGTGCCCTTAGTTTAGCTTTTTCCATCATGGCCAAACACAGAACATGCAGAACAGAACATTCAGACTTGATGAGCAATGCAGCGCCACACGCTGGTCTGTGTGAGAAAGGCATCAGACAAGACACTTAAAAGAGCAAACTTCAAGGTATTTTCTAGGATTGTGTTTCAGATTCATTTTCTTTTTAAGGAATGTAAAAATTAGTTTTTGATTTATCGAAAAGAATTTTTAGAGACAAAAATTTTTTACAATAAACTGACGAGATAAATAATACTTCAATCTACAGTTAGTTCAGTTTCTTCACGCACACTTTGACCAAACTTCGGTTTTAAGAATTTTGTGTGGGAAAAATTGGTAATGGACTAAATGATAATTACAAAGGTGATAAACAACAGCCTCACTCTGATACATTTATCCACATTACAATGTTCGATTGTGATCTTTCACTGCCAGATTCTAACTTTAAAGTTCTTTTAGCCATCAGCATCATCCTCATCAAGGCAGGTACCAGAACATTCACTTTAGTTTGAGAGACAGTGGCACTTAAACTCCTGTCTGCTCTGCCTGCTGCTGTTCAGAAACTGCAGCAGCGAGTTAGTGAAATGCTGCAACAGCAACATGCACTTGCAGCAAAGCAGCACTCACTATCCACCGACCACTGCTTTACAGACAGCCTAAAGCTTTGTGTGAAGAATTGTGGATCTGCGGCAGAAACTAAAGGAGCAGAGTGGACCTCCAAAATCACAGAATTCCACTTCAAAACTCAGAAATCAACTAAACGGGCCACGCATATAAACGGGGGTTCAGTCTTGAAGCATGTGTGTGAAAGATCATTCCTGTATATTTCTTAAGTGTTGTTTCATCTGAAAGTTATAGTTTCTTTAATTGAAATTCTGAGACTGACTGTACTTTTTCATTGGTCTGATAACTAAATGTTGAGTCATAGCAAAAAGCTTGCTTTTTTCCCTAGAATTTAAAAAAATTAAAGTATTATAAAAGCACTCAAAGTGACAATGAGAATCTGTATTTTTTGCTGAGAAGATGCCTGCCTGCAGTGAATAATCCAGTAAAGCTTTAAGGTCTTTACATACTGGTTCAGCATTGTCCTATTGGTGTGTTAAAGGAGATGTCTTTAAGGGTTTTAGTCTTTTCTTACTTTTTACACGCAGCTTGAACTCCTGTTTGCTGCGTGCGATCATGAGTAAACAAAAGCAGATGAGGAAAAAGACCAGCCCACCTCCCCATCAGTCCTTCAGTTTTATGTGTCGGGACACGGTCATTAGGAAATAAATAACATGGCACACAGCTGCTGCAGCTTCTCTGCTGTGTTAGAGGACAGTGATCCAGATCGATACACTTCTGACTCCACAGTAAGTAAACAACTTCAATCAGGCAGCTGACGGAAGCAAAACCCAACAAGCCCACACCATCATTCTCCACCACCATGCTTCACAACTGCTTTGAGGTGTTTGTGCTAAAATGTTGTGGTTCTTTGTTCTCCCAATTTGTGGTGATAAAGTGATCAGCTGGTGGAGTTTGAATCAACACCCCCTTTCAGCTTCTACACAGGCATGGCGCCTGCAGCATGAACCAAAGACTCCTGATAAGAGACAGATGGATTTCTATGAAAGAGTGAGCTGCACTGGGGATTCAGTTTAACCAATAAGAGTCTAAAAAGTGTTGTGAAAGATTTAGGTTGAGTTGCCAGTTCAGCAGAGATAATCAATCTTTATAAATGCATATATTTTTCTGTATCTCACAGTAAACTTCAAAGCTATGACAATTGAAGAGCTTTCTTATTCATCAGCATGGTCATTACTGCAGGTAATGACTGTTACAATGAAGATCAGTCAAATATTAAAACCAAAAACTTCAGAAAAATATGAGGAGAGATGATGAAAAACTGTTTTCAAATAAATAAATGGATTTTTCTCACAGGTGACCACAGCTTCCATCGCCGCTTTGCTCCCTCCAGATACACCTGTACGGCTGTCATATACTTTGTGTGTAAAAATCCAGCATTTGGAGGAGAAAAAAAAAACTGCAAAGAAATGTATCTTTTTGGCTTAAAGAAGAAAAATCGACATGAAAAAACACAAATGTTATTTTTGGTAGACTTGAGTGGGTTTAACACGCTCCAGAATGTCTTTGTTCTTTTTCAACAAGCGCCGTGACTCTCTATATGGGTGTCGTCGGTATGCAGCCTGCTCAGACGCAGCTCAGTGTGATGGAGTGCAATCCAACCAGTGGGATTTGTGATTACAAAAATATCTGGTTTCTGTCTCACATTCGTACACAACAGGGAGTTCAACCAGTTTATTGGGTAAGGTGTTTTAAGGTGAGATGCTAAAGGGTAATGAGGTCTACCAGATTGCCCTTCGGTGGTGTCATGCTGTCTGGAAAGAAGTTGACTAGTGTGTCAAAGAGCTGCGTCCTCTGAGCGTACGTCTGATCAACGTCGGAAAAACCTGTCAGAGAAAAAGTGAAGAGGCGATTAAATGAACATCAGCAAAACATCTCTGTTATTGTTGTCTTACCAAACCCCAACTATAAAACTAGACAGAGGATTATTCCCTGACTGAACAATGTATTTGAGCAAACATTTTAAAAAGTTGATGGTGTAATTCTTCCTCAAATTTGCCTCCAGTTGAAACAGGACTCTTGAACACTGCAATGGTGCCCGGTTTTGTTATGTCTTGTGTTTGTGTCAGTTACACAGCACCCACTGTCTGAAAGGACCTTGTTTGGATTTGGGAGGTTACTCCATTGTGACGTTGTGAACCCCTGATGTCAGGAAATGTTGAATGAGATAAAGCAAGTTGTTAAGTCGTAGGTTCATTTCACAGCAGGTTGGACTGTCTCAGCATTACCAGGTGAAACTGCTGTGCTGCTGTGAAGGTTTTCTGCCACAACAACCAAAATGTGTGAGAGTCCCATTTTAAGCTGCAGGACACGGCAGAACTTGATCCCAAAGCACAGAGGCACCAGCAACCAGTGGATGCAGCTTATTTTTTCAAGATAAAAATACTTATTGGGGTTCATTTGTTCACAAAAAGTGTGATAAACCACAGTCATGTGTCTGTCTTTACATTATGGAGTGGAAGAAGTAGTTTAAAGCAAGTGACATTTACTCCAAACCTGTACCTCATCAATGAAAGAACCTCAGCCTAATTCACAAGCAGCAGTTATTTAGCCTGAAACCTGTTATCTATTGTAAATGAGCACAGACAGAGAGCAATGCAAACAATATTTACATCCCAAACAAGGAAACAGAGCTAACTTGCATTTTGGCTCTGCTGTGATCGCTTTCTTATGTCGTTGTGCTTGCAGGGTTAACAAACCTCCAATTCTTTTACTTCAATCAATCTCCTTCCACCCATATGTGTTTCTCTGCTTGGAAACCTTTTTTGTTCGATTAATTACAGTGAGATAAAAATCAGCAATCAAATCATACAACCAGCCTGGTGACTTTTTTTTTTTTTTTTTTAGAGGAGGAGGATATGGGGGAAAGGGGAATCACCAAACAGCTTATTTCAGACAGGAAGGGAAACGGGTAACTAGCAAAATGTTCTGAGTTGTAAAGCAATAAACAACTGAACACTGCTGTTTAGCGGATGACTCCACAAACTCTTACCCAGAGGAATGAAATCTGAGCCGGACTTGAAAAGAGCTGATGGCAGGAGCTGGAACTGAAACAAGGACCAAACATCTACCGTCACTCCAACATCCAGCTGCACTCAGTTTGCAATATACATTTCCTGTAGGAGAAAAGGAGGGACTGTGCACAAACGCACCTCTTTGATCTCGTCAGGGTCTGTGTGGTCGACGGTGAGCGACAGGTCATTCTGCAGATACTTCAGAGCACTTAGTGGCTCTGATTGGGCTTTTTCTTCGAATCTGCAGTCAAAAGAAATGGAGGGTAAAACAGGCTGCTGATACAGCTACTAACCACTAGATGGTAGTAGAAGCAAAGAAACCACTGGTTTGCATTGGTAAAGCAAAAAAATTGACACTTTTATCTGAAATCTTGCATTTGAACCTTGAAAATACAAAAACAAATATGCAGGTTTTTGTACCATAAATTCATTTCCAGTATTGTCCTCTGAGTTTTTGTCCCTGCTTGTCCAGATAATGTACTTCAACTGATGTCATTTTCTGACAGAAGGCCTCTCTTTGCAGATTAATATTTATCTAAAGCGACATTTATCATATTTCTGTGGAAGACATGCATATGAACATGTACACTTTCTAGAATAATCTCCACAAAGTACCTTAGATTCAACGTTTCAACTGAATGTGTGAAGAACTTCATCCTAACAGAGTCAGCATGGTTTTTGAAAATATAAAATGGGATATAAGATTGTCATCCCTTTTCTTTTCAGAGCGTGAGCAAGATCCCAGAGGTTCACTGGCAGCTGGGCACACGAGCTAAAGGAATCAGTTTTTCAGCAGGAGAGAAAAGCTACAGGCCTGTATTTCCTGATGAGGTATCTGCAGTGGCGGAGCAGGTACTCCTTAGAGGGCCGACACAGTCGGAGGGACCAGAAGTCATCGAGGCGCATTTTAGGAGAGCAAGACTTTCCAGGGTTTCCTCCAAAGAGATAATGTACCTGAAGCAATAAAAGCAATGAAAATGTGCTGTAGCTTTTGTACACGCCAACATCCAAACCAAAAGAAAATTAAGCCCCAAAAACTCATCTAAAACCATTCTAAGATGAGGAACATTCAGAAATCCAAGTGAGCCTGAAGTTTTACAAAGATTTTGTTTCTTTCTATTTTGAATTAAAATCAAAGAAGTCAAAAAAAGGCTCTGACAGAGACGTGTGTTCATGTGCCTAAAAGAGAATGCAGCGTAATGTGCACACCTAACCTCTTAACACCACACCTTTAGCTTCAGTGTTTACATTCTTTCAACTACTGCAACTCTACAACCGTTTACGCGATCAATGTCAGAATATTTTACGCAATAAACATGAATCAGCTGATTCTGTTGCAAAGACTTCCCGTCAGAATCAGCAGAGTCACTTTGATTACGTAAACGGTTGATGATTTACATTCTGTCAAAGAGAGTCTGTTATTTAGGTATTGCCGGCGACATCTCCAGCATTAAAAGGTTAAACTTGCATAGAAATGTACATGCGTGCCCCACCTGTTGCATAACATGAATAGAAAATGTAAGTTAGTAAATATTTTTATAAAAAGAACAGAGTAAAGCTCGGAAATGTTCATTGTAGGGTTTTTACTCTTTGTTCATGCTAATTTCAATTACGTTAAATAGAGTTGGGTCAATTTTATTTCCATCTATAGATTTCATAAAAAAACAAAATAAATCTTTTCTGAGTTAAACAGACAAATATCAAAATTTTGTGTACAGTGTTCCCTCGTTTATGGTGGAGGTTATGTTCTAAAAATAACCCGAGATATGTGAAAAGTAGAATTACACTTTTTTTAAGGCTGTAAAACTCCTCAATACACATGAGAGGGTAACAGCATGACAGAGCAGCAGGATGAAAGACAGAAAGGGGGCTAAAAACGTTCCTGCATTTAAGTTTAAGCAGGAAAGGTATGCTACAGCTGTGGCCGTTCATCTACATCCTCTTGCCAGTCCCTAGACTGGGGTGTAACAAGCTATACCACAGTGTGTGCAAGTGTGTTACTTTGTGCATCTCGTCGTAGACGAGCTGGTGTGCAAAGCGAGGACAAGGCTCCTCCTCCTGCAGGGTCTTGTTTGGGTTTTCTTTCACTGATTGATCATTCTTGTACACGCATGACCTGAGCAGAAACAAACACATGCAGGATCAGGAAGTATCTCTGTAGTAGAAATCTCCAAAGCAACAAAAACACTCAGGGGTGAGGAAACTTTCTCATTGAAGGCTTGGATGCTGGCTCACAAATGAATGAGCACATGTCCAAAGTTTTTCAGTGATGACTGACTGTATGCTGAGGACAAGAACATGTCCTGTTTCCAACAGGACTGCACAAGTCATTCAATCCAGACAGGCCACGTGAAAAATACTAATGCAAACAAGATGCTAGGTGCTGGCAGGATAAGCAGCTGAGTGTGTGAGGAGGACTTTGGCATGCTGACGTGTGCAAACATGTGGAGTGTTAGTAGTGAGTGTTTGCTGCACAGTGGCTCGTCTGTTGCAGTAAAGATCTCTGTGACGACAGGCTGGTAAATGTGTCAGTCAACTTTAAGGTTGTCAACAATTAGTAAACGTCATCAACTATAAAAAAATCATCAATGCTAATTTGGTTCTGTCAACGTGTCTTTTTTTTACATTTTAATGTTATTTGGAACGCAAATCACAATAGAAAGTATTGTAGTATTGTAAAGTATTGAAGAAAAAGATAGATACAAACTACCTTTTTCTTCTATATGTCACTGCAGCACAACAGCCACGCACAAGCACATGAAGGAAGGATCCTGCAGTCATGGCGTCTTCTTCACTATCCTTGGCATCTTTGTCAAAGTAGTTTGTACTCACATCTTATTATTAGAGAATGGGTGCAATGTTTTCGATCATCTTGCTATTATTGGGCTACAACGAGTATCTGAGTACCATAAGGTACACTTAGCCTAAACCTTTATCAAAAATCGGCCGTGCACCTAATGCACGGAGATGTCACTTTTGTGTGTACCAAGTTCCAAAATCTGTAGAAAATATTCTTTCGTGACTTTGGGAAGCGCTTCGCTCAATTGACTGTCAGACCATTTATTGCTGAATGTGCACACAACCCGGCTGCGTCGAGTCGTGTTTAAGCTGCCACTTTTAAAGAAAAGTCTGTGCAAACGCGCATAGAAGTCCAGAAATTGTGCTCAACACGCATTTCATAGACTTCTTAGAAAGCGGAAGCTTAAATGCCAGCCGACGCAGCCATTCTGTGTGCTCTCCACGGGAGCGGCGGGCGCACAGATGAGCACGCTGTGCTCATTTTGAGGGACACAGGTGAGTCACAGACAGTGATTCTGGCAAGTAGTGCTCCTGGAAAATAGTGTGGCAGGCGGTAAAGTTATACCAAATCCTTAGTTACTGCAAAAATCCACCTTAGTGCAAGGAAAACATAAAGATCAGCACAGCATGTCAGAGCGCTAGCTTTACCCGGCCATAATGGCCTGCGCAAATAAGCACACGCAGTTCCAAAAACACACGGATAATTTGTCTGACAGCATTCCTTTGTCTGTTTGTTCAGGAGATGATCATGTTACTAAGGTAATGTGCTGAATTTGAACATTTTTCCCTGCGCAGGTGACAACTACAATGGAGTACGCATCTGATCTTGCGCGCTCCGGGAAATCTGTGCTCCCCTCACGTGCACAGTTGCGTGCCGCACATCCAATCAAACTTTACGCACGTTTTTCCAGTTTGTTTGTTGCACACGACTCTCCGCAAGAGTCACTCTGATTCCGACCTGCTGAATTAGTGTTCGATCACACTCCGTGTGGTTCCCTTCATGTCTTAAGAGAGAGGTTTCTGGTGTGACCGGAAGAAAAATGGAAGAGTCTGTGTTTGTGGCAGCGATGGATGACAGATGGTGCACACACTTTTACAAAGCCTGGGAGGCAGCGCCAGATGAGTTACGCCACCCTATGTGAATGGACACCCAGGCTAAGGTCTCTGCTTTAACGTTTGTCTGAGTCTTCGCTAAAGCCGGCATCATTGCTGAACAACCGCCAGGCAATGAGACAGACTCTCACAATGATGAGAGGGAAGCTGGCATGTTTGATTACGCAGCTGTTTAATTCAAATGAATATAACTAATTAATTACAAATGCAATGCTTCAGAACGTTATGTGTTGCACAACCATGGGGATAGAAAAACTCTGGAGAACATAGGATACAACAGTGACATCTAGGCTTTGTTTACTGGTGAAGTTAGCCAGAAAGGTGACCAAAAAAAATGTGTTTAAAGTGACAAACACCATTTCTTTCGGTCTAAATCTTTGTGTTTTTATTAGTTATGTTGATTCTGATCTCCCATTCTAAATAAAAGTATAAATGATGGTAATTTAATACATTCAGTATAAAGACGTAGCTAATTATGGCTTTTTTGTGCTAGCATTAGCTTACCTGGTACCTTAAACTTCTTATTTTGTTTAAGGTGAAATTGAAATTCATTACCTATTCATGTAAAATTTCAGTTTCTGTTAATGCACCATATGCAGAGCATTAACAGGGCCACACATGACGCAGACCTCCATGGACTGAGTACCAGAACTGTCACCTTTTGTGTAAAAAAAAAAAAAAAAAGTTGCACATCAGCTTACAATAATGAACAATAATTGTTGACTAATCAAAAAAATAATCGGTGACTAATCAACTACTAAAATAATTGTTAGTGACAGCCCTAGTCAACTTCCTGCAAGTGCTGCTGTGGGTATGATAACACTGACATGCCAGAGGGTGAGGGTTGTTTCCAGTCCTACCAGTTATTACGGGCAATGTCATAAATCCAGAACGAGTTGCGCACGTTCTCCTCACGCTTGTCCTTATCTTTGCTGAGTCCTGAGAGAACATGGATCTCATTGAGCTCAGGGTCGATGGTGGCCCTCTGGGTGAAGCCTGTCATTGGAACTGCATTCAAAAAAGGGAAAACAGATCACTCAATAGGGAATCGTTTAAAAAGTGAAAACATTTGTTAGAAGCATCACTAAAGAAACCATAAAGCTTCAGAAGTTCAAAAAAGATGCATTCTACTTGACAACACAATGAAAAGCGTTTGTGTGTATCAACCAAAAAGCATTAAAAAAAGAAGAAAAAATCCACTAATTTACTGCGATGCCATAAGGCTTTAGTTTAATCACAGGAATCAATATGCCTTAATGCATTTGACCCTCTCTAACTTTACTGTGTTAACGACTCGCTGCAAGAAGACCACTCCTTGTGTGTCAAGAATGTTCTTCTTAAGAGCCCCAGTTTCCTGCAAATTCTGTTAAATGTCCTTATACTTACAATGAGTCAATGTTGACTCAATAAGAGACAGTATTTTCTCATTTGTGAAACCAATACTGAAGAAACTGTTGGCAATGTGGTCTCTCAAATGGAAACACCTTATTGGTTCTTTTTTTAAAATTCAGTTCAATGTTATTTATTTAGACCAATATCACAATACCGTTGTCTCAATGGGCTTCACATTGGTATTTCTGCAAAAGAGCATCAAGTCAGTCATGACATTTAAACAATATGGATGCTAAAACTAAACTAACTTTTTTGTTGTTTGTGTTTCATTTTATTTTTTGGGGGTAAACAGCCTTTTGCCTCATAAAGTTATTGCCTTAATCTTGTAAATTCTCAGCTTCTAACTAACCAAATCACAACTTTATTCTTGTAAAATACTGTTTTACTCAGTTTTACGATTTATACTAAAAATGTTGACTTTTTTTTACTCCTGGAGTAACTTTTCTACTGAATGATCTTGCAGATCTTGAAGGTACATTTTTTCCAGGAAAAAGTCTAGAAAAAAGACGCTCCTTGACAATATTCATTACAACAAAATAAGCTGAACAATATATTTTTAGATCCAACTGTAAATTAAAAAGTCTAAAAGACACAGACCACCTTGAAGAATGAGCTACAACGTTAAACTCATTTCAACAATGGACATCAGGGCTCTAAGGCAGATCTAACATTTCACAACTTTTTGGAGAATGTGTAAAGAAAGATTAAATTGCAGAAACATGACTTTAAACAACAGAAGTGTTCATCAAGTTGAAGATGAGTCACCTAAGCTGACCTAGCCTGCACAGATATAATGGTCCGGCTTACATCAGCAAAGCAGACTCACACCTGAGAGCCTTTTTCCTGCAGGACTGTTTGAACTTGCTGCTTTCTTGCTGCCAAAACATTTGCTGTTCTTTCTCTCAATTACCACTCGGCAATCACTCCCTGCTTACTTTTTCTTTATTTTCCTTTCATCCAGAGTTGCCAAGACTGAGATGAATTCAGTTACACTAGGCCACGTGCATCCACGGTGAAGAAGCTACGCTGATTTCTGAAACTGTATCTGAAGTCTAAATGTTATTGGAACCATTCCAGATGGAAAATTAGGATTTGAAGATAAATAGGAAAAAGAAAAATAGAACATCACACTATTCTTCCAAGTATAAATAAAATATGTCTCAGAGAAGATACATCACTTTCATAACAAAAAGGTGAATATCGTATTGTATCTTCCAATAATGACTGGTCTCTAATAGACGCTGGGCTCCTTTAAGAACTGTTTTGAACATGGATTACTGAGCAAAGGAAAAGGTGCCGTGTCTCGGCATGAAAGTGAAACTGATTTTTGATATGGAGATTGACGTTCACAGCCAGTGTGAATCAGAACAGAATCAAATGTTCTCATAATTTCTATAAATCCTGAAATGTTTATCTGTTATTTTCTGCATTTTGTGATCAGATTTTATGCAAAATGAACCTATTAACCATCAGCATTCTGTCTGTGGCGGAATAAACGCCGGGTCAGCAGACTTTTTTTTTTTAAATAAATGCCCCGGCTACTATTGGAAGATATACGGTATCTTAAAAACAACAGCAGTTCATGAGTGTTGTAAACATACTGTCCCATAGCAGTATCTATTTCCACATGAGAAAAAGCCCATTCTTCACTTTGGTGATGAGAGGGGCTGCACAACGCTGACAGCACACAGTCCTGCACAGATGATCCAGTTCTCACAGCGGACTGCAGCATCTTCAAAGGATCCTCTGCTGTTCTATCATCTGATTCATTTTGTTTTGCTGATTTCATAGCTGGGTTATTGTTAAAGGGTTCTATAAATAAAATTGATTGATCTGCACCTATTAAGAATACTCTTTTTCAACAAAATGCAAAAGCTTTGACATCTACATTTATTGATTAGTAGACAACAGTAAGACAAACTCTGTCTATCAAGAATGACAGATGAAAAGAAATATCTAAGTTCTCTTTATCCCAAAAAAGCTTGCTTTCATTCATTTTTTTCTTTCTTCCAGCGTTTTAAACCGATCTCAAGAGCGTCTCATTTTCAGTCCATCCACTGACCAGACGAACCTCCAAAGGGATTGCAGCCCCTTGCCACCAACCTGCAGAGTTCTGTCTGAGGCTCAGACACAAAGTTGTGCTGCAGCTGACAGACAGCTGCAGTCTCAACCCGAATTTACACTGGTCCGTCTGCGGTGCGTCTCTGTTGCGTTGTGTGGGGAGTCCATCTCACAAACATCAGTTAAATTAAATTGACTCTGTTGCATCTCTGGTCTGTCCCTTCTTCCCCCAGGATCCCCAAAGAGTGATTTGTCCTACCACCCCATGTCAAGTAGTTTGTTCTAATCTATTTGCTTAAGCAATATAACCTGTGCCCTTTCCTTCCTGAATTGTTGTAAAATCCACGTGTTGTATCATATATGATGTTGTATTTTTGAACCTTTTATTGTCCATGGTGATAGTGGTTACTTGGCATATTTGCATAAGGACGTCACCTTAAATATGAAATTAAACCTTATTAAGTTTTATTTTAAAAATTACAATGGAAGTTTTTTATTTTGAAACTTTGACTTGTTTCCGGCTCGCCAGCTTTTCCCACAAATTTGACACATTAACAGACTGGAAGTAGTACTCCTGTGTGAAGCTTGAGTTGTGGAGGGATGAATGTGGAACACAGACATGGCGGAGGAGATGTAAACTTTCTGATTGATTAATGAACGTTTCAGCTTTAAGACATTGCTATGTTTCCTGAAGGTGTCTTCCTTGAACCCACAGTGCATCTCAGAATGTTAGCTTCATGGTCTGCTGCTTGGCCCCGTTTCTGTGTCAGCTGTTTCCTGTCTGTAGATACACTTAGCTTTTATGAAAACTTACTGAGTACAGAAACTGTTTGAATCACTACACCAACGAATACAAACTTCCCACCACATTAAATCCAGCTCCATGAAGCACTCTGCAGAGTGCAGCTCTGTCTCAAGTGCTTAAAACAGATTCATTAAGTGTCATTGTGAAGGATGCTCTGCGGCAGAGCTGCACATACTTTTGCGCTCATCTTTTTTATAACCTGAAGTCAGTCTTTAAATGTGACATTTTTAACATAAAGAAAAGAAGTGATACCTTGAAAAAACTCCAACTGTTAACTGTTAAATTCACTGCTGGATTTAATAAGGTTGTGTATTACTGCCAAAATACTGAATCGATCTGATGTCAAATCATAGATATTTCTTATAATGTTAATTTGTTTGTCAAATTGGTGTGGGGGTGGGGGGTTGCCAACAAAACAAAACGACTTCAGAGGAAAATAATTTTTTGATTTGATGAGACAACATTGATTTTCTAAACGAGCATCAACTTCGTGACAATTTTTTTTTACTGAGCATCAGTACTTTTTTCCTCACTTAGTTTTTGTAATTACTTATTACTAAATTATTATCTTTATTAAATTAAATTTATTAAATTAATTACTTTATTAAATTATTAACTTATTAACTTTACTTATTACCTATTTGAAAAAGTAATTCACTACTTGTTACTTTACTTTTTTCCACTAATACAAATTCTCAAGGGAAAAACTGCTTTGCACAAACAAGATCCTCTTGTCTTTCATTTAACGTGGAAAAAAAAAAAGACCTTTAATAACCTTCAAAAAATATTTTTAATCTCAATATGACTTATCTGGTTAAATAAAGGTAAACACATAAGATAAAACTAAATAATAAAAAACTATGTTTTTAAAGCAATAACTTTGTGCAAGGTATGAACACAGTTCAAGACATAACCTGGCATCATTTGAATTCGGACAACAGTGTGAAAAATGACACAAAAATAAGATACAGCATATGTGGTCTATGCTACAGCTCAAAGCCAGATGTGGAAAATACTGTTATATTCATATTAATCTCTATCAAATCTGCAACCAAGCCAGTTTTTTTGGAAACACAAAGAACTATTAAATGCCTTCATGTTCATTCTGGCTGACTTTATGTATTCCACGACAATGAGTTGCACCCAATGCACCAGTCACTCACCCTTTCTACACCTGCCTTTCTTTTTGTGCACAGTTCTGCACGGCTACGAGTATACCAAACAATAAACCCCAACCCGCCCCTGCGGAGCGCAAACTTATATTGACCCGTCGCGTGCAGCTTAGAGAAAAAAATAAAGAATGAAACGGTAAATTAATATAGAAAAAAATCGGCTCCAAGTCACAGAAAGAAGCGGACTCTTGCCTTTCACATCATTTGTAACAGACACATCAGCTCACGAGGTGGGTCTCTGCTCTGCTGCTCACCTGCTGCTCCGCGGAGATTGCAGGACTACTTACAGGGCAGCATCTCTTTTGGTCTTATCTTTGAGCCAGTTTGGAAATTACAGTGACTGCAGCAATGAGTGCATGTCTGTACTTTGAACGATCTCCAACTCTGCGCGTACGTGTGTGCGCATATGCGCCAGTTACTCTGTTTTGTTTTTAAATTTATCTGCGTTTTCGTTTCATCTAACCGAGAGAAAATGTCAGAGCCTACAAAACCTAAGTAACGAGGGTTTCTATAGTCCAATAACTGTAATTAATTACGGAAATTTGAAGTGTAATTTGTTACGTTACTCCGTTACTAATAAAAGTAATTAAATTACAGTAATTTGTTACTTTGTAATCTGTTACCCTCAGCACTAGTAATTGAAACTGTTTTTTACCCATGCCAGAGTCCTTCTTGGTGCCATCAGAAATTATCTCGACATGGTCTCCGTCCACATCATAACTGAAGAAATCATTGAGGTAAGTCTTGGACCTCTGACCTCCAAACACATAGAGGCAGCGGTTTCTCTGGAAGAGAACAGGATCCTCAGTGAATCTTTTATGGAAATAATCTGGTGCGAGGTTGTATTTGAACATCTGTGCAGACTTACAGTGTGAAAGAGCATGCAGTGTCCAATGCGAGACTGAATATCCTCTGGGCCGGCGTTGCAGGAATCTTCCCTCAGCAGGCTCCATGACCCTGCCTGGCAGTGGAAGGCGTACAGGCCGCTGAACTGTGGCTCCGATGTGCGGCTGTCCTCCACGCTACCGTTACACGTGAGGATGCGACCGCCAAACGTGTAGATCATGTGTTTCTCTGAGTCCATGCACATCTGCAACGAGAGAACGATCAACTGTATAATGTATATTTGCCAATTGTGTACTGCCCTTATTAACGCTGGTTTCCAACGGCCACTGGGTCTAACAGGTGTTCGTTTGTATTAGATGCCAGTCTCGAATAAACGCCGGGCCAGCTGCCAAATTTTTGGAATGACGCCAGGGCTACTAAAGCCAAATATATGCTAGACAACATCCCAAAGTTAAGGCTTCTTAATTGTTTTCCTTTGCCTGTTTTGAAAACTTCAGTACTCAGACTTAAAAGAGAAAAATAAAGAAAACTCTTGAGCTCAAGTGCAATTCACAAAAAAAAAGAAAAGAAATCAAAAACCTTTTGCTGAAATATTTTTTTTAAAACAATGACATTTTAGGATACTATAGGGATGTCTTTCTGCTTTGATCGGACCCCAATATTCGTCTGTAGCCACTAAAAAGTAATGCTCCTTTTTTTATAAACTTGTTAGCAAACAGATCATATTCAATATAAAGAGTTTATGTGGCAGCATGTGAGGACAGCATGGAGAGCATTTTCTGACTGAAACACCTTCAACAGCTGATGACGTCATGAAGACACACTCACTGCTCCCCAACAACAACTGTCCTGTCAGCCACAAAATCAAGCACAGTTAAAGTGAATGGATTATTCTGGATGCCTTTTCTAGCCCCTATTTCATACTCAGACTGTCGGGGGGAGTCTGAATTTATTTATTTTTTTAAATAAACAATTTTTATTGGCATTATATGGCCATGTTTTTTCAGATCTGGTAAAAGATTTGAGTAGTGGATGTTCATTGATTAAAAGAAAGTTGATGTCATGATAAAGTTTTTTTCACTTCTGCCAAAGCTTACAAAGAAATGAAAATGTAACTTTATCAACAGCAGAGGTCATTGAAGCCAGGCCCAGCCCTGAGCTGCATGGCGCCCAAGGCGAGAAGGGGTGACCCCATTTTCTATGTTTTTCCAATCAGTAACACCCTCACTGGATCTTCACTCAATGATTTTTGGGAGAGGAGATTGCAGCAGAAGCAGTACAAACTGTCTTTTTGGGGAAAATACACCAGCCATGTTCTTTTAATCATCTTCCTATTAGCTAATTTTCTAAAGAAATAACGCTGATGGAAACTCCTTCCATCCTGGTTTTCAAAGGCGTAAACACTGCCGCACAACACCAGTGTAAAGCCACTTCTCTCTGCAGATCAGCTGATTCACGTTGATTGCGTCAGGAGGAATGTCAAAGAACACGGTAGGTTTTGACAGAGGCATCTCCACTCAACTCAACTTTTTTTATATAGCACTTTCAAACAGCAGGAAGCTAAAACAAAATGCCGTACACACAAGATAAAAACAAAATAAAAAGACAATAAAAACAAATAAAATAATAAGAGCTATACAGTATCAGTAAAAACAGCAGGAGTTTCATGTTGTGTTAAAAGCAAGGGCATAAAAGTGAGTCTTTAGATGAATTTTTAAAGTGGACAGTGATGATGCTTCTCTAATATTCAAAGGCAAAGAATTCCAGAGCCTTGGACCAGCAATGGCAAAGGCTCTGTCCCCCTTGAGCTTCCGCCTAGACCTCGGTGTCTCTAGAAGGAGCTGATCAGCTGATCTGAGGCACCTGGTCGGTGAATAAGGAGAAAGCAGTTCAGAGAGGTACAATGGCAGCAACAAGAGAGTCTATTGTTTTAAACAGTACTCGTGGGTTATGCTGATTAAAAACGATTATGTTCGACAGATACTCTTGTCTTGCTCTATTAACAGTAGTCTGATAAGATTTCCTGCAGTCCTTTAGAATTTGTAGTGAGACTTGTAGCGTATCCTTTTTTTCCACTTGCATTCAACTTTCCTGCAAGTTCTCCGAGCTTCCCGGGTTCTATCGTTGAGCCAGGGCTCACGTTTCGATCTAGGCTTTACTGTCTTCACAGGAGCCACAGAGTGCAGGATGTTGGTACAAGTTGAGTGAACCCAAGAGTTAAGCTCCTCAACATCAGCAGTCGGGAAAGGGGTAATGAACTGGTTAAATGCAAATGAGAACTGACTGGAGGAGGAAGGGTTGAAAATTCTGCAACTTCGAGGAGGCGCGCTAGATTTAGCTGCAGCACGCTTAAGATCAGCTTTGAAGATTACAGGCATGTGATCTGATACAGCAATGTCACAAATTTCTAAATTAAACACAGGTAATCCATAAGACAGCACGAGGTCAAGTACATTTCCTCTTTCATGGGTGGCCCCAGAAAACCTACAGAACAAAATTAAAAGAGTCAATGATCTCTAAAAAGTCCTTCACTAGTGGCTTATCAGGACAACTCACATCTATATTAAAATCACCAACGATAAGGACATGATCATAATGAGGCGTGATTTCAGCCAAAAAGTCAGAGAAATCATTCAAAAAGTCCTTGTTGTATTTGGGAGGTCTGCAAACAACAGCACACAGCACCTGATCGAACCTTCCCAGCTCAAATGAGGTCAATTCAAAGCTGGATTATGGGGATGACGAATAGCGTTATTTACGTTTAAAACCGTTTATGAAAACAGATGCAGTCCCTCCTCCCCGACCAGACATTTGATGGGTGCTAAAACAAGAGAATCCAGCTGGTAAAAGTTCCACAAAAACACTGTCCTTCCCGAGAGATGTCCAGGTCTCAGTAATAAAAAGGAAATCCAGGCAGCGGGATGTGAGGATATCCCGCAAAATAAATGTTTTGTTCGCCAGCGATCTGGCGTTTACCAGTCCGAATCTGAACGTGGAAGCAGCCTGTAGATCAGAAGATATAAGCGACCGGGAGAGCGCCGTCAGGTTCCTGGGATTCAATTCGCGCTGGCGAGGCCGAGGAGAGCATGTGCAGGTCTCCCTCATTGAAGCCAGCGACAGGGACGATGCAGACATCAGGTGGATCCAGGAAGTGCCAGGACAGAGTAATGCAAGGAAATAGTCCAGATCCTGCTTGGGAAAAGGACGAGTAGCGTGTCCAGGAGGTCTCCAGCTTCGTTAGGCGACCCACGCCTGCCCCGTCTGCGCCGACGTTTCTGCCGTAAGAGGAGGGCCGGCGGCCAAAACAGGTGGACCGGAATGCTCGAGAGCAACGGGGGAAGAGCTTTACGTCCGCAGCAAATCGAGCTTAGATCGTTTACAATATACTGACGAGCTATGTGGAACTGACGATCATACACCAACAGAGACTCCGCTAGCTGGGAACCAAAGAACGAAAACAACATAAACAGAAACCACAATGAAAGAAACAGACGAAAATGAAAATCCCAAGGCCACTGTAAAAGGTTTGAAGCTTAAAAGAAAAAAGCTAGCTCACCAGTTAGATATTTTCCACCAAAAACAGGAGTGTTTAAGACCAAAAGGCGGTGGGGCGTGGGGGATTCTAATTAGGGGTCTATTTCTGTATTTAATCCATATACAAGGTGCACCGTTTTAAAAGGCGAAACAAAAAAAAAAAGGTTAACGGAAGCAAAACGGTGAGTTTAGATGAGCTTTATTTGACTATTAAACAATCCACTCACATTATTTTTAATCAATCTTCTTCCACAAAGCATCTTCAGTGTTTCAATTAAACAGCTGCCAAAATCCAACATGCCGACTTCCCTCTCATCGTTTTCGGAGTCAGTCTCATTACCAGGTGGCTGTTCAGCAATGATGCCGACTTTAGCAAAGACTCAGACAACAGTTGAAGCAGAGACCTTAGCCCAGACGTCCACAATCCATTCACATAAGTGGCATAACTCGTCTGGTGCTGCCTGCTAGTCTTAGTAAAGGTGTGTGCCCCGTCTGTCATCCATTGCTCCCATGAAAAAAGACACAAACCTCGCGAAGTGTGATCAAACATTAATTCAGCAGGGCTGAATCCCAATGACTCTTGCGCAGAGTCACATGCAGCAAACACGTAGCACGTCTTGCCAAGATCACGGTCTGTAACTCACCTGTGACCCTCAAAATGCACAAAGTGCGCTCATCCGTGCATTTGTTGCTCCAGTGTCTCCAGCAAGAAATAATCTGAAAGTCAATCGAGCGGAGCGCCTTCAAAGTCGCACAAGAACATTTTTACAGATTTTGGAACTTGGTACACACAAAAGATGCACCGGATTATTAAGCGCACGGCCAATTTTTGAAAAAGTTCAGGTTTTTTAGAGTGCTTGATAGTGCAGAAAATAAAACAGAGAAACCTCTGCTTTTTTTTTTTTTATTTCCCCTTTTAAAAATGTTTTACACAAAATGAGTTGTCTGTCAAATAATGATTGAGATTTGGCGCACTAGGCAGCTGCCCAAATAAGTCTGTTTTACTCGCATTTGAAAGTGGACAAAAGCTTTGCCATCTCTGAAGAATGTCAGTCTTGTCATGTTGATATTTCTTCAGCTTCTTCAGTGCATACATTGCTTTGTATTGACCTGATTTTGATTCTGTAAATGGAATTTATCGTTTCCTGACTGAGTGATTTGTAACATGTCTCTCTGATGTGACAACCAATTATTTTATTTTTGATTAGATATTAAACTGTGTGTTCAGCTTGTGTTTCAGCCAATAAGCATGAAGGGTGGTAGAAAGCAGGAACTGCCCGTACCTGGTGGTCAAACACCAGCTTTGGTCCTCCGTCAGCTGAAGTGTCTTCGCTAAGCAGCATCCAGGTGTTTGCATCGATGTCGTACCGATAGAAGTCACTCTTCAAAGACTTGCTGTTCCTGACGCTGGAGTCAAGGTAGCGGCCTAGAGTGTAGATCTGCCGTCTCTGCGAGTCAATGCACATTTTGTGGCATGAGCGAGCACTTGGACCACTCTGATTGGAACAAAGAAAACAAGCTCCTTTACATAACTTTTTATTTGTGCCGACAAAGAAAACCAACAACGCTACAGAGAAATGTCTTAACTAAGTAACATTCAACTGACTAATTTAAGAGTCATTGGAGAAATTGTTCATGAATACCTTTTCTCTTTTTTTGAGTTCTTCCTCACCTCTTTTTCTGTGTCCCTGGAAATACAAGACCACTGGTTCTCCAGGACACTGTAAGCCCAAAAGTCTGCCAGATCCTGAGTGCCATCCCAGCCCCCAAACAGATAAACAGTTTCTGTAGGACAAACACTGTGGTCAGAATCCTGCATACCGGTACAAGTAGAACCCCCAAAGTATGAGGAAAACAGATTAACGTTTATTGACTGGCCTGGTTTAATTTTGGAAAACAGATCACCTCAAAAATATGACCAATTTAAACTATAAAGTGTTTAGGTATAGTTTGTTTTGATTCGATCCAGTTCTTTGTTTTGTTTAAAACTGAAGCTTGAATTTGTAGTTAAAAAGTTTTGAAAGATAATTTGGAGATAGCACAAATTGACGCTGTTGTCCATTGAACAACATGGCTTTTTAGCTCAGCAAACAAAAAAATATTCTTACTTTTTTTTAATCAAATTTACATAAAAACTTTATAATTGAGACTAACGAGATTTATATTCACTGAATTCCTTAACTTGTAAGTTTTACAAAACTTGAACTATTTTGATCTGACTAATCATTACCATATGAAAATCTAGACCAAATACTGTGGATATAGGTATGCAAAAAGCGGCTATCTTGAAAATTGGCCAACATTTTGTTTTTTAAGTTGGATAACGTACTTTTTGGAAAAAGTAGGTTCTGTTGCACATAAGTGCCAAAATTGGTGCTTGTATCACCAAGTGAAAGGATTGCTGAAACAATCTGCCCCACTAAGGAATCTGCTGGATAAAAAAAAAAAAATTTGACTTGGTCATTTCTGAGTGCTTATCTTGTTCTAGCAAACATGGTGAACACAGGTCTGTGTGTCAAAGATCCATTTGTTGGACTATTGTCTTTTTGTTTTACTGTTCCAAAATTTTTTTTGTCAGAAAGATATAAAAAAAAAAAAAAAAAAAAAGAAAAAGAAAAAAAACAACAATCTAAAAGTGATGATATGATTCAAAAACTTAATGAAATGGAAAATGTAACTTAACTACAGCAGCATGTACAGAATTGCTAGTGTCTGGTTTAAAAGACATCTCAAAAGCATCCCTTTTCTGGGTTTTGCATATTTATCAATGTTTAGCAGCAGCACCTCAAACTGCACGAAGGAAACACAGCTGCCACAGCATAAATAAACAGAAACTAGTCAAATTCTGAGCAAACATTTGACATGACTAATATAAACAAAACTGCAGTCAGAGCTGGGAGCTCAAGACTCAAGACCAAGTAAATGGGGCAGTGAGGAGAGTAGGTCTCAACCAAAATAGGTCTAAAAATGCAACAAAACTATACTAATGGAGGAAAAACACCAATCACTGCTGAAAACCATTGCCGAGTTCAAACATTAAAAGAACCTCAATTCAGAAAACTACTATACATTTTGACAAAGACCAAAAAAACTTCTTCCATAAAATGTTCACACTTGTGTCATATTAATGATCAACATGTTACAAATAAAATATGAATTACTTAAACAATAAATTACTTTTGATTACTCTGTCTTTGAAAACACACACACCCTACAGATTATCTGAAAGCTGAAGCCAAATCTGGTATCTGAAAGAAACTCACTCTACTGACAACTTAACTTAACTTAACACTTTGCACCAGTGGCCAATATTTAAATTTTGAGTCACTGGCCAAGTCGGAAGATAGAAAGAAAAATCCACTGGCCAAATTATTATCCTTCTTTTACCCAGAAAAACCTTAGGCGTTTTACTTTATACAATGATAAGACGTTGAATGCAAACAGAGAGGAAGTCATAACAAAATTAAAACATCACTTAAAAACAACTTTAATGTTTGCTATTGCTTTTTTTTTTCCCAAAGAAACTTTTCTAAGTCAGTGATTACATTTTTGTGATGGTTAGGGTCATTAGCATAGTTTCATAGCATCAGTGTTTTTAGAGTCAATCAACAGGGCTGTCTCCAAATCAACACTTTTTATTCAAGTTTCTGTTGATGCTGTAAGTCTAGCAGGTTTAACCTCCCATTCTGACTGGATTCTGTTAAAAATTGTCACGTCCCTCACTTCATCAGTCTAAATTAAACGCTATACGGATGTGAATTAACAGAAGTGACTGAGGGGTGTGGGGGTGTCTCATATCACGTGCTTGTTTTACCTCGCATCCACTGCAAATGGTAGAGGAGGTGCATTAAAGAAAACAGAAATTCACCTAAATGATAGCTAACAAACATGACTAATTTGATGCAATTTACATTTACTTGCCATGTGGTGCCTAAACCTATAACTTTTACTTGCCAAAGAGGATAAAATGCTCTTAACTGGTGAGTAGCGAGTGTTAATTTGGGCCACTGCTTTGCACGCATACACGCTCACACATGCATGCACTCTTAAAACAGCTGCCACAAAAGATTTCCAAAGAGAAAACAATAACTTTGTCATAATGCTAAAACTGATGTTTGCATGATTCCACGTTTGAAATAAGAGATGACCTCTGAGAGCCCTGAAGGAGGAGGTCTGGAGACTAAACAGCAGCACAGCTTTGAATATGAAAGATGTAGGTCAGAACAAAGACATAATGCTGGCTGCGTAGGCCTTACCAGTCTGCACATCAATTACCATTTGGTGCCCTCCCCTCATTCCTGGCCTGTTGTCATCACCGTCATCTGAAAAGAGGAGAGGGGACACGAGTATGAGAGGGATGGATGGAGAACAGAGATGTGGAAAGAGAGCACAGTACATGGGTGGGAAATGATGACAAATGGAAGGGAGGGGGCAAAAACTGAATGAGTTTAGTAGACCGTGAACAAAAAATGTGTCAAAGACAGAATATTTGTTGTTTGAATAAGCAGCCTCACTGTTTATGTCGTCTCTGCTGATTTCTTGGCTGCTTGTACCTTTGCTACATTTGGGGATGATCTGACTCCACCTGGGCTTGTACTCCTGCTGGCTGATATACTGGTTAAACAAACCATCTAGCAAGGAAACAAGATCAAAAGTTGTGGCCCACAAATGGAAATAAGGAAAAAAACAAGTCACAAGTCCATGGATTAATCTGCTAATACAATAACATTTGGAACTGAACAGCATTATTAAAAGCTGTGCCCAATACCTTTGACAGCCTTGTCTATAAACTCCTCACAGGCATCAAAATCCCCCTGCAGCACCAGGCGGTCGTGGAGGTGGGTCAGCATGGGGTGCTCCAGGGCTATCCGGGTCTTCTTCTGCAGAGACTCAAAGGCCTCAGTGTAGTTATGCTGTCGGAAGTGTTTCAGGCAGAGGCGGATCGCTTCCTGCTCTCTGTACTGAAAAGACAGATCAAGGTTTGGTGTCTCAAATGTTTTTTGGGATCCTGGATGACTCCAGCTCCTGACAAACAAGTGAGTAAACAAATGCAACAAAAAACTGCTGAAATTTCTAAACATCCGTTTTTTTCCTCACTGTACATTTTTGAGAAATAACATGAACTTTCCTGATTTTGGCAAATGGCTGCAACAATACATAGAGCGACACATTATATATAGGGCTCTGAATACTTTCTGTGCCCGCTGTATATAAAAACTCAGAACATGATATGAAGCACCCTTTCATGACTGTGGGGGCGCCAGTGAGGGGGAGACCTTAACGATTCCCTGAAAAACAATGATTCTCCCTGAGTCCTGAACACCTGAAGATCTTTGGCCAAATCTGAATTCTTACCCTACCCCTATGACTTCTCCCCCTACCCATACATTTAGCCCTCCAAGCGGCGATATATCCGGATGTTTCTACCACTTAGTGACTTCATAAGTGGTCACTGGTCATCTCTGTTAGAGCATTGCTAACTTTAAAAAGCCATGCAAAAACAAAAAGTCATTACTTACATTTACAGCCCTAAAACCCTACAGCTCCCCCTTAAGAAAACATGTTCGGCCACCACTGCAGCTTCAAATGCCACTACAATTGGAGCAATAGGGTGTAGCCAGAAGGGAGGGAAGCAATTTGGATTTAGTCGTTGTGTTTGACTGTAATCCTGTCCTGAATGTTATAATAAAGGAAAACACGCACAAAAAGACAACAAGCCACTGTCTGAACAGAGACAGGAATGAGACCACTCAGAGCCCCGGCAGAGTGCTTCAGCCTGAGTTTAGGTCGGCTCTCCGTCTTGGCATTCACAGCAGCAGATGTTATAAAATCTTAGAGGTCAAACCTGAACAAATGTCACAAAATTTGAGAATGACTGGCCTTGCTTATCTTGTACAAGTGTGTGAGTTAAAAGCCACGTCAAAAGGGGACTTTTTAAATGACCAGAGGGGTTTTCTGTTGTGATCTGTCTGACAGGAACTCTGAAACTCTCCAAGTTTCACTTATTCCAAGATGTCTCTGCTATGAAAACTACCTTCTCTACCACATTTGTTTTCTGATCAAAATTTTCAAGCTTAATAATACCATATAAAATAATCAATTGCATTCTGCTTCATCGAAACTTTAAGTGCAAGTCTAGTGGCGCCATTATTCTGTGGGAAAGTCTGCATTCTTACAGTCAGTTGCTGACTCACTCATCTGAGCTATGAACCACAATGTTCACAGCTCACTGTGACTGATCGCAGTCAAAAAAGAAAGCTGTGGACCAGTGGACCGCACAGGGCATGGGAGGCTTCCATTAGCTCTGATGTTTGGCCCAAATCCCAGAAGTACCACATGAGGACGCTTCCTGTTCTTACCTTGCTGTACCAGTTAAGGCAGGGCTGCACCACATCTGGGTCTTCTATGCCATGCAGTTCAATGTACCAAATGCTAAAGTTAAAACTTGGACCCCAAGACATCAGAGGCACTGCAGGGAAAGGTGTGACAGATGTCAGATCAAGGTAAACACGTTTCTACAGACTTTGGAAAAACTTATTTTACCTATTTTGACAAATCTGCAGGGAAACATCTGCTCGTCGATCTTGTGCTTTAACGTAAACGTCTCCTTGTTGTAATCATTCTTAAGGCCACTAACAAATGCACAGAAAAAGATAGCAAAACATATAAATTTACCAAAGAACTGATGGGGATTTTAGGTTGATCAATTATTTGATGCATTTCAGAAACCCTCCCGAATGTAAGAGTAAATCACTTATTCTTGTTCTTTAGTTGTGTTGGAAAAGGCCCTACATTTAGTCTAAGACATCTAACCCTAAGTCACAAATAAATGAAGTCAATCAGAATGTTCTCTTCTTTGCTTGTTCTTATCTCCAGGACACACACTGATCGATTATTGGTAACAGTTTTTAGTTTCAACAACTCCATGAGCATTCTAATAACATGAATCTGCTCAATTTATCCTTTCTTTAAAAAAAGTTAGTCTTTCTTAAAAAAAAAAAAAAAAGAAATATAGGCAGGAATAAACCAATCCCACACAAAATAAGTGTGAGTGCATTGAAAGTTCTGAATAAACCAGGAATGAATAGAAGGCTGACTTCAGACTGCAAGATTTGGACATTAAAGGTGCCCTCACACCGAACACGATTCGCACAGCAGAGGCGGCCAGTTTCGATGTAAAGTTAATGATTTAGACGCAAATTGAGGTTCTGCGGCGCGAATTGGGTGACCAACGCGGAAGCCTGGAAACAGCACAGATTGAGCGGCCGCAGCGGCTGGCCAGAGTTTAAAAAAATCTGAACTCTCGGGAGGTGGTTGAGTCTCCTCAACCAATCAGGGACTCAACTTCAGGCACGTGACGTCTTCAGTGACAGCGGGGAGAAAACATCCAATATGGTGGATCGATCCATAGTTCTCCTGAACTTCCATTCATTTTCTTAACCTGCTGTATACCTTTCTGGGCAGCGGGGTTTCCAGATCACGTCCCGGTTACTGTTGGGCGAAGGCGGGTACATTCTAGAGAGTCTGTTGTTGGACCTATGGAGCTGTAGTGGACACACTCACTATACCGGCTCCTGGGAAAGGAGCTCACGGCCAGACAGAGAGCAGCTGCTGGATGAGAAAGCAGTCTGCTGTGGCCTCCTGAACTTTATAATGTTTTCTTGTTTTCATTGAGACAATAATAAAAAATAAAGGTCCCCTATTTTATTCTTGTTTTTGTTTTTACCCTCTCATGTTAATGTGCCACTGTACGAATTTGAACTCTGTCAGAGACGGAAACACAGCAGAAGCGACCGTCAATCAGAGACAGCATCAGGAGAGAAGCTCACTGGAACTAAAGAGAGTCTAAATGTTCTTATGAACCCAAACTTGGAGAAGTGATCACTGAGTTCAGATCACTGAGTGAAATAAATAAACCTGATCTCTAAACATCATCTGTGTCTCCCATGCATTGTAAATGAGATAAACAGAGGCAGCTCCAAGTAGCAATCAGGCTACAAACATTAGCTGCTAGCTTCATGTAGCAATCAGGCTACAAACATTAGCTGCTAGCTCCTCCCACACGAGAACGAGGCGGCGAGCTTAGGGAACACATTTTTGGCCACGCTACGAGCAGCGAATTCTCTGTCGGAGTCAGCAGCTCCCTGCTAAGGGCTGCCTAACCAAAACTACTACTACTATTGAAAAAAAAACAAAAGAAAGCCTGCAAATTAAGACTGCCAAGGTCCAAGTCCAAACTAAAATAAACAAACCCAGCAGTATAAGACTGCTAAGGACAAAGGGAGGAAAAAGAGAAAGACACAAACCAGCACAACTCAAACCGAAACTCAACAGCTCTTAGCGTCCTGCTCTGCTCTCTGCCCTCTTTTGGTGTGGCCTCCTCTGTCTTAAATACCCAGCAGGTGCAAATTAAGGAACGTTGGCCACAACTTCTAGGTGAACAGAGCAACAAAGGACATAAATAGGGTGCAGCAGGAGCAGCAGGAAGTAACACTCACCTGGACAGAAGCTCTGTCATGTTCTCCTCACTCATTCCACCAAATACTTTGAATTTCTTGAGGTTGCAGACATGGGTCTTCTCATATTTCCCAAAGGTGATGCTCTGAACTATTGCTGGCCTTTCCAATTTTAAGATTAAAAACTGTAGGGAAAAAACAAACAAGCAGAAGATTGGAGGACAGAGTGATAGTGCTTTCACAATGTGCTGTTACTGACTGTAGCTTTTCATGCAGTCTGTGTGAGCTTTTGCATGGTAATTCCATTACCAGATAGCAGTAAATACAATTGAACAAGAAGCACTACATATAATCAAGGATTGGATCTGCATGGCAGTAGTCCTTTCTAAAGTCAGGACACCTAATGACAAATCTGCTGCAACCATTATGCCTTACAGCTGATGCCAGAGGTCAAAGAACAGATATCAAAGCCAGCAGAAAACATCTTCTCATAAGTTGATATTAGGGCTGTCACTAACGAATATTTTAAAAGTCGATTTGTCACTGATTATTTTTCAATTAGTCAAATAGTCAACGATTATTGTTTACGTAATATAATGTGCAATTTTTTTCCCCAAAAAGTGTTGGTGCTGGTATCAACCATGGAGGTTCGGGTCATGTATGATACCACTAGTGCTCAGCATATGCTGCATTGACAGAAATTGAAAATTTACATGTATAGTTCATGAATTTCACTTTATGAAGTATAAAAATCCTAAGGTCCAAGGTAAGCTATATGCTAGAACAAAAAAGTCATAATTGGCTCGCAAATTAAAGGGTTCCTGATCCCTGCACTAAATAATTGTCTAAACTTCCCATAGAAGTAACTAGCATACATATTTTTATGAACATGGGTTTTACTTTATTTCAATTAGTAAACACTAAAATATTCTACAATATTTTTTTCTTCATTAGTTTGCAAAAGTGACTTAGATGGTAGCCAGGGTGCAGCACCCCAAACATGTATTTGAATCCATTCTCTTCAACCACTGACAGAGGTCTCGTTTCTTTTAAAAACACATTTGGGATGTTCTGTGTAAGTGTTGCTGCCTCTAAAAGAACTATTTGGTCCAGTTTCTTAGTCAAAAGAGAGCCGGAAAATCTCACTACACATCGATAAAAAAAAAATTGTTTTTTTGCGGCCATTAGGCCATTTATGTATAACATGTAACTTTTAAATAGTCATTATATTTACACAAACAGTGTTATATTTTTCAATAGGCTTTCTGATAATTTTTATACTTTAATCCAACAGCAGCACCTACAAATTCCTTCCAAAATAAAATTCAGTGTCAATAAAGATCCTCCTAAAGCAGTAAATTTACTTGAACTTATTATAATGCAATTCTCTCACTTAAGAACTTTGCTTCTGAACAGAAACCATAGGTACTGCTGTGCAGCAGAAGATAAGAACACCAGCTTTAAACTTAATCCAATAATAAACAGTTCTGACAATAGATTGCTTTTATAATTTGTAGAGTTGATTATTGTAATGCCCTTCTAGCAGGTCTTCCAAAAAATAACATTAAGAACCTTCAGCTTCTCCAAAATTCTGCTGCAAGAGTTCTCACCAAGACCAGAAGGCGAGCTCACATCACCCCGATTTTAAAATCCCTGCATTGGCTCCCCATCTGCTTCAGGATTGATTTGAAGATACTTTTAATGGTTTTTAAATGTCTGAACGGTCTTGCGCCTTCTTATTTATCTGATCTTTTAGTTAAATATGAACCCTCGCGGACCCTGAGATCCTCTGGCACTGGTCTACTAATCATTCCAACTGTGAAAACCAAAAATTATGGAGAGGCATCTTTTCAATACTATGGCCCCCGTCTATGGAACAGTCTGCCGGAGGACCTGAGGACCGCAGAGAACATAGAGGTTTTTAAGAAAAGGCTCAAGACCTATCTTTTTAAATTAGCTTTTAGTTAGTTTTTATCATGTTAATTTATCCTGTTTTTATTATTTTTATCATGTTTTATGATTTTACGTCAAATTATTTATAGCTTATTTGAATATTTTTTATTCTCATGTTTTATTGCTTGTTGCTTTTATCAAATGTTCCATTTTAATTTTAGATTTATATTTTATTATTTTTAAATCCAGTGCCTCCTCGGCTGGGTCCTCTCCCTCTGGGTCAGCTACAGTTCAGCTGTTGCAGCTCTAGATGGGGACCTGCCTCGCTACCTTGCTGTGGTGGGGCTGGGTCCTCGCCTGTGATGCTGCATTACACTGACTATGTGGTTGTCCACGGAGGAAGAGGACCCAACTATATTGGGTCCACCAACCAACTTTCTCCTTGCTCAGCCTGTTTCCCAATGGGTTCCATCAGTTAAGGGGGTGGGAGTTGTGAAAGGGGTTGGGTGGATTGCATGTGTGTGTTGGGGGTGGGGTCTACATTTTTATGGTTGTGCTTGTTTTTTAATCTGTTTTATTTTAATGTAAAGCACTTTGTGTTATGCTTCATAGGAAAAGTGCTATAGAAATAAAGTTTGATTTGATTTGATTAAACTCATTTTACTCAGTCATCTGACGTGTGCATTCTGGAGGATTGATAAAACACACTAGGCCTCTTAATTTAGTGTCATGTCAGGAGTTGTTAAAAACAATTTTATTTTACTATTCTAAGATCATCTCATTAAGAAAAATACAATTAAATAAGGTAACAAAATGTAACTAAGAAACCCATTATTGATACAGAATAAGAAACAAATCAGGCTTCTGTGAAGCTCCATGCAGAAGCTTCTGGTGAAACATTTTAATAAAAGAACAATCAGAACAACTCAGACTTTATACAACTTTCCTTCTTTCATGGAGGTACTTTTGAAGCGGGGGTTCAACTCCTGTGATATTTGTGTCTGAAGTTAAAAAGATGATTGCTTGTTTGAGCATTAATCTAAACGTGTAAAGCTCAAGGAGGAAAACAGGACTTCCCCGTTGTGCTTTGCAATCCACCCCCCCACCCCGACAACACGTCGATTATACAAAATTAGCATTTTTTGCTTGTTGATTAATCGATTAGTCGACTAATCATTGACAGCCCTAGCTGACATCAGCAAAGATACAAATTACCTATTTTTTTCTTCTGACTTGCAGAAGAAACATTACCTGTGTTTTTATGGCTAATAAAAAATAATGGACCAAACTCATGACTATCCAGTCATGCACTGATCCTGCCGGTAATGAGTCTGGATGCTCCGCTCATCAACCTCGCTCATGACTCATCTTCAAGGACATCACATTCTCTGTCATTTGGCCTACACTCTTTTTTATTAGCTAGACAAGATAAGAGTGGAACATCTCCTCTGTCCTGTGAAAGGCGGCCTTGTTCAGACTACAAACTTAGGAATTTCCCTCTGAACACCAAGACAAAGGAGCCGCTGCATTGATTGTCTGAATTTGCTTTTTGGAAAACTTCTTAAATCTGGAATTCAATTCATCCCCTTTGTTTGTAAGGAGGTTAAATGGCTTTAGGCAATTTTTTTCTCCTTCACCCACATCTTTTTTGAAGTTTGAAGGTTTCTCTCAGCCTAATCAAGAACAATAAATAAATATCAAAATCTGTTTTAGACAATAGAAAGCTTGCTTACACTAAAAAACAAAAAATGAATTACAGCCAGCTTCCGTAGTTAACAAACTAGAGTCCCGAGGCGAGTTTTTGATAAATTCCTGCTACCGCAGAAAATATGACACCGTTCCAGCAGCTAACACCGCCAATCCAGCAGCCAGACCGGCGTTTCGTCCACCGTTTTTTTTCTATTAAAGCAAATAAAATTTAAAAAAAAACGAAAGCCCCGCCCCCTTGCCCCGCGGATTTGACCAGAAATTACGGCCAATCAGATCAACCATAAAGGTTACCGCCCCCTGAGTGACAAAAACACCACCTGAAACTGAACGAGCAAAGAAAAAAACTGAGCGCATGCGGTGGAAGCTCTGCGCGCCCGCTCAGTTAGGGCGAAAAAAAAGAACTGAGCGCACGGTGAGAGCTCAGTTAAAACTGAGCGTGGTGCAGTTGTAAGATACGCTCACTCAGTTATCAAATACGTGACCATCAATTAATGGCAGAGATGTGACGCCATATAAAGTAGGGAGTTTAAATTATCTCTGAATTATTATCATCATCATGTACATATTTTCTGAGATTGACTTTTTCTTGAGAGTTCACAAATAACTAATAACCAGCTGCACCAGCCAGCTAAGCTCAAATGAGAAATTTAACAGACAAGCCTACCTGTGGAGGGTAGTTGCTCTCAGAAGACCACCTGGAAGACTGATCATTCGGCTTATCCACCAAAATATTCCTACAGAATAATCAGAGCTAGGTTAGGAAACTTCCAGAAAAGAAAAGATCATTCATCAGAGGTGCATGCAGGTTTGTGAGCAGAAGACGCTCACATCCATAAAACTTATTTTTCAAGGTCGGCCTTTAATTTTTTTTAGCAAGACACAGAATACTGATCAGAGTGGAACAACAGGAGCCTATAACAGGTTAAACTGACCAGGCTGAAGATCAGTGACTGAAAACATTTGGAGCATCACCAAATAAAAAAGCGAGATGCTGCTCTGTTATGGACATGTAGTCCAATTTTTTAAATCCATCCTTTCCAAAACCATCCAAACAGTTTAAACAATAAAATAAATGGGAGGTGCTACAGAACAAAAATATTAGTCTGTCTACTAATTGGTAAAAAGATATTACTTTCAATAGGTTTTTTTGTTAAAACTTTTAAAAATAGTTAAAAAAAGAAACATTTGTTAAGTTGAGTTTTTTTTAAAAACCACTGACTGTATAAGAGAACTGGAATGAGTGACCCCTCCCCCTCTCAATAGGAAGTACCCCCAGTCCCAAAAAGCAGAAATCCCATAGATTTCTTTAGAAAGATAAACAGCTCAGTCATTTTGTGAGATTAACCATTCTTGGTCGGATATTTTTTCTTAAAAACTTGTTCTTGGTAATTCTACTTTTTTTTTGTTGATATTTTTGCTGTAGATTTAGTTATAAACAAAAGATGGCTCAATAAAAGTAGGTGATCTTGGGTCAAACATTCAAAACATTTGATTGACAGTTTCTTCAGAGAACGCTTTTGGTAGAATGGCGTGGTCTTCCAACAAGCTCACTCCTGATAACAGAGAGTGGTTGCCATAGAAATGTTGACTCAGACTGAGTCAGATCAATCACTGCAAACTGACAATTTCTGGTATCATGAAAAAATGGAGACTGAATTGAGCTCTTTTTGTTGGAACCGGAAGCAAGTCGTTTTATATTGATGACATCACACTCACTCTGTCCAGTTCTCATTTACAGTCAATGATCCAGATGAAAAAGTCAGGTTTAATCTGGAGTTACATTCATCAATGGTGAAGCAACACAAAAAAATTTAGAAGGTGAAAAAACAATAATAATAGGGTATTGAAAAAATATAGTGAAACTAGAGGCAATAAAAACCTTTTTTTATACAAAAATGAAATAGTCTATGGTAACCAAAGATAAATAGTAAGTCAAGAGCTGAATCATCATTTGTGGTATGAACTGCACTCGTTCAGCATCTGCATCTATCCTTTTTTAGTTGTACAATAAAACCAGGAAATTCAGCTCTTTTGCAGCAGCTTCATAGCCTTAGCTTCTGTTAGACCAATGAATAATTTCTGCTAGGCAACTGCTTTGTAACTTTATAAACAGGGTTAAGACGTTGCATCATTTTTTTATTACATGTGAAAATTTTGTAAAGCATTTGTTTTACTAGAACCAACTTTACATCTTAGGGGGAAAAAAATCTTCTAATTAGGGCTGTCAAATTATTGCATTAATTGCGATTAATTAATTACTGACATTTTAGCATGTTATTTTTTTACCGCGTTAATCTCATGCTTCCGTGAAGTCCGTTCATGTCTGATAATGACAGTGGACTATTTAAGACACAGTGCATCACGTTGTCATTGTAACAGTTCCAGCGTGCACACCGCTGCTCTCTGCTCTCACTCTTTACTCTGAGGAAAGCGACCCACACAAGAAAATAAACAGAGCATAATTTCAGAGGAAAGGTTCACCTTTTCCTGCATGCTTTTGTACAGGTAATGAAGCAACATTTTATGTCAAAGAAATAAAGACTAAATTGGTCAATTCCTCTGGTCTCACATTCTCACGTCTTATTACATCCTTCTTAGATTCTCGCCTCTATTTCTCTTATGCTGCATCCCAGTATTCAAAATAATCAAATTTAACAAACAGATTAAAGTAAATTCTAAAAATCACTTGTGTCTTTTCAACTGTATAGCTGTTGTGAAATACTGAGGAATAAGGAATATCAATATATGTATTATGACTTTAATAAGACATTTGTGGTCAGCATTTGTTAGATTGCACATAAAAATGTTCCTACTGTTTTTGATGTTGTCAATTAGACTACTCTGGACCTGATGTTACTATTTAATGGTTTGAGATTGAAAAAAAAAAAATACTCCCTTGGTGGTGGAAAAGTAAAGTTGGAAGTCTGCTTTAATAAAAGACTTCATAAAGCCACTTTTTCATTTGGATTTTGATCGTTACTGTGCTACAACATCACAAATTGAGATGAAAATACCTAAAAATTAGGCTTTTCACAGCAATTACCAAAATAGATTAATTACTTAATTACTGGTCAAGATTGATTAATCGCACAAAAAAATTAACTGCATGACAGCACTAGTTCTAATATCTTAAATTATTGAAGCAACTACTGTTGCATTTGTAGAGCTGTTCACAGCTGTTTAGTGTTTTTATACAACATTTTGAGGACGATTTTGTATTTTATTTTTAAAAGTCACAAACACACGTTATCTTTATTGGTAGTGATCAATATATTCAGCTTTGTTTAGAGTTTATCAAGTAACTTGAAAGTTTTGTGAATTATTTCTGACTGGAGTCGCCTGCCAGGATTTATAATTTTCTTTTAAAATTACAATATTTTTCCACCAATGTTTTGGTGGTATGTGCTACATAATTCTGTTGTTGTGGTTAGCTAGCTTAGCTTTCATAACGCCGTGCGTGCTGAAACAGCAACAGGCTTTAATGGTTCGTGTCAGATATTTCAATATTTCGTAGAATTTAATGCATTAACGGGCTGAAAAGTTTGACAATTCGTTTTGTAGGTCTTGTTTCGGGGAGCCGCTCATTAGCATGGCAGCTAGAGCATCGCTATGAGGTTAGATAACAGGAGTTACCTTCATCAGGAGTCATGTTGGCCTACGTTAAAATTTCGCAAGCTTGGTGCAGGAATGCAGACGGCTGCACCAAACTACAACATTATTTACAGTTCTAATTCTATGCTCTCCGGTGGTTTGAAAAACCTTCAAAATAGGACCTAATAAACAGTCGTGAAGCTGTTTTTCTATGGAAAACAACATTCTAGTCTCCTTGGCTTACTTTACGAAATAACACTAACGTACACGGTTCTCTTTAGACCCATAATATATCATATTCAAACGTAGGTGCAAAGTTGACTAAAATGTTGTCAGGATGTTTTTTTAGGACAACGTAAATACCTTATACTTCTGTCTGATAAACTGCTCAGTGTTTAAGTGTTGCCGGAGTGCCAGCGCGGTCAAACCAAACGAACCCACTGCCACCGAGAAAGCTGTGCTAGCTGAGCCGGACCCCAGACGAGCAAGGCCAGGCGGGTCGGCTGAACCATAATGCAGGAAAACTGAGGCCACCTGTTAGCACAGATACTGCAGCACACGTGCGGTCAGCCCATGTGCCAAATACTCACTCAGGTAAATATGTAGAGGAGTAGGAACTCCATTTAAAAACGGTGTAAGTGAGCACTCTGCTCTCAGGAGCGACAGCCATTTTGATGCATGAAAAAACAGATAGCAGAAGGCTAACAGGGACAGAGCTGCGAGCAGACTTAAAGAGACAGCACACCTGTTTTTAAGCTGAAATAAAGAAGAAAAAAAAAAGGTCATGTTTATAATTCAAATGTCTTATCTGCTGCTTTGTTGTTGTTCTTTAAATAGTCCTTGTTTCTTTATAGCAGTTTTGAAATGCTGATTCTGTGGACGTTACGGACGCTTTAAGAAAAGGCTAATTTTATTTATATTTACGCACAACCAGCAAAAAAAATTGATTAAAATGCATCTTGGCCACATGAAAACTTTGCTGCAATGTTGGCATGTATTTTAAGTGCGTCCAAGGCTAAATGTTGTTGTTGGTCGCATACATTAACCTAACCCTCAAGGTGCATTCACACCAGGCGCGGAAAGGTTGTAAAGTTTCAATGTCAATGTAAATACGCTATCTGAGGTCTAACATCGCAATTTGAATGTCTGGCGCGGCGAGGTTTTTGTGAATGTGACGTTTTTCGTGACTAGATCAAAGAGTAGAAAAATTAATTTAATATGATATGACATATGAGAGGATGCTGCAATGTGGTGCAGTGGTTAGCGCTCTTGCCCCACAGCAAGAAGGTTCCAGGTTCAAGTTCCGGCTGGGGGACTTAACATAGTACCAGGAGTAAATTGAAAAAAAATACGACATGGATCTAAAGCCGCAAAAAAGTTTGAACCTGATGGGGAATGTACACAAAGCAGCAATTCTACCTGTACATTTGCAGTTATGGGACTTAAAACAAAGCCGGAGGCTAGGAAAGTAGCCCTATTGCTAACAAAAGCAGGGCCACAGGCCATAGAAGTATTTAACACATTCGTGTTTGACAATCCTGGTGCTGATGAAAAGTTCGATGCAGTACTGAGCAAATTTGATGCTCACTGCTCACTGAAGTAAAGCAAGAGGTACGTGTTTCGGTTTCGTATGCAGAGGGTACATGAGCCATTCTATAGCTTCCTGACGGATTTGAATCTCAAGGCACAGTCCTGTAACTTTGCGACACTGAAGGACTCAATGATCCGGGACCAGATTGTCTTCTGAGTGGAGGATAATAAGGTCAGAGAGAGGCTACTACGAGAGACGAAGCTGACGCTGGCAGGCGAGTGAGTTGTCCCACAAACATGGGAAGACGTTCAACAAGATGGCTTCGGTAGTTTCAGAGCAAGTGAGTGATGTTGCGACAGCGGTTGGAGCAGTGATGTATCAGCAGAAAAGACGCACACAGACCAGGTCTACACAACAGACGGAGGAGTACAGTTGCAGGCGCTGTGGTTCGCAGCACAAGCCCAGGCAATGTCCAGCATTTGGTAAGCAATGCTCCAGCTGCAAGGGCAAGAACCATTTTGCAAAATAGTGTTTCTCCAAGAGAAAAGAAGGCAAGAAAGGGAAAACAGTTAACTTAATTGAGGAGCCTGATCTTGTTGACAAGTTCTTTGTTGATATAGTAAATTATGAAATTGAGCAAGAAAAAAAATGGACAATGAAGATGACGTCACTACAGAAGATTAATAGTTTGCTCTGCTATTGATTAATGGGACTGTAGTCACCATGAGATTGTACACGAGTGCAAAAGCAAATCTCATCAACATGTCTGACGTCAAGGCAATGAAAAATAAGCCACAGATAAAGAGAAATGGATCAGGACTGAAAGACTACAATGGGCGGCCAAATAAATGTTTGGGCACATGCAGACTGAGTCATTCATTCATTCATTTTCCAATCCGCTTTATCCCTTTCGGGGTCACGGGGTTGCCGGAGCCTAACCCGGCTACTCATGGGCGAAGGCAGGGTACACCCCTGGACTGGTCGCCAGTCTGTCGCAGGGTGCAGACTGAGTGCCACAGTAAAAAGAAAAGTGCATCACCTGTTCTTCTTTGTTGTTAGTGAGGGGTGTGAATCCCTTCTAGGTGACAGAGCCTGTGAAGAAATGGGGCTTGTAAACAGAGTGTATCGTATCATCCCAACAATGAGCCCAGTGGTGAGGTGTTCAAGTGGTTTGGTGTTCTGCCCTTCAAGTATAAAATACAGTTGAAGGACGGTGCACAACCAGTTGTGCATGCAGCAAGCAGAGTTCCTGCTCCACTGAAAGATAGACTAAAGAAAAAGTTGGACAGAATGATCACGCTTGGAGTGATCCAAAAGGTTAATGAGCCCACAGACTGGGTTAACTCAATGGTCATCACAAAGAAAAAGAATGGAGAGCTGAGAATATGTCTGAACCCGAAAGTTCTAAATGAAAACATAAAGCGTGAACACTATCAAATGCCTACATGTGAATAAATCATCAGAGTGATGTCAGGTGCCAGATATTTCACAAAGCTCAATGCCTCACAAGGTTTCTGGCAGCTGAAACTGGAGGAAAACAGCACAAAATACTGGACTTTTAACACTCCGTCTGCTGTTCGGAATAAAATCAGCACCTGAAATATTTCGCAGGACAATGGAACAGATCATCAAAGGCTTGGAAGGAGTCAGAGTTTACATTGATGACGTCATCATATGGGGTTCCACAGCTCAGGAACACAATGAGAGACTGTGCAGAGTGATGGAACAAATGCATGGATTAAAACTCAACAAAAGTAAATGTGAGTTTGGAGTGGAAGAAATCCTCTTCTTGGGAGACAAACTGTCTGCACAAGGTGTTCAACCAGATCAAAACAAGATTCAGGCCATACAGAACATTCCAAGGCCCACTGATAAGACAGGTGTGTTACGTATTGTGAGGATGGTTTATGACCACAACAAAAGGATAGAACTGTCTACTACAGGCGGAAGGTGAGCACTGGAAACCAGTAGCCTATGCTTCTAAAGCCATGACCAAAACTGAATGCCGATACGCACAGATTGAAAAAGAGTGTTTGGGACTGGCATGTAGTTTGGAGCGTTTTCTTAACTATGTGTACGGCCTACCATCTTTCACAGCTGAGACTGATCATTGACCACTGGTTGCCATCATCAAAAAGAATCTGAATGAGATGTCTCCACGGATACAGCTGTTAATGATGAAGATGCAGAGGTATGATTTTTGAACTGATATATACTCCAGGAAAGAATCTCGTCCTCGCTGATGCTCTATCCAGGGCAACTGCAGGAAACAGTGTGAGTACAACTGACAAGGACATACAGTGTCATGTGAACATTATGTCGGCTACACTGCCTGTGTCTGACACAAAATCAAGACAGATAGCGGAGGCTACAGCTAAGGATGTGGAACTACAGCATGCTTTAAGAAGGGACATGTTACAAAGGATTCATGCAGGTCATCTCGGCATTGAAAAGTGCAAAAGGAGGGCAAGAGAGTCAGTTTTCTGGCTGGGAATTAACCATTATATAGAAACACTTGTAAGTGGCTGTGAAACATGCCAGAAACACAGAAGAAAGCAGCTTTCAGTGACACTGATCCATACCAGAGTCTGTTGAGTTACAGAGCATCGCCTCTTTAGTGTGGTCTGTCACCAGCGGAATTATTGATGAAGAGAAAGCTTAGAACCACCTTACTGAGTCATCCAAGCAACAAATGGAGACCAGGGAAGGCTGCAAAGACTGAATATAAGCTACAACAGCAGAAAATGGAACAAAGGTCATTCTATGACAGCACAACGAAAAGTCTAACCCCATTGACAACCAACGACACTGTGAGAGTTAAGGATGCAGATTGATGGAGTACCAAAGGAACCGTTCTGCAGGAAGAAGCACAACAATCATACACGGTGAATGTCTTGCATGCATACGACTAACTACAGTCACCACAAGAGCAGCTGACGCAAAGAAGTATTTTTCACTTAATAAAAAAGCTAAAACATTTAATGAATTAAAATGTTGAGTGTAGGGCTTGCTCGAGTTATCACAAAAACTTTTGGTCATCCATGGATTTTTCATTCATGTTTTTTTTTTTCATCCGGTCCATGAACTGCAACCTTAACATGGTGGAGGGGTTTGAGTGCTCTCAAAAGCGATGCTGTCTGGTGCTTCAGCCCCTGGTAGGGTCTCCCATGGCAGACAGGTCCTGGGCGACGAGCCAGACAAAGAGTGGTTCACAATCCCCTTTATGAAAAGAACAACCGTAGATCTCAATATGTCGTCCAGATTGGCGTTACCGGGGCCCCACCCTGGAGCCAGGCCTGGGGTTAGGGCTCGCAGGTGAGCGCCTGGTGGCCCGGGCTCCTCCCACGGGCCCCAGTCAGGTAAAGCCCAAAGGATTGACGTGGTATCATTCTCCTGTGAGCCCACCACCTGCAGGAGAGCTCAGAAAGGGTCTGTGCCATGTGTTTTGGGTGGCAGTGGAGGGGGAGTGCCTTGGTGGCCTAAACCCAAATCGTGGAACTTGGCTTTTGGGACATAGAACGTCATCTCTCTGAAAGGGAAGGAGTCTGAGGGAGGTCGAAATGGTTAGGCTCACCTCTATGTGCAGTCTGGGCTCTGAAACTCAGTCCCTCGAGAGGGGTTGGACTCTACCATTCTGGAGTTGGAGATGGTGAAAGGCGGCAGGCTGGGGTGGGCTTCTGGACTTCTACAAGCAGGTTATTAATGCATTTCTTCAGAAGGAGAGACCATAGACTCCAATAATAACAAATTTGGTGATTTTTTTCCCCCTCTGCTACAGTTTGTAAATGGAAAAAAAAATGTTTAAATTTTAAACAACACAGTTAAGCTCCTACCAATCAAATGGTGGATAAGCCACTATGTAGGGTTCGTGTGTTTGTAAATCTGACTGATCACGCCAGTGCACCGCTCGTCACTGCCTGGGTACATTTTAGGTCAGTTAATCAGATCGAATCGTTAAAAATGAACCAATATCGACAATGATTTGTATCAGCAAGTGCAAATTATGATCGCTGTTAAATCGTTGTTAAAATGAATCGTTACACCCTCATTATTTTTCTATGTCTGTCTATGTTGTACATTAGGTGTTGGAATTACTATAGGAATGGGATCTTTTAGGTTTTCTCCTCACTTCAGGAAAGATTATTCTGTCGTTGTCAGTCAGCCTTGATTTGTCTTCTAGCAGAAGAACCAGGAAATTTCTTTTTAGGCTGCTGACAGCATTTATATGACTTTAATCTGTGGCAGTACCCCAGTCTGAAGCATATACTGAGCAATGACATATTGAATTTACTTTCAGTTTTGCCTGTGGCAATTATCATCTCCAACAACCACATCCCCATGCTGTGTCCTGGTTGAGTGCACTGACAACAAATAAAGAACTATTTCCTTTGAAGTGATTTTAAGGGAGGAAATTGAGATAACCAAGCTCAGAGTACCAAATAAATCATTTGTTTACAAGACAGTTAAGAAAAAGAATGGTTAAGAGACACAAGAATATCCTGACCCCAGGCTGTCTGTATGAACAACACATTCTCAGTCCCCTGTCGTCACATTTTGACACATGGGTAAAGACCCTTTGGGTGTTCCCAGCTTGTCGTTTTTGATACGCTGGCTCATCCAATTAAATCAGGGGTCCAGTTGTTTTGTCGACACGGTACCGGACGCGGACCGAACGGCAGGGACGCAGTCAATACCCTAACCCTAGCTCAGTGTGGATCCGGTACAGTGTCCGGAACTGGTACATTGTTATGGTTAGGGCACTGTATTATGGTTAGGGTACCAGACCGGTACCGGTTTGTGGTCCGGAGGTTGGGGAGCCTTGATTTAATTGGATGAAACAACGAGTTGGGGACTCCCAAAGCATAAAAATGTGAAGGAGAGGGGTCCTTACTCATGCGTCAAAATGTGACAACTTGGGAGAAAGAATGAGTTGGTATAAAAGCAAAATGACTGTTTGTCTGATTTGATGCTGAATCTAACCTTAAAGTATTTTGAGTGAATCATCTGAACCAGTGAACTTTCTAGCTTGATGACAGGAAGAGCATGACAACTGCATTTCTCATAAGTGCTCATCCAACACTTGGCTGGGATTGCTTTCACTTACTGTAAATCCGGGAAGTTTCTCTGCCAAACAGGTTTTATCCATTCTAGATTCTCCAGCTGTCATCAGGCAAGAAGTAGCAGACATCCTGCACAGGTTGCCTGTCCATCACATAGCTAAATAGACACCAATGAAACAAACTGTGACTTTAAAGGAACATTTATATTTACATTTGGCACATTTACAAATGTCTGATAACAAAGCAAATCTAAATCAGTCTACACACCTTAGTAAAAGAGCTGTGAGAAACATAGTCTCAGCTGTGAGAAATGTAAGGAAAAACAGACTTCATGTTTCAGTTGTCAATGTTACAAAACGAAACCCAAACAGAGACTGGGGAAAAACCTTGGTCTTTGGGGACTAAGACCAAAAAATGTATAACTTCTCTAAAGTCTGATATTATTTTGATGAAAATCCTAATAAGAGAACCCAAGTAAAATTTGTCTGGCACAGTACATTAATGATAGCATGACACTGTCCCATCAATAGAAATGTGAATGCACTATGTGTTTGTCTACATAAACAGTCCCCAGTGGGGCACTGGAAAGCTCAGTCAGTTTATTGACATAAAGCAAGACTGAATACCTGTAACTAAACCTCTACCTAATGCTGTTCAGTTCACTGAAAAGCAGGATGGTTTTATCGGTTAAAGTGTAAGCAAAATGTTAAGTCATGAAAAAACATTTTCATTTGATCTGTCCAGTTTGTACCCTGCCTTCACCCAACAGTAAGTAGTTGGGTAGGCCCAGGAAAAGAAGCACTTTCAGAAAAGGGATGGATGGACATTTTTTTTCTTACCTACAATCATTTAACATTGTAATGATTGGAAAATTCTCTGTTCACACATGAAGCACCTTTGTTCGCAGAATCGATTGCAAACTTCTGCTGTTTACTTTCAAGCCATCCCTGCTCCCCTGTCCATGTCGAGTCTTCTCCACATCACTGTTACTTCCCATTCATCCTCCCTTCATCTGACTCTTCCTTATCAATCAATCAAGCAATCAACCAGTCAATTTATTTGATTGATTCCCCGCCTCAGCACCACAGGGGCAGAACTTTCAGCTGCACTGCTTCTGAACTTTGGAACTCACTATCCCTTGATATCAGGAGGACCATTCACTCCCCCTGCCTTTAAATCTAAACTCAAACTCATCTAACTTGATTCACTCACTATTCTGGTTGTTCTCTCAAGCTGTATTTCTTTGACTTTAAAGACCAACTCTTTTGAAAATGTTTTAGGTGTTTTTTAAAATATTTTCTTATATAATTTTTCTCATGATGGAGGACACATATATAAAGACAATTTGAATCAAAATTGCATTTCTGAAAATGTCTTTATTCAAATTGATGTGAATCAGGAGCAGACACAAAAAATGGAGTTTGAAAAAGTATGTAGTTGTTATGTAGAAACTACAATCGGCATGCCACAAGCTCCTTGCAGCGCTCTATTCCAATGCATCTACTTTCAGATAAAAAGATCCATGTATGTCTTAGTTTTCCTCGTCTGAGCTGGTATCTGGATCAGAACTGTACGGCTGGGTATATGGCGTCACATCTCAGCCATTAATTGAAGGGCGCATATTTGATAAAGGAGCGAGCGTATCTTACAACTGCACCGCGTAGTCCTAACTGAGTGCGTCCAGAGCTTTCACTGCGCGCGCTCAGTTTTAGCCGTTAGCCTCTGGGACGGCGATGTTAGCCGCTGGGACGGCGGTGTGGCTGCTCATGGTTAAACCGTTGTTTTTTCAGCTAACACCTCAGATCCAGCAGCTAACACCTCAGATCCAGCAGCT
>BSAI01000131.1:985303-1049772 GCA_036245035.1 Adrianichthys oophorus
TCCAGCAGCTAACACCGCCGATCCAGCAGCTAACACCGCCGATCCAGTAGCTAACACCGGCGTCCCAGCAGCTAACACCGCCGATCTAGCAGCTGACACCGCCGATCCAGCAGCTAACACTGGCGTCCCAGCAGCTAACACCGGCGTCCCAGCAGCTAACACCGGAGTCCCAGCAGCTAACACCGCAGATCCAGCTGCTAACACCGGCGTCCCAGCAGCTAACACTGGCGTCCCAGCAGCTAACACTGGCGTCCCAGCAGCTAACACCGGAGTCCCAGCAGCTAACACCGCAGATCCAGCAGCTAACACCGGCGTCCCAACAGCTAACACCACCGATCCAGCAGCTAACACCGCAGATCCAGCAGCTAACACCGGCGTCCCAGCAGCTAACACCGCCGATCTAGCAGCTAACACCGCCGATCCAGCAGCTAACACCAGCGTCCCAGCAGCTAACACCGGCGTCCCAGCAGCTAACACTGCCGATCCAGCAGCTAACACCGGCGTCCCAGCAGCTAACACCACCGATCCAGCAGCTAACACCGGCGTCCCAGCAGCTAACACTGCCGATCTAGCAGCTGACACCGGAGTCCCAGCAGCTAACACCGCCGATCCAGCAGCTAACACTGGCGTCCCAGCAGCTAAGACCGGCGTCCCAGCAGCTAACACCGCCGATCCAGCAGCTAACACCGGAGTCCCAGCAGCTAACACCGCAGATCCAGCAGCTAACACCGCAGATCCAGCAGCTAACACCGCAGATCCAGCAGCTAACACCAGCGTCCCAGCAGCTAACACCGCAAATCCAGCAGCTAACACCGCAGATCCAGCAGCTAACACCAGCGTCCCAGCAGCTAACACCGCCGATCCAGCAGCTAACACCGGCGTCCCAGCAGCTAACACCCGCCGATCCAGCAGCTAACACCGGAGTCCCAGCAGCTAACACCGCAGATCCAGCAGCTAACACCGGCGTCCCAGCAGCTAACACCGCAGATCCAGCAGCTAACACCGGCATCCCAGCAGCTAACACCGCCGATCCAGCAGCTAACACCGGCGTCCCAGCAGCTAACACCGCCGATCCAGCAGCTAACACCGGCAACCCAGCAGCTAACACCGGCGTCCCAGCAGCTAACTGAGCGCGCGCGGGGAGAGCTCTGCACGCCCGCTCAGTTAGGGCGAAAAAAAAAAACTGAGCACGCGCGGAGAGAGCTCTGCGAGCGCTCAGTTAAAACTGAGCGGTGCAGTCGTAAGATACGCTCGCTCAGTTATCAAATACGCGCCCTTCAATTAATGGCAGAGATGTGATGCCATATGGGTAACTCCAATATTGCTCGCCATATTTGTTACACCGCTAATAATATGTTGGGGTTGTGAGCTAGTGGGAGAGAGTGAAAACATAGATGTGATGGAAAGTAAGCGCAAACTTACTTCATGCCAACAGTCCCTCCCCCAACTCAGAGGTGAATTTTCTATGAAGTGATTTTTGCGCCTCTATGTTGTGAGCAAAAGTCACAGTTTTGAGATAAAAATTTCCTAGGGTTCATGCTGATTGGTCTAGATTCTATCCAATCACAGGTCTCTGCCTCGCAATGACGGTGGTTGAAGGCAGAGGTCTTGGACTTTGTACCGGTTCGTTTTGAGCAGGATTCTGCAGTCTTCAGCCATTCTGGTCCGTTTCTTTTGAGTAGAACCCAGAAGGAGCAACAAAGACACAATAAAAATGGTTCTGTATTTATTTATGTTAGAGTAGCAACCAGCGTGTTCAAAATGTTTGGCAAAGAAAAAAAAACATCATCTCAGCTTTTCCTCCGTCCAGCCGAACATTATATGATGGATTCGAAGTATTTTTTTTCTTGAAAAAAACATTGAATTATATTATAAATTACACATTTTGTTTTTTACTTTGGACTAAAGCAGACACAAATTCTTAAAAATATATCATCAAAGGTCAAAATGCAATTTCTTATGCTTATACAAAAGGTCTACATTGATGAGCCATCATTCTTTTCATTACTTACTACTGCTGTTAAACCATTATTTTGCTTTGGAGGATTTATAGATCACACAGGCCTATATAGTGTAATGTCAGCAGATACATTTTACACATTATTTTTACATTTCAGGAGATTCTAAGACATAAATTCACTAATGTGACTAAATTAAATGTAATAAATGTTTAAATAAAGTATTAAATATTAAAAAAAAATTAAAAATAAAAATTTTCTGAAGCCATCGAAGCAAAATCTAAGGTAAAAGAGAAAAAGTTAAAAAAAAAGTTTTTCAATCAAAAAAAAGTTTTTGAAAGCAAATATTTAATACTTTAATTTGCAAATTATGAAGTTTTATTTCGAAAACTTTAAATTTTTCTTGCAACTTAGGAAATTTTGATCTCAAAGCTATGACTTCTGCTTGCAATATGGTGGCACAAAAATCACTTCATACATTTCTAATGAACTCCTGCCACTCTGCAGAAACTATGCCCCCCCCTACATGAACCTCCACCTTAACGTGGTGGAGGAGTTTGAGTGTTTGAGCGATTTTAGTAGCTATGCTGTCTGGTGCTTCAGCCCCTGGTAGGGCCTCCCATGGCAGACAGTTCCCGGATGACAAGCCAGACAAAGAGCGGTTCACAACCCGCTGTATGAGAAGAGCAACCGGTTTCTAGATGAGAAAAAAGATCAAAGATTCAAATATGTTGCCCGGACCAGGGATCCACCCTGAAGCCACGCCTGGGGTTGGGGCTAGCATGCAAGTGCCTGGTGTCCGGGGCTCCTCTGACAGGCCCTGGTTGGGTAAAACCTGAAGGATTGACGTGGGATCACCTGCACTTATTGGAGAAGAGCTCAGAAGGGGCCAGTGCAAAGTGGTTTGGATGGCAGTCAAAGGCGAGTGCCTCGGTGGCCTAAACTCGGTCATGGAACTTGGGTTTTGGGACATGGACTTACAAAAAAAATGTTTTAATGAAAACAGCTGGCACAGATATGTGAAAAATTCAAAAGTGATACATGATGACAATAAAGAAAGGCTTATATTGCCATTGTTTTTTTCTTCATTTTTAAACTTTCTCAAAACTTTTACTGTTGCTATAATTTTTAGGCATCTTTTGCATTTCTCTTCTTAGATGTGACCGTTTTTTTTTCTAGAGAAGGCTCTGTATGATTGATGAAGGAAAAACTGAAACCAAATCTTACAAAATTTGTAGGAAAATGATAAGTAAAAAAAACTGTCAAAGCAAAATAGCAAGAGAAAAAATTGATTTATTAAATTATAGCCTCTTTCTCAGAAGATAAGTTGAAGTTTTCAAAGTCAAAATTGGTTTTACTAAATTAATTTGGCATAAGGAATCAGTCTTATGTTTGTTTTCAGGAAATGCAGAATCGTTTGACAAATGCGTCTCAATGTGGAGGAGAATCACCATGTTTTGTTCTTTCCTCTCTAATCTGAGCTCATCTGTGTTTCCCAACAGTCTGAGTCATCCTGTAATGAAGTCAGAACAGAGGAAGAAGTCAGCCTCAGGGCAACATCCACAGCAGGATTATGGTCACTTTAAAACTTAAACCTGCAATCTTTAATACGCATGGATCTTAATTTTACAGCATTAGAATCATATCCAAATTCAAACTAATTGAATGTTTGGGATCCCCCCCACCCCCAACTCTACACAAAGCAGCAGTTGAACCTCCACCACCCACAGTGACCTGTTACTACACAAATGGTAACATATAACTGCACTACTACAAACACACCAGATGCCACCACATGACCTTGCAGCATTTTTACTTCATCTATGAGCCATGAAGTCATCTTCATGATCATCATCATTGCAACATCCTCTAAAATGGTCTTTTACGTTAGCCCCCCCACCCCACCCAAAAAAAATCATCTTTCTGGGAAAAGCTCTGATGGAAGTGTGTCGCAGCATCTTCGCTCTCCAGGGCGCGCGCAGCCTGTGATGAGCGCGCGCGAAGAGCCATCACATGGGAGGTCCCTTTAAGTTTCCATTGACTGAGGCCTCAGCGTGTCACATGGACATGATATCATGAAACAGCAGGAACGCCAAGCGCGAGCGTACACAGTTTCTGAGCTGATGGAGACAGACGCGCAGTCCTTTTATTTTGGAGGAACTCAAGCAGAGAGAGCCGGAGCCCAGCCGGTCCTGACCAGGGCTGGCCGAGCCGGACGGGACATCTGCGCTGCACCTGCGTGCTGAAGCGCGGTCTACCGGAGAAGGAAGATGTCCTCTGGAAGAGCACATCTTCCCTCTCGCAGAAGAGCAGCGGAAGGAGCGCATCTCAGCGTGAGTGAACTTCTTTTTTTTGCTGTGGATCGGCGGTGTCGCCGCTACCGCAGGTGCCTTTGCGCCTCATTGCAGCCAGAGGAGCCACATCCGGCGGGGAGAAACACAAAGTGTTTGTTGATGAAAAGCGCTTGAGGGTGGGGGTGGGGGTGGGGAGGGTAGTAGTGCTCGTGAGCGTCGTCTCCCCCTCCGTGCTCGCCTGCGTCCGCATTCCAGGTGCTGTTGCGCACGTACAAATGGAACTTGAAGTAAACAACTGGAGGGTCATCCCGCCCCTCTTTACGAACCCACTTGAAGCCCCGCATCGCCGACAGGAACTACTGAAGTTGTTTGTAACACAGTAGGGAATTGATCGCAGTTCCACGTAATGATGGGTGAGTGGGTGGGGGGTGTTGTTATGTCATTTAATTTCTCTTCCTACTTAAACTTGAATCTCGGGGCGTTCGTTTCTCACTGATCCCTAAACTTATCAACCTTTTTTCACAATGAATCAAATCACGCGAGAGCCTTCGAAGCGCTTGTCCCTCTCGTTGTTTGGGGTTTAATATTCTGAGAATATTAGTGCCCGTCATCCAGCAGGACGCTCACGGCTTCCGGTGTGATTCCGTCTGCTTCACTTTAGTCTGTCTCACAAACACCAGCAAAGCTGCCAGCTGTGACGCAAACACAGCAGCTTTATATATATATATATATATATTTTTTTTTGCTGATTCATGACAGGAAAGTTGTATGGCGGCAGCGTGGGGACTGTTTCAGGCAGATTCTCCAATGATCTATGAACAACTGCAAAAGTAACATTCAGATGTAAATCAGCCTCATTATGGATGAAAACCTCAGTTTCATTTTAGATTTTGATAAAAGGACCACTAGTGAAGTTGTCTCACAGAGTTACACAAAAGGCAAAAGTAACGGAATAGATGCATTAAACTATAACATACTCTTGCTGAAAATGCTTGTATTTAGCCTGGACTTTGATTTGTAGAGATTTGGCTTAATCTTTTTGGAGGAGTCTTGAAAAAAACAGGCAGTAAGTACGGGGCCATGGACCATCCGGTCTTGCTCCGTTGTTTTTTATGTGAGAAGACTGTTTGATGACATCACCTTGATAGCATATTTAGGCCCTTTTTAGGCCTGATTGAGTCATTTTCCTGCTCCAATAATGCCAGAGTTACAGCTATGGAAGCATGGATTTGGTTTCACTTAGTTCTCTGGATGGGACCTGTGAAGGCTTTCATATTCCTGTTATGTAACTCCCAAACACTAAATGGCAGTGTGGGTTCTGTTGTGGTACTTTGAAGTCAGACTGCTGTGCTGAAATCCTCTATAAACTTGTCAAAGGTTTGTGTATTTATTGTAAAACACGTTTCAAACTTGTATTTTTAGCTTCAGTTGGATTGGAAACATAATGCTACCAAGGCGTGTCAATACCTAGCCACACTGTACTTGTTAGATTTGATACAAAACCACAAATGGCAAAACAGATAGAATCAAGCTTGTTGAAGGGCTAACAGAAGCAAAGGGTCAACGCAGCCATGTTCTCAAGTGAGGCTGGTTTGAAAACAAAAGTAGCTGGAACTTGGTCAATTCACCACCAGTTACCTGCTAACAATTTCTTCATTTATACCAACGTATACCAGTTCTATTTCACAACACAAACATACTTAGGTTTAAGCTTTTGAAAGTGGATGATTTTTGGGATAGTAGGGACTGATGACCATTATTTTATTTAGAGGAAATGGAGAGGTGAGTCAAGAGTCAAAGCTTTGAATTTGCAGGTCAGTTTAAGTAATGTGTCTACTCAACTGAAAGCATTTTGAACAGTGAAATCTGCTGTGCGAGCTTTAGAATCCAGAACAGGCATTACATAATGGCAACACAGAGGCTCTGTGATGCAGCCTGAAGCAACAATGAAGCTCTGCTGTTAAAGTTAAACAGTTTACGTTATGCTAAGATGGCGATTTGACTCATTGACCTGATAACACTACACTGGAACATTAAAGCTGGATCATCCACCTTATCATTTGTCGCCTCAGAATTTTCTATCACCTCTAAATTTTCTCCTCTGCCCCCACTCTTATGCTCTTACCTTACAGCAAAGCAACATTTATCAGTTACATTTTGGTAAAGAAGTCAACATCTGTGACCTAACAAAGACAAGCAGGGCTGAACTGGAGCTTTGACTTTCTCTTGAATAATCTTGCTGTGTTTGGTAGTATTGACAAAATCAAAATCTATTGTAGTTTTGAAGAAACTTTAGCAGCTCTAAGCTGTCATTTCTGATCATAAAAGCATAACTTGTTCACTTTGGATGTACAGCATTCCACCAATGAGCTTGATCCTAGGCTTGGAGGCTGCTTGGTATGTTAGGAGTATGTCAAGAGAGTTCAGAGGTGATAACCCGGCTGCCTGTGTGCATCTCCTTCTGTTTATCTGGACCGTGCTTTTGCTCGCTGATGGCAGACTTTCCATTCTGCGTCACAGGCTGTGCGTGATGTTTGTGCTGTTTCAGCAAATAGATCTGTTTTATTTGGATATAAATGAGCATGCATTCTTTTCTTCAGCCACCCTGTGTAAACAGCTTAAACCATTATTTTTGCAGCAGAACCGTCCTTCCTCCATCTTTCTTATTTAGTCTGTGACTCTGTTTTTTTTCTCTCCCTCAGCAGAACCTCTTCCTATTTGCAGCTACAGCACTGGAGGACGAACATTAACCCCTTACTTTAATTTTAGTCTGGTTTGCTGAATAATTGAAGTGAACGGTGCATTTTGCTGCGTGGGAATTCTGTAAGTATGAGAGAAGCTCAAGCACCCAGCTGTAAAAGTTGTTTCCGTTGGCTTTATGTGGTCATAATTAGCAGCGCTTGTGTGACTGGGTGCATGTTTGTGTGTACGTCAGAGCACGCCTGCAAATAGGATTGTACTTGTGTTTATGTGACAGAAGAGGAAGTGACGCATGAGAGAGGGAAGGGCTGAAGCAGCAGACATCACCATGCTGCAGAGCTGCCACCGTCAGATGAAAGAGAACAGAAACAAAGAAACTAATGAGCGATCAGCTCCTTGGTAACTGAGGAGTCATCACCCGGACACTCCTGCCGGATCTGTTGTAAACAAATGTGGTAAAAATGAGTCTGTGGCTCATTATGCCACAGGCTTGATTATGAAATGTGTTTACCCTCTGCTTAATGTGAAAGTAGTGACACAGGCTGTTGTTTGCCCAGAGCTTTGCCTGTTGAAACCCTGGGACAAATTCACCCCAGTCACGTTCACAGTGACTTCATCCCCTTTACTGGCTGGCTGTCCTCCCACACCAGAGTACAGACCAGCTTTCAGAGCAGCTTTGATCATGGGCGTTTCTTCAGAAAACTGATTTTCTTCCACTGAGATGAAAGATAGACAGGTCAAGATTAGCTCATAAAAACACTCTGTTCAGACAGAATGCTTTACATCTGACAAAGAAAAACACAAGTTGTAATCAATTCACAAAAGAGATTTAGCATGGAGGCTCCTACAGCTAAAACTACCACCAAACACGAGCCTTTCTGTTGCTTCTTGTTGGGGTTTAATGTGTGCTAACTGGGCTGTGAACTGTGTTCAGCTGTAACTGGTGTTTGGGTTTTAAACTAATATCATGGATTGCTGCACCACTCATTCACTGGTTGCACTGCAGCTCTGGGGCAGTAGTTTACTTTCTAAAATAACTGCTGCATTTCATGCTAGTTGCGGACTGGATTGTTATTTTTTCAGTTTAAAACACTGATTAAACAACTAATTGCTGTCTGACTTAAAAAAAAACTTTACACAATAAAATAAAAATCTATAAAATATCACCAGTGTTTTCCTGACAAACAGAAATACCTTTTTGATCCTTTCAAAGAAGCAATAATGAGTGAGGGAACACACTTCAAAGAGAAAATAGGACCAGTTCATTTGTGCTGTTGGAAAAAACTTCAAACATTCTGAAATGTTTCAACATTTTTCAAGCAATCTATTTTTCTTTCTTTTGCTGTTTGCAAAATAAAAGCAGATCTCAAAGTCCTACAGCCACTGTTTTGCTTCGTCAGCCCCTCATTGGTGATAAAATCTAGGCGACTCTGCTCTAAGTTGTAACTTGATTTATTTTAGTTAAAGTTACAAACTGAAATAAAAATAACAATCCAGATGAGCAATCATCTCAGTACCAAACATCTGGTAAAAGAGCCTTCAAAGATCTTTATATGTCTTTTGGTTCACAAAACAAAAAATCAGCTTTATCCAGGTTCTTCATCAGTTTTTGAAGGTAGCTGAAGGTTCTATGGATCAACAACTGTACTGAAGTCTGTGTTAAAAATGCTTTCATTGGTTCTTGTAATTTTTTATTCTCTATCGCTGCAGACAATGATCGTCACAATTTGATTGATCATAAGTGATTTTTTATTCGGGTAAAGTAGCAAAAAAAATCTGCAGAGTTTCTGTCTAAAGGACAGTTGAGCTCACCTGGAAGGAACTCCACAGAGCACCTGGCTCTTCCAGTCAGTGGCCGAATCCAAATTGCTCCCATTCCCCTATGGCTTCTCTCCACCCCTACATTTAGCACTCTATAGAAAAAACAGTGTCTTCAAATTCAGATATTGATACCGCTCGATGACGTCACGAATAGTCGCGAGTCATCTACATCATCTACATAGCGCGTAAGCTGCCAGCGCTTGGAAACACATAACATTGGCTTTATAACTTTAAAAAGCCACGCAAAAACAAAAAGTCATTGCTTACATTTAAATGCAAACTTCTGTGCTTCAGAGCATACACACATTAAAGAAATGCGTTTCTCCTAGCGCATATGCGTTTCTCCTGAGTATCCCTCCACTAGAAGGCCTTAAGCTGCTATAGCTCCTCCTTAAAAAAAAACAAGTTCGGACACCACTACAGCTTCAAATGCCCCATACAGCTGGAGCAGTAGGGAAAAGTCAGAGCAGTAGGGGAGAAATTCGGATTTGGCCAGTGTTTCCATTCCCTGCAGTTCCTCCCTTCTGAATTCCACTCTGTCCTCTGTGCGTTCTGTTTCTTGCCAGCCTCCTCTGACGTTTGTGTCAGTTTTGGAAACATAACAGTGCACTTTGTAACTTCTGTGTTAGCTTTTGAACTAATAGGAAAGCTGCTTAGAAAGAAAAAAAATAGCATCAATTCTAATTGAAAACCTCAAAAAATACATTTTTGATGATTTTTTGGTTGATCAAAGTTATCTCACTCACAGTTAATTTGAGGTGGTGATGTTTCATTTTTATCTTGTTTGTGGGTGTGGTCTGTGTTGGCGTGGTCAGAGGTGAGCCACAGACTGCTTTGTTAAGCAGCCTGGAGGATAGAGCGAGTTGGCAAGGACAATCTGGGCTGGCAAGAAGCTGTTTGGCATTCAACAGGCCCGGAAAGAGGCAAAACGAAACTTCAGCAGGACTTTGATGATGGAGGGGAAAACTACTGGCCACATCTTTTTCAAGTAGACAAAAGAGAGAATCATTACATTTTGATTGAAAAAAGGGTAGCATTGCAGAATATCCACCTAATCAGCTTGAAATATTCTTGACTTTCTCTGCTCACTTTGATTTGGCTGAACAGTTGCACTTCTGCTGTAACAGCTCGGGCCTGTCACCCATATACGGCTTGTCTGCTAGTCTCAGCAATAAACAGGAAGATAGGAAAGGAAATGCATTTTGGTGCAGTGAGTAGAGTGACGGTGATAAGGTAATGCCAAAAGAAGCGACAGTCTTGTTTCTTTCTGATATCTCACACATGAAAACAAAAGGCACACATACTGGTTTGATTCTGATCAAAGATCACTGATCTGGATTGTAGATTGTCCATTTTCTCATCATAGCAATGACTCAGTAGTAGGCTTTTGCATGTCAGACACTACTTGAATGCTGCACTGCTTCATTATTATGCTCCAGATCTTTGCAAAAGACATGCATAAAAGGTAACCTCCAAATCCAAGGACACGGACTGAAAGTTTCTAGTGTTTTCTGTCCACAACAGACATTAAATAAGGAGATGGTTTAGGGTCGGTCACTCCAGCTCTAAATGGGAGATTTATCAAAAGGGACAGTTTGCAGTCTTATCTTGAGACAATTTTTGATGGTACATTGCATCCAATCCAGAAATCTTCAATCAGTTAATAATAAAGGGTTTTTTAAAAAACAATCTTAGTTAATGAAAGTGCTGTACAGTTACCCTGATAAAAGAACATCCAAAATCAGGGCAGAATAAGAAATAAAGAGAATAAAACATTGTTGAATATTCTGAACAATTAAGAGTAATAATATAAAAGTGGAGTGTCATTCCTAATTAGAATGGAATACCCTAAAAACTTTTTTTATGGCGTTTAAATTTCTCTGAAGTTGAAGAAGGCTGTTCCTCACACAGAGAAGGCTCTGACACCTCTGATGGAAACCTGGATTGTGATTTCCAGACGCAGCTGGCTAACACCTCCCTGTCAGCACAGGACCTAAAAGATCTGCTTTTCAAAAATCAGTCAGAGATTTAAGACAGTTAAACCTTAAACTACACCCTGAAAGCGGAGAAGAGCCAGTAAAGGGATTCATGAACAGAAATTATGCCATCTCATTTTTTTGTCTTTGTCAGCAGGCAATCAGCAGAATTTTGCACAGCCTGCAGTCAGAGCTTCATAGAACAGTTGTGTAGAAAAGGGTCTTTTACCTCTCGTTTGGCAAGAAAAAGCATTATTTTTATGAACCAGATGATGACTACTTTCTCCTTTATTTAAGTGTTCTAACATGCCAATTTCATCTCTTCTGTCTGCATGATATAAAACTGCTTCCTTAAGTCAACATACTGTTGCAAAGTTCATTCAATTCAATGTAATTTTTTTTATACAGCCCAATATCCCAGCTATAGCCGTCTCATTGGGCTTACAGTGGTATTTGCAAGAAAAAAAAAAGTCAAACATGTAAAAGTAAACAATAGCTGGTTATAAAACAGACTAAGCTGAACAAACATCTCTGCCCTTACACCCTCCTTCTCGGTGAGGAAAAACTCATTAAAAAAAAACCTCTCTCTTTTTTTGGGGGAAAAAACTAAGAAACCTCAGGGTTTCCCACATGAAGGAGATCCTCAACCCCGGACAGGTGATGTGCTAAAACTATTAAAGAAAAGTGAACTTAATTAATTCTACAACTATATGGTTGAATAACAAGTATATGTCTAATAAACAAACACGGGAGTGGGATAATCTGGAACCCACAAGACAGAATGCTGCATCAAAACTTGTTTACCTTTGTCTTGGTAGAGATAATACATCAACATAAGGGTGGGGTCATCTGGACCCCACAGCACAAGAGGTTATGGACAACTTTGAGATACCAAGTAACATGATGATTTCTGTCTCCTGTCAAAGCGGGCTTGATTGGTTTCACTGATGAACACATCTGCTGTGGAACATTATTCTTTAGTAAGTCTTGGAATGTGACATATTTAGACTCTTGAAGGACTCACTGGAATGGTCTAGAAGGAGCTGAACATACCATAGTAGCAAAGTCACAAGATTTGCAACAATGGAGTTTTTTGATGGTCACCTTGAAATTTACAGCGAGACAGGAGCAATGTAGTATCATTTTAAAAGGGCATTTTTTAGAAACTTTGATGAATGACCTGGCTAATGCTGTTCCCGTTTTGAGTCACAAGTGGGACATCGGGGGTCAGACAGATACCTGCTGGTCAGTGGACACTCACTTTCTGCATCTTTTCTGCTCATGATTACTGTGAACGTTTCCTCAAAAACAGTTTTCCCACAAATTCAGCACCTTATTATTCAGGGGGAAAGAATCCCATCTTGAAAAAACTTCAGCATCCCTGTGAGGCGTGATGCTCCTAAATCTGCTGATATCATTGTAGGTGAAAGAGGCAGTTCCAGAAGCTCATCGGTTTGAATTAAAGGACATGATCAGGTCAAAACAAACCCCCAGGTTCTTCATAGTAGTATAGAAAGCCAAAATGACGTTCTGCACTGGCACCAGACTGCTATACAGGAACTTCTTGAGTCACAGAGAATCAAGGAAACAGCATGACATGGAAGTGATTGTTCTTAGTTTTTAAAGGCTTAATGTCACACAATATCTGTTATCTGACAAGAGAAAATATTCTAGGAAAGACTTTTGCTAATATTCTGAGCCCAAAGGGTTTGACGGAGTCGGCGCATTTATGCGGCTGTTTTCCTGAACAAATGCCATGACTGCTTTCTCACATTTCTACCTGACATTTTATAGCTAAACAGGAGGAGTGTTCGGGGAACAGGAGACTGCTGCAGCTCTGTGAAGTAGGCCAAAGGCAAAGGGGAGTGTTCCAATGAATGGACACCTCTCTCAGCCACTCTCCAGTGTCTTTTCACACACATGCAGGACAGAGACACAGAAAAAGAGCTTGGGATGCAATGGGATGTGTCCTACGATGCTTGATGGATTTGGGTGACACCCAAAACCTCACTGCTGTGGAAGGGAAGTGCTCATTTCCCCTGGCCAAGAGGCCGCCCTGACCTCTTTAACCACTTTAACCAGAGCTGAAGGTAAACAGCCAAACACTGGGCCAACGTTCAACTCTAGATCAGAGGGACTCAGCTCTTCTTTTCCTATACCGCTTATACCAGTGATTGATCTGGAAGCTCACTAAAGGGAAGAGGGGATTCACAGGAGGGATGCCGACGCAACTGGAAACAACAGGAAAATTCTTTGTTTAAAGACACAGTTGTGAATTTACAAATAAACTAATGAATAGTGCTGACGGAGCAGTGTGTGGTGACAGATTGATTCCTGTCTGTGCAGCTGTGTGAGAGATCTGATCTAATGGTGTCCAGCTTTGGGAGGGTACGGTTTCCAGTTAGTCCAACCATACAGACCAGCCAAACCAGTTCACTTCGTTGGCAGTGGGATCAGATCTTTCTGTAAATTCCCCCAAACACAACATGAAAGATCAGTTTTCTTAGAAAGTTTCTTCAAAGGCTGTGAGATGCTGAATATAATGCTGTCTTTAGCAGCGTAAAAATATACACAGACACATTTTTTCTTTATGCTCTGTCAGCCACTTCCACTTGTGTGTGGTGATGAGCTCCATGGCTCATTGGTGGCTTTTACGTCAGAACAGCCGGCCTAGATTGTTGAAAATGGACCTGGATCATTTGCCATTAATAGCTTTTTTTCCTCTGCCTCTCCCTGATGTAACAGCAGAGCATGACCTTTCCAGGAAAATTCCAATGCCTCTCCAAGATGCAGAACAATGGCAAAAACTTTTGCATGCCAGCTCAGTTCTTTTTCCACCACTTTGTCTAAGAGTTAGATGTCATCTCTTGGTGGAGATACAATGAAACTGCTCCACGAGTTCAAAAACTAGACCAGAAAAGTGAGTCTGCTACTCAAAAGTCCTTTTTATTAGATGAAAGTGATCTAAAAAAGTGATATAAAATAAACTAACACTACAGTGAGGAGACAGCAGGGTTGAAAGAAGAAAGTAATGCTTCTGATTGTCTCATTATGTGAAAACAGCACCTTCATATGTCTGCACAATGTTGAGCATATATAAAACATGGATACAATTCTCACCATAATAAAAGGCTTTGTGTAATACTTTCATTTGGGGACAAATTGTTGTGGGTCAAAAATGGAAAAGCCCTAAATGATTAAATATTATTATTTCATTGTGTTCATCACATTGTGTTCATTGGCAAATATTTGTGTTATCACACAAATATAGGGCTGCATGGTGGCGCAGTGGTTAGCGCTCAAGGCCCCGGTTCAAATCCTAGTTGGGACCTTTCTGTGTTGAGTTCGCATGTTCCGCCCATGCATGACATTTCTCCAGACACTTCAGCTTTCTCCCACAGTCCAAAAACATGCTTTGATTATTCTTAATTGCCCCTTGGTTTAAGTGTGTATGAGTGTGTGATTGGTATAGCCCTATGTCAGGCTGGTGTGTATCCAGGGTCTACCCCACCTTCAGCCAACAGTAGACAGGTGAGACTCTGGCCTAACCCTGTGACCCTGAAAGATTAAAGCAGGTTAAGAAAATGGATGGATCACATTTTGATAGAACTCTAGTCTCAGGTTTTTAAAAAGTTTCTCCATCTCATCCACTGAGCTGGGAGCGTTTCTCTGTCCCTAACTGAGCAGATTTTGTGATAAAACATGCAATCACACAAGCTGCACACCCAAGTTTGGCTCATTTAGATTATGATTTAAAATATTACTGGATGTTCACCAGATTGATGCTTCATTTTAACGTAGTTCTATTGAGGTCATTGGAATTAAAGGTCAAGTATGACGCTGTTTCGAACATACCGGGAATGTTTATTGATGGGATTCTTTGTTCTGGGAGGGGGTCGGTTCAAAAGGTCGTCTCAGCTCTCACTCAGGGTGGAGCAGAACAATTTGCATGCAGTGACCCAATCCAGTTGCTATATCTTTCCATTTAGAACCAGCTCTCCCACCCCTTTTTTGGCTTCTCACACTGTTCCAGATGAGTTCATCCAGAGACCATAGAGGACCTTTGAACATCACAGGAGCTCATCCTGAGGATTAAATTATGTCTTTAGTTTATTGAGTTTATTGTTATGAAAAAAAATTACATTTACCCATCTTCAGAACCCACTGAATCCCTTTCAGGGTCACAGTGCTGCAGTCAACCCAGCGAATGTTGGGGTTAGGTGGGGCTGACCTGGAACAGGTCACCAAGCTGTTATAGGGGCACACACACTCATAGGAGCAATTAAGAGATCATAATTAAACATGTTTCTGAAGTGTAGGAGGAAGCCAGAGAAAACCCAAACATGCACAAAGAGAGCATGCAAACTCCACACAAAAAGATCCCAGGCAGGATTTAAACCAGAGCCTTCTTGCTGTGAGGTGAGAGCACTAACCACTATTCCACCATGCAGCTCTACAGATCAATTATGGCACTGTAATTCTTAAATGTATCCAGATCCTGTTACTTGAGGTTTTGCATGCAGACATCTGTGCAAGTCCGTGCCCTAGTTTATCACCACAGACTGCCAGCTTGTGCCGCACGCGCACCAGCTCTCACGCTCTTTGTCTGGCAAAAGAGAAGATATGCAGGAACATGTTTGTTCAATGGGACACACACTTTCTCACCTCAAATGTTTATACATCGTATGTAGTTCTGCAGATCTGACAACATGTGCTCTTTGGCCTTTTCTCTGACTGTCCTCCTGAAAGTTAGATCTTCTGTTGTGAGCTTACACCTGAACTTCAGATTTATTCTAAAGTTTAAAGCATAGAACAGAGGAACACAGCATTAAACCCTTTGTTTTCTTCCTTCTACTTGTTTGTCTGTCTATGTGTGGTAGATTTTGGACAAAGACAGGAGTTTCTGCAGAAAATAAGACTTAAACTATAAACACACATTAACACCCACAAGCATCATAATTCATGTTTATTTTGACCTAATTAAAATCTACAGGGTTCTTCATCAAATGATTGAATGAAGTCACATTTGAATTTTAATAAAGCTCATGGGAAATTATATTAATTTTCTTATTGAATTACATGTCCCCTGTTTGATTTACAGCTCTTATTGTCAGTTTTAACTCTGACATTAAATCCTAATAAATATAAATCCATCCCATCTAAAAAAAAAAAAAAAAAACACTTGTGACTTTAGTTATGCCAGGGATTTGAAGGTAACATAGGAATGATATGCATACCAAGTGGAAGATGTAGAAACGTGTTTAAAAATGCTTAAAAGCAGCTGTCACTGTGTTTTAGGTCCCAAACATGCTTAAAATGGACACGTATGAAGCAACAACTTTTGAGTGCTTTAAACAGTTTTTTAGTGTGAAACATTCACATACATCCCTACAAATATCTGCACACAGCTGTGCATCCACATGCATGTTTGCAGAGTCCCAGCTGTGCTGCAGTGTCATCTTATGCTTGTGTGTTAACATGTTTCTGATCCTCTGTCACTGCACTCCCCGCCCTACTCCCTCCCAGTTCCCACGGCAACACGTGGCCATTTGTTACATAACAGAAGTGTGCACACTTTTGTGCGTGTGCATATGTGTGTGTGGTCGCCCCTGGCCTTGTCAATTCAAAAGCTAAACATGCAAGTGTCGAGTCGTATGAGACTCTGGGCTCATGCAAGTGAATTATTGATATGCTAACATATATCTCACCCGAGGCAAAAAAAAAGTCCTGCTGTGTGTGTTCTCATTTCACCTCCCTGCAGTTTACTCTGTTCCCAGTAGATGGGAACAATACACAGACAGCAGAAGTGTGTGGTGCTGTCAGTCCAAAGGGTTAATGGGTTCTGAACTCCACAAAGAGAAGTGTGTGTGCCGTTACTTTCAATTAGTGTTGTTGCAGTCAGTGTGAATGGAGATTAGTGTGTGATTAAATGGTAAGGTGTGTGTGGGTGTCACATAGCTGCCACATGGCCTCAGATCACCTCTAATGGCATTAGGCAGGCCTCGGCAAAGAGGCCAAGCTGCTGTTCGCTTCAATTTAGAGCAGTGAGTGCGAGCGCTCCCACATGGCGCCCTCGCCGGGCTCATTTCATATTTATGAAGGAGAAACACCAGAAAAACAGTCAACTCCCAGGAGACACATTATTGTCATTTCAGCTGGAAGATTCAAGTGGCTGTTTTTGTGGTGTTGAGTAAATTAAGACCTTTTAGAACAGAAAGAAAAAAAACTTTTATTATAAGTTTCTCAAGTCAAAGTGTTTTACAATTTGTACCTGATAACAAAACACAAGTTATTTAAAAATACGATTACTGCTTTAGCATACAAACAATGACACATTTGGGGAAAAAGTAAACTTTACAAAAACAAAATCTGAATAAAACAATATTATTTTTAAAACTTGCATAAGCAGGAAAGATTTAAAATGAAAATTGAATGTAATTTATTTACTTTGCTCTATACATTATCAACAGACTAGAATCTGGAAAATAGAATATATTGAATCAGGATAAGTTTTTTTTTTAAACAGTCAAATAAAAAAGCCACTACTCAAGATTATAAAATATTTCTGTAAAAGAAGGGCATTATTCGATAGAGTTTAGTGTTTTGAATCATGGGTGGACTTACCATTAACCAAAGGAAGGCGTTTGCCTAGGGCTCCCAACACTCTGGGTCTGAACACTTAATAAAAGTGTCTAATATCAATTTTACGCCCATTATTATTGATAAACAAAACAACAGCCCAAATCACTGAAATGGCATAAAACAGATCATGTGAAAGAGTTTTGTCCTCCCCCGTTCCTCTGCAGCTATGGAATTTTCCAGTCAACAACAAGTTAGCCAGCAGAGAATTCAGTTTTTCCTGATTGGGCTTTTTTCTCTGCCCAATTGAGCAGATTTTTATTCCGACTTTGTAGCTAAAGAATGCTGTGGGTTGATGGACATAACTGGGGTGGTTCGACAGCTTTTTCTTCCTTATTGAAAAAACGTCTCAACCAGAGACGTGTGGTCAGGAGAGGCAGGTGAAGGAGTGCCTCACCTGCCGTCATGAGATGTATAGCCTACTAATGATAAAATAAATGTGTGTCCACTAACCTGTTCCATAAAAGCAATTTGTGTTTGATCCTAATCATTTCATTTTTATTCTTAAAATCGCTGTAAGTAGCATATTGCCTGTTCATTTTCAACGCATGTTGCGAGGTCTGCCTCATAGCAGTTTTGAAAATAATTCAGTTTTTATCATTCATTCCGCGCTTATCAAAACATTTGGATTCTTGATATTGATTCCTTCTGTCAGTAGACTAATAAAGAAGTTATTTGACTTTTTAACGTAGGTAAGGAAAAAAAAAAGAAAAAAAAAAGCTAATACCACCCCTGCAGAAGGCCCCATTTTATTTTCGCCAGGAGCCCCAAAACTGTTGGGAATGCTTTTCTGCTAATAACACTGCTGCTGCTCAAATGAAAAGTTATTGCTTCATTTACCTGCTTCCTGCTGTGCTGTGCACACATTGTCACCTGGTCAAATAGGATCTTCTGCTCTTTCTATTCAGGATCACTTGATTCTGATAAGTTAGCAAGTATTGGGTCAAGAAACTGGATTCAGTAAAACTGTTTTGTTGTTCTTGCAAATGCTGCTTTGCCACTCAGAGGACTCGATCCTGCTCTCTTCCTGTAGACTTTCAAGCAGGGCGCCAAAGCTGTATGTTTGGGTTTCTTCGTCTGAATTTCTTTATGTGTTTTTTTTTAATTAACATTTTCTTTTACATTCTTTTACATATTTTTGGTTAACCAGACTAAATTTCTTTTTCTGTGGAAGAGGGTAAATGTCAAAGTTCCTCCGTTAGCTTGATTAGAGATCAGCAGATTCAGTTTAGTCAAGATGTTAAAATGATCAAAACTAGAATAAAATTATTCCTTTTTACATAGTCTCTCAGAGTCGTTTACAACAAATAACTCTCCTAAAAATATATGGAAGTTTTTCTGTTCCATCAGATTCTGAATTTTTAAACCTTTGAATTTTCTTTCTGAATTTTTCTTTTCCAGTGTTTTTAATTTTGAGACTCGACACTTCGATGTAAAAAAATTAGATGTAAAAATAATTGTTGAAAAACGTAACTTTTTCTGTCTGACTAGAATAAGTTGTCTATCTAAGAACACATCGACGGTCTAGCTAATCAAATCATGACTCCTTTGACGTCAGCTTTTGCTACGTTTGTTGTAGCCTAAAAACCCGCCGGTGGATCATTGCTGAGTAATTAATTCTTTATATCTACCTAGTATCTTTATCATTGACATCGGTTAATAGAACACCAAAACATGCAACTTTTGTTGTGACATTTCCAGTGCACTCAATTTTTTTATTTTGGATTCGGACAACACTAGAAAATGGCGACCGTAGTATATAGTGCACTATATAGTGAGTAGTGAATGAATTCAGACATAGCCAATGTGCACTGCATCTGGCTTAGGTAGGTGCCTTGCTCCCGCCCCTTTCTCACGGTACTTTGGTGACGGCGCACATGTGACGTCGGTTTAAAAAACGAACCAGCATGCACCGCAATCCAGGCGGTCTGCGCAGCGCTGTGTCCGCCTGGGTGATCTCAAACACGCCCAATAGCTAAGCTGGCTGCTGAGTCACGTTCATGTGATTCATGCAGTAACTACAGTACCCTGCGGATGGTGATATAGTTTAATCCGCCCAACAAACCAGCCACAGTGAAGTAAAGATGCGGGACCTTTGCGCACAATCACAATGTAACGAGTAACCATAAGTGTCTCTTCAAATGTAGTTGAGTAAAGAGTACACATATTCAATCAAAAATGTAGTTGAGTAGGAAGTAAAAGTTGCTTATATTTTTGATACTCTATACATACAAGTAGCCAAAAAAAGTACTTAAGTAAAGTAACGTCCTCCATTTACTCAAGTACTACACACCACTGCATGTGACATGCATTTATAGTGTTTGGTATCAGTTTAGATCAGATTGATTCAGGGGCAGAGCTACAGGGGGGCAAAGGAGGGCATCTGCACCTTCCCCCCAGCAAAAAGCGCTGGCCCCCCCCCACACACACACTTGTCCCACCAATTTTTGAGTCACTATTAGTATTATTATAGACAAAGATTACAAAAAATCATGTCTACTCTACAATCCCTGAAAAGTCCAAATTACATTTTCTTTATTGTCTTATTGGGATCAAAGATAGAACAGATTTAAAGCAGAGGTGGACTTACAAGAAGTAAGACTAAGCTGTTTCCTTCCAGGGTGACATTTACTTTAAAAGGAGGCGGTGCTCTTTATTTTGGATCAGTTCCTCATTAAAGTGAGACAGAGGTGGCACTGACCTGAGCGCTGTAATAGGCTACCAGCAGGACCAGTTAACCTGAGTCACAGTGACACAGGGAGGGACGGCACAAGGCCAATGAGAGTGCGGAGGACCAAAGAAAGTAAATGCCTGTGCATTCCTAGAGGAGTGTACGCCAAAGGGGAAGGAAGAGCGACAGCAGGTGAATGCCAGTCTTCTGATGAACAGTTGACTCCATAGTGACCCACAGTCCTCCTGGCTGCCTCTGGTTTGCCTTTTTCAACCTGTTTTCTCTGTGACTCACCTCTCATAAAGGAACACCTACTACCTTTTATGGAAAGTTACCACAGCAACCAAATGCAGAGGTCATGCGCCGGTGAACAAGTAGGAGCTTTTTCCCATTAAGTCAAGTTTTATTGTGCCTTTCTGTTTTTTTCTTCAGCCAAATATAAATTGTGACTGCACATTTGCTAAGTGACATGTAGTTGTTATTCAAACGTGCAGTTGTAGAGTTAATTCTTCTTTAACAGTTCTGGTGCATCACCTGTCTGTCCTGGGAGAGGATCCCTCCTTCATGTGGGCATCTCTGAGGTTTTTTATTGTTTCCCCCAAGATAGGGTTTTTTTTAATGAGTTTTTCCTCACTGAGAAGGAGGGTCTCAGGGCAGAGATGCCAGTTTAGCTTAGTCTGTTTAGTTTAGTTTAGTTAAGCAACCAGCTATTTTTTTATATTTTTATGATTGACTTTATGTTCTTTGCATAAATACCGGTTGTGGATGTCATCTTGGGCTATAGAAATAAAATGTAATTGATTTGAATATGATCTTACTTCATCAAACTCCATATGAATTCCCAAAATCTCTTATTCTTTAATAATTCCAGGAATTTGTTTGTAAAAGCAGAGAAACTAGAAAAAATGGACACTGCTCTGCAACGTTTCTGTTTTTTGAAAAATAACACTCTGGTTTGTCTTCCCAAACCACAAATTTGTGAAAGCAAACCTCCACAAGTGCTTTGTGGCCCTTTTGACAGCTTTATATTTTCCATTTTGAAGATTGAAATGATGTTGGCAGAACAAAAAGACATAAAGGTCAGAGAATTCCAGCCCCATTTCTAAAACCCTGTGAATCTGCTCATCTTTGGATCCAGTCCTCTGACAAACAGTCAGAAGATTTCAAGGCAGGAAAGGAGTTCCTTTCCTGTAATATGGAGGATCATTTCTGCTCAATCAAAAAAAACAGGAAATTATTGATTCCAAAAAATGTAGCTGTCCTCAGACTTCTGACCAGGGGCGGCTCCAGGATTTTTTCTCTGTGGTTGCTTAGGGGTTGCTAAGTGACTGTAAGGAGTAACTTATTTGTTTTCATGTAAAATTACATTTCCATGAATGAAAGTAATAGGAACGCATATTCACACAATGCTATTTAATACCATGTAATAAATGTATTGTCTTGTTAATAGATTGCACCTTTTAACTATGTGAACTGTCAAAAGTCAAAAAGAAAGAGAAAGAGATGTTGAAGTGTGGTACGAAAACAAACGGTAGTTTATTTAAGATGAGCTGTTGAGAGTCCATGGTGTTACCTATGTCGACCGCCTCTCCTTCGGCAACCAGCAAATTTGCAGCTTGAGCGTAAATACAGGCGCTTTTGATAAATTAGCTCGACATCCGTCCAAGAATGTGTTCATAAGCTTGACGCCCCAGCCACGTGTGGGAGGAGCTACTGCCAAATGTTTTCAGCCTTGTCGCTACAGTGTCTGTGTATATCTCATTACAATTTATGGAAGACACAGAGGATGGTCATAGCTGTGACGTGCGGTGAAGGTTGTGGCTGGAGATACACTGACTCTTTCAGAGCCAGATTAACAAACCAAACGGAGACTAATACTAGAAGTGAAATTCTAGAAGTGGAGACCATTTTATGTACTATCCATCACACTTCAAATTATCAAATCAATCTTTATTTAAATATCACTTTTCATATAAAGCATAAAACAAAGTGCTTTACACAAAAAATAAGATAAAAATAAAAAAACAATGTAAAAATAAGCACAAAAATTAACATAGAGCCCCCTCCCCCAGATCCACACACAACCCCCCACCCCTTTCACACCACCCACCACAAACAAAATACTAAAACATGTAGTTTCCGACTAATTTACATGTCTTCAGACCAAAAGCCTACAATACAGTTCTTTCTTGTGCCATCTTAATGTCTAAATCAAATTTTAAATAGAAGTTAAAACTCAACTAAAATTATTGTTGGTATTGTTTCATTTAAGCCCTTGTGGGAACATTTCTTTTAATAAAAAAAAAATATTCATGGAACGTGTCCCACAACATGAATTTCCATCACAGTCTTTGTGCTGATCGCACCTAAATAATTGAGAACAGCATCAGCCTAAACTTAAAATTATTTCTTAGGTATTCTTTTATTGAAGTCTCTAACTGTGTGTGCAGTCAGTCAAAGCAAAACAAAATACGGCTCTATTTGAATAAACTTTAGTTTATTATTATTATTTATTATTATTATTAGTAATAAAAGAAGAACAAGGGGGCAAACAAAAACTGATGAGTGCCCTATCTCTTGAGAAAGTGATACTGATGATGGTGATACTGAAAATGGATGATAGACAAACATGAAAAACATTAAATGTTAAAGCAATGACATGCAATAAAATTGTGCACAATGAATTTTTTAAAGATTAAAGTATTAAAATTAGGCTTTTAAATATTTGTGGTTACTAAGGGGTTGCTGTGCCAAATTTTGTACTTGCTAAAGCAACCCCTAGCTACCCCCTGGCCTGGCTCCTGGCTCTGTCTTTTGTAGCCAATGCACTTATTGTATTTTATTGCTGTGCTGAGGAGGTCAAAGACCAAATGCATAAATGTGCACAAAACCACTTTTTTCTTTGCCTTTCTACAAACCAGATTTTCAAGGTATCAAACGTATTTGCAAAAAACAGAACCAGAGGTTTTAACATTTTAGTCAGAGATGGGTCCAAACTACCCAGGTGAGTCCGTTGGTTTCTATTGTGCTACATAAAGTTCAGCACAAGAGCAATTTAGTTTCATTTCTTGTAAAGTCATAGTGTTGTTGTTTTTTTGCAGTAAGTGCGAAACTTGTGCTCAGAACATCTCTAACGGTATACCAACAATCTCACAATTACTGGTGTGACCACACAATCCCCTCAGTCTCTTCTTTGCAGTGGGGAAAAAGTACCACAGGTAATGTGACCATTGTCAGCTCCTTCACTGCACTCTTTTCTCTCAATGTGTCATCAGTACTTTCAGGCTTATTTGTTCTGGTTTCATTGAAGGGCTATCATTTTGTTTCAGAGGACATTGTGGTTTTCTTTCTCTCTTTATCAGTTCTCAATGCGAAAGCACATTCTTTGTATGTAAAATGTGGAAATGTGTAAAGGTCGCTGCTTAAGAGAAATACGTTCCAGGAAAAGTTCCAGGGAACTGAAAGTGTTGGTCTCAGTTTTGAATAAAACCCTTATTGTTTCTAGATTACTGATTACTGACTTTTTTCAGCCAGAGGCCAAAAAAGGATTATTTGGAAGAAAACATATAAAGGCTGATTAAAAACAGCACAAAAAATGTCAAAAATGTATTTTGAAGTGAATAGAAATAACATGAAACTTTAATAGATTATTTTCTTTCATTGATGCTGAGAACACTAGTTAGTTTTAAAGAAAATATTAATAATTGTCATTGAAGATTGTCATGCCTCCAGGTTACGTTTTGAAGGTGAGTCATGGCATCTGGACCTCAAAAGGTACTTGGAGGAGTGGATTTCAAAAAAGAGAAAGCATTAGGCGCAGAACCTGTTTACATGTCCAGATGCCAGGGCAACGGATGCAGGTCTAGTAACCTGGTTCAGCCTTCCAATCCCAGCCTCCTCTTTTTTTGTGTGCTTGGTGACTTTAGAGCCACAAATACAGATGGGGAAACTACATCTTTTCAGTGCTTACAGTTTAGTTAAAATACAATTTGACGCAATCAGTAAAATAAAATGACCATTTGTGTCACTCAATGCTAACGAGTGATGCAGATCTGATCCAAGCTGGTGTTAGTTTATAGTAGCTTTAAGGAAAGTTTTGGGGCCTTGCTATTGGAGGTGTTGTGCCCCGATGGGGTGGTTGAGAATGCTTCCTCTGTGGTTAGGTGTTGAGGTGACCACTCTGTCAACATGTAGAGCCAAAGTGATCATATTTTTGTTCTATGGGTGTGCTGCAGGCGAAAAGTAGTAGCAAACACTTAGACAACACACAAAGAAAAGTAAGGGTGATGTAGGTGAGATGCAGGCATGTTGTCCGTGTTTTTTCTTTTTTCATTTTTAAGTATTTGCAGACTGTGCAAGGAACCTATAAGTGCTGTTCACATGTGCGCTCCTGGTATGCAGCCTGACTGTTAGAAATTAGATAATTAGCTAATCGGAGTGTAGTTTGTGGGGGAATTCTATGACTAATCTATAGGCACTTGCGTATCACTTCGTCCCCTGTGCGTGCAGCATTGACACAGAATTGGGGGTGGGGCAGTCACTCACACCTAATGCCTTAGTCATAACTGCCCAGGCTTTCTGTGGCGGAAAAATGTTCAAACACGTAGGTACCCTGGACACATTTTTAAGGTCGTAGACTGCTTGGTGAGTCAATAGAGCAAAAATGTTTATGCACACTTTATGTCTATGGGCATCCTGCGGGCAAGAGGTCGCACCGAACACTTCAACAACACATAGATGTACGTAAAGGGAAATTGTGTAAGAAACAGGCACGCCGTAAAGATTTGTCTTTCTTTTTTTTTTTTTTTTTTTTTTTTAGAAATGAGGATAATTAATGATTAAACAATTAGAGTGAAGTTTATGTGGGCATCCTACAAGCTTCTTATGGGCACTTGCGTATCTTGTTGTGTGTGCAGCATTTGCGCATGGTCAGTAAGGGACCAGTACACACACCTCAATAATGATTAGAGTGCGGGGTAAAGACACCGTACGACAGCATCACCCTTATGTCTTAAGTGTGTGTAACTTATGTTATCCTTACAAATACTTCACAATATACTTACCACATGCATGACAATTGTACATTCCATTTTCATAACATCCCTTGAGGTGGTCACATGAGCCTCAAGGGAACTGAAAGACACACCTACAGTCCTCTTAACATGCAGCCACTACTTTTTATGACCCTCCACAAACCGGACAGCCCAAAAACCCACAGAACCCATACGGGTATTCCTATATGCATGTGACTAGAGCATTACTAATAACTAGAGTGCAGTGTAAGGGCAACGTACTACAGCATCACCTGTACGTTATAATTGCATGCAACCTACATTAGCCTAACACTTCACGATACACTTACCATGTGCATGATAAGTCATACCTGCCATTCTTATGACGTCCTTTTGGCTGAATGAACCTCAAGTGAACTGCAGGGAACGTCTGTGCTTCCCTAAACCCTCGAGATGTTGCTGGTGACATCTCAATAACATCCCACTTTACAAACATTGATTGTGTAAACACTTCACTACTGTAAAGTGTTGCATATCAGCGTAGGGCTGCTTCTCTCCACTTCAGAATTCGCTTGAAGTTGTTGGGTTTACAGCTGATGAGTTACTGGTGTGGGCTAACTCGTGAGCCCCCTGCTGAGCCGCCAAGTGTTGGGTGTGGGACAGGTCTCTGACTGTGGCTTCTCAGTACCTGGCCTTCTTGGTGTCTCGCGAAGGGGCACTAAAAAGTGCCCCAACGGGGGACTCCATCATTCTCCTGGGGGCCTTCAAAGCCCATGTCGGCAACGACAGTAGCACCTGGAAGGGCGTGATTGGCAGGAAAGCCTTTCCTGATCTAACCCGAGCAGTGTTCTATTGTTGGACTTCTGTGCTCATCATTGTCCATAACAAACACCATGTTTGAGCACAAGGGTGTCCATCAATACACTTGTCATCAGAACACCCTGGGCAGGAGATTTGTAATCGTCTCTGGTGACTTTCAGCCGTGTGTCTTGGACACTCAGGTAAAGAGAGGGGCAGAGCTGTCCACTGATCACTACCTGGTGGTGAGTTGGATTCGCTGGTGGGGAAGGAGGCCGGAGAGACTTGGCAGACCCAAACGTACTGTGAGGGTCTGCTGGGAACTTGGAACTTCTGGCTGAGCCCTCCATCAGGGAAGTCTTAAACTCCCACGTCAAGGAGAGCTTCAAACAGGAACTGAGGGAAGCTGGTAACATTGAGTCTAAGTGGATCATGTTTTTGGCATTTTTTACCAGTCAAAACTCCACGCATTATTCAAACATTCCTCGCGGACAATTCAGTCAGACACCCTTGAGTGCTCCTCTGCTTCTGTGCACTTGTGTTTTATCCTCCCACAAGCACAAAAAGTTATTGCAGACAAGAGACAGTCTGCTTCCACGTGCATGACAGTGTCCTCAGGCACAACTGATACAAGCGCGCTCGCTGAATCTCAGTGAGCTCACACACATGTGACTTTTTGTCATGTGCTCTCTCGGGGGCTCTTGCTCTGCTCGCAGGGCAATTTTCCATGCGTGACTAGAAAATGACTTGCCAATTGGGGGTAGAGACAACTAGCTGCTTCTGATTGGCCAAAATTATAAGGGATGAATTGGAAAAAGTGTCAGTAATTTGTTACTGAATTGAAATTATTGATAAGTGGAAGAAGATGGATCGATGGATGAAGGGAGTTACAACAGTAAAAAAAATTAGAACACTGGAGCTAAATCGCAGGTGTAAAGGGCTTAAGATGCGGCTGCTCCTCTCTACGGCCCTTGACAGCAAAGACGATCCTAAAACTTGCAGCCCTTATGTACGGGTGTGTGTGAATGAGGCTTTTAATGGGAAATGATTGCAGCTGATGTTAGTAGTGTATTGAAACAGATCTGCCTGATTTTTCCATCTGATCAGAATTACAAAATATTCCAATAATTACCTTTTTAAAGTTACAGGTGATCTGTCATGAAACTGCCTCTCTCCAGGCTAAAGACAGGGTACATTTTTATGGAACCCTGAATGATTCTGAGTAGATTTTAAAACTATAAACACACGTTTTTCTTTAGATTAAAAAAAAATCTTTTTTCTTAAGTTGGTATTTTGATTGTTTTAAAGGAGTGCAAGGCCAAAAGTGAATTTTCATTTTAAGGTCATGTGTGAGCAATCAGAGAAGATAGCTACTCTCATTTGTTTAAGGCAAGCTGCATGTAGAGAAACACTGCAAACAGACAAGTGCGCACAATCAAAGAGACCAGAAACCTCAGATCCTTTCCTGTATGCTCAGCTCTTTTCGTCAACATCTCACTTCCTCTTGGTGTAAACAGTTTGTCAAAACCAGACCTTCAGCATTCATTAGGAGATCGAAATCTGGTCTGTGCTTTGACGTTGACGGTTGAAGTAGATGTGATGAGGCTTGCAGTGTCAGTTGCTTTTGTGAGCACGCCCTGCTCATCATCTGGAGGTTTTGGCATTCGTCATCCAAGTGGAGGGGCACCAATTTTGGCAGTCCCTTTTTTAACCATGAAAAACTCTGACAGCCAGATACATTACAAAGTTTTAGCCTAAACTGATGATGTTGATCCAAAGCCACAGAAGCGATTTTTAATTTTCTTGATAAAAACCAACATCTCTTTCTTGTCTGATATGAGCCTGTTCCTGCAGGGAAGTTTGAGTTGTTATGAACTGTGGTCATTTAGAAAACTCCATGTGTTGTTGCTTATTATTACAAATAAATACCCTAGCAGAAGTAGTTCACCTGCAAACCATCAACGCATTGCAACATTTTATCGTTGTAAAGATCAACCAAATATGGCATCAGTGAGTCTTGTCAGCTGGAATTTCATAACATGTACAAGAGTTCAATTTTTTATGCAAATATCAGTCATTACCAACATTGTGTGAACATTGATCTATCCATCCATCCTCCGAACCTACTTCATCTCCTCTGGGTTCATGGGGCTGCTGGAGCCTATCACAGCTGAAGTTAATGTTGGATGCAGAAAGCTTTTATATCTTCTAACATTTGAACAGCTTTATTTTTGTTTATTTTCATGCCCAAGAAACCTCTGCATTTTCTCAAAATGTGCAGTTTCTGTTTTCTGTTGTGCTTTGTACACAATCCAAGTATCTGCCTTTGTTGCTTGTGTACAAGAACAAGCGTACAAAGTTCAAATAATTAACTTCTCTATTAGAAAGAGGTGTCTATAAGAACTGGTGTTCCCCTGGAGGCTGTTTTGGAGGCTCCTTTCTTCCTCTCTGTAAGCATTTTTTATCAGCCTGTTCATGAATAAACTCAACAGAAAGAAACAAAATCACAATCAATTGCTGCAGAATCAGAACTCCTGCTCTTGGAATCATTTAACCAGCTTTCTTTACCTTTCTGCAGAAACAAGAGCAGGTTGCTGAGTGTCCTCGCTGGTGTCTTATTGGTCCTAATTACATAAAAGCTGAACATCAGCCAATAAAAGCTGAGTGTGTGTGACTAGGGAGGGCTTTTTGAAGCGTGTTTTCTAGGGTTGCTCTCAGAGGTTATTTTAAGAGCAAACTTTGCCGAGGAGGGACTTTACTTCAGTCAAAGTTCAGATTGTTTCAATGAGCCTGACAGGTCTTACTGTTCTACTGCAAGCTGACTCACATTTTTGGAAGTTTTGTCCTAACCTCTAGCAGGAAGAAGAGTGCAGGTAAATACATTCTCTGCCTCTGGGTGACCTTTGAATATGTGTTGTTCATGTTTCAGTGAGCCCCGTAATCTGCCTTGTTGTCATGATTCATCCTGCTTCAAAGGAGAGCTGCATACATGCAGAAACAAATATGCCGGTTTGTTACGTATGTGTTCTGAGAGATATTGCTATTTCTGAGTTATCTTCGTCTTTTCATTCATGATCGCACAAAGTACAGCACTGCTGTGATGTCAAAAGCAGTGAGAGGAGAAGGCTGGAAGGGGAAGAGCGCTGTAGAAAGAGCAGCGAGCGTCACAGCTGATGCACGCTTGGTAAAACAGCTTTGGGATCAGGCAGGTTGTCTGCGCTGAAGCTCCTGCTCGGGCAATGTTTAACAATCAGTGTGGTTTTAGGTGCAGGAATATGTTTTTGTTTTCGCTGATGCTCAGGCAAGGGGCTGCACAGTGGCGCAGTGGTTAGCGCTCCTGCCTCACAGCAAGAAGGTTCCCGGTTCAAGTCCTGGCTGGGGGACCTTTCTGTGTGGAGTTTGCATGTTCTCCCCGTGCATGCGTGGGTTTTCTCCGGGTACTCCGGCTTCCTCCCACCGTCCAAAAACATGCTTCACAGGTTAATTGGTTACTCTAAATTGTCCCTAGGTGTGAATGTGAGTGAGCATGGGTGTGTGATTGTGGCCCCTGCGACAGACTGGCGACCAGTCCAGGGGTGTACCCTGCCTTCGCCCATGAGTAGCCGGGTTAGGCTCCGGCAACCCCGTGACCCCGAAAGGGATAAAGCGGCTTGGAAAATGAATGAATGATGCTCAGCCAGCGTGGAAGTTGGGCTCCAGGTCAAAGTGCACACATGATTAGAGAGTGGACTCTCACTGATCTACTCTCTAAAGCAGGAGTTCTTCAGTGAGTGTGTATGTTTTTGTGCCTGTCTTACCCTCTTTTTATCTGTGGTGGGCAGAGATGCTGGTCCACGTTTGTTTTTAACACAGCACAGACAAAAATGCAGTTTATGCATTTTATTATTATTATTACTGCTGCAGAGACTCTTTAAGCAAAACTTTTACAAATGGCAGTCACTATTTTTCCTATTTAAGATCAAAAGTCCTCTGGATCTTTGGCAGCATGAAGACTCAGTTTCATTTCTGCACTCCTTAACCGTACTTTCCATATTTCTTTGGCACGTGAAGTTCCCTTCCAATTCTTTAATGACTTGGAATTTCTTTGAAGCATTAAGACAAAAGCTTTATTACAAAGGTGTTTTTTTTTTAAATTTTAATGCAAACTTGGTTTGTGCAAAATCTCCCTTGCGAAAAATGCATGTGTGGTGTGCGTCTTTTGCAGAAGTTTTGATACACACTGTGGGTTCAACTTGGAACTGGGGGGTGGTGGTTCTTTTGACATGTCAGCGTTGACTTGTAAGCTGTTAAACAGGTTTAGTGAGAGTGCTCACTAAATTCCCAATGGAATGGAACTGTTGGAGGAAGTCATATCCTGTCAAAAACTGTGACAACTATAGAGCTAAAAAACTGGTCATCATTGTGCACAGTGCTAACCAATGAGTTAGGTGCCTACAGGATTTGCCCATTCCTAATATGCAGCATATTTGAAGTATTTGTATGGAAGTATGGAATAGTACCCTGCAAACCTTCCAAGACTTTCCAGTTCTTCGGTTAAATTATGCTTATCGGCAGATTCAGAGCAAATTATTAAGCAAATTTCAGCAATTTTTAAGGCCTCCTCACACCAAGGAATCCCAAATTTTCCTGAACATGATTGAGCGCATCATACATGTCAAGTTAAACAAGAGTTCAATTTCTTTTACAAATAAAAAACTGCAAAGTGCAGTGTGCAAAAGTATTCATCCCCCTTTTCTCTGAGTGCATCTAATTGTCTTCAGAAGTTGCTTGATGATTGGTGATTGATCAAATGTGGACTTCATGACTTCATAGAGTCCACCTTTGTGTTATTTAATCTCAGTTTACACATCCAGCTGTTTTGTGACAGTCTTTGTGGTTTGTCAAGAGAATATTGGGAAGAAAACATGAAGTATGAGTTTTTTTTTTTTTTGTTTTCCTTCCAGCACTCGCCAAGAGTGGACGCTTTTCTCTGAGCTACCTTATCTTTCTTCTCAACCAAGGCTCTTTGTCTCGTCTCGTGTTCTGTGACCACTTTCGGTTTTTCTCACTTCAAGAACTAATGGATCTGATTTGTTGGGCTGCAAATGCTACTGACCAAACCATCTCCACCATGAGGAGTGGGGGACTGTGCCCCTCTTGCCAAGGAGGTACGTTTGCGGCTGGATATGTGAATGACTCATGGGGCAAATGGGGAATTTTCTGCCTGTTGTAACTCTCTCTGGAAGATGTTGAATATGTTTACATCATTGGATTACTGATCTCCTGTTTTCTGCTGATTGGAACTGGCAGAATCTGGATGTATTGGAACCTGGCGAAGTGGCTCACGGCAAAAGACGAACTGGGAGTGCTTTGCGATGAGATTCTTGGAGCTGTAAAGATTCTAAATGATAAACTGAATGAATGGTTCGGAGACCAAGAATGATGCTCTGTCTGCCCGCATGTATCATATCGAAGTCTCACTGGGAAGAATGGAAACCAACTCAGAGCTAATTACACCTCGACTTGGAGGAAATCATGAAAATTGACCCAAGATCTCATTTTTCAGCCACATGCAGCCTGGACATTAGAAGGCAGGCAGAAGCTTTGTCTGTCTGTTCCCAAACGTTCATCTCCAATCAGACGTTCCCCTAGCCAAGGGCACTCTCCCTTAAGCAAACCAAAACAAATCCACTGGAAGTGCTGATAAGAACAACCGGTTGTCATGGACACCTGCATTCTTGCCCAATCCATGAAACTTTCACCTCTTGGTGACTCTCCTTAACTCACCCTGCTGCCCCTTGACGGTGCCACAGAGCGCTGTGTGAGAACGCACGGCAGCCATGTGGGAGGCTGGTCATGTGGGAGCTTGTGTGTATGGACCTTGTCTATATGAAATCATTGTGCTTATATTTGGATGTATTTTTGCTTGTATTTCAGATTATGACGCTCTACTGCGACACAGATTGACATAATTCCTGTTCCCCTCTTGTGTGTCTTTTGTCAATTCTGGACGAAGAAGCGCCGCCAGGTCTGAGTGGCAGCTGCTCTCCACTGGGCAATATATCTTATATGTATTGTCCTGCCATAATTTCCCTAATTATTCCATAATTTCCCATAATTAATAAAGTACATTGAACACACCATACCCACTGTCAAATATGGTGGTGGCAGCATCATGCTCTGGGTCTGCTTCTCTTCAGCAGGGACAGGGAATCTGGTTAGAGTTGATGGGAAGCTGGATGGAGCCAAATCCAGAGCAATACTGGAGGAAAACCTGTTGAAACAACAGTAGGCTGAACTTTATGAAACTAAAATGTGAATGGATTTGTCATTATTTTTGTTTAGTTGTTTCTTTGTACTCTTATTTAATTTACACTTGATTATCTTTGAAAAAAAAAGGAATCTGGAAAACTTCACCGGCACTGTTCAGTACCAGGTATTTATCTCTGAGTCACACTGGTTGGATTTCCTGGATCAATTTTAGGTCAGTGAATTGGATCAAATTGGATCATTCAAAATGAACCAATATCGACAATGAATTGGATTGCAACCACTTATTTTTATATAAATCGAATCATTGTACATTTGAATCCTAACACCCCTAACAAGAACCTTCATCGACATCAGGCTGTTGTTGTCCACATCAAAGATTAGACTACTTTTCATGTTATCTCCAACACAACAACAAGTGAAGTGAGTAGGCGGCGGTTCCAGGGTGTATGAGTGTTAGTGTTTACTGGAATGAGCACGGAGCTCACTGTCAGAGGTCCAGATTAATGCCAGGAAGTGCATTCCTTGGCAGCCTGGGCAGCTCCTGTCAAATGCCACTCAGGAACACAGTGTACAAAACTCTGGAGGCCGCAGTGGTTTTGCCTGCAGATAGACACACATTAGCTCAGCTGACACAGACATTAAGAAAACTAGAGGGCTTGATTCTGCTTGAGCAGTGAAGGACATCTCCCTCCAAGTTAAATGTGCTGTGGCCTCCTGGCTGCTGTCACATCAAAACATCAATTGTTGGAATAACTGAATGCTTACCATTTGAGTTTTGATGGTCCCTCAGCCGGGATCTGTCTCTGTTTGTCATCTCCAGGCAATCCAGAGGCAACAGAGACAGGACCATCTCTGCTGCTCAGTGTGGCAAAGCAGCTTCAATCAATGTTCTGGTATGACTAACTTCATCTTTATCATGCCACCTGTTAAATCTCCCCTCTGTGGTTCTTCTCATGTGGGATTCTCCCTAGAAAAATAATGCAGTCTGATTGTTGTGTCTAAATGCACCCAAGCAAACTCTGGTCTGGGACTGCTCTCTGAAACATCTTTCAAGGTGGCCTCTGTTCATTTCCAATCAGACTGAACTCTGACTGAATGTGGATAGATGAATGCAGGCTCATTAAAACAAATTTGAATGTGATACACATTGCTATTCACTGTTTTACCAACAATCTGTATGTTATAAACACTTATCAGTGTACCTTCAGTAACCACCTTGCAGCATGCCTGTGCTGTACCAATGTAGCAGTAAAAAGTGTTTTACTTGACGATACAGATGTTCAATATTGATCACTGAAAAATAAAGTTTAAATAAGTGAACTATCCTGACAAGTATTGCAGAATGTAAGACTTCCATTGTTCTGTCTCTTGTTGGTTTGCCCCACACTTGTAATTCCTGCCCAATGAGCCAAGAGAATTTTAGTCACAGGGTTTTGTTTACAAGCTTTAATTTGAAACAGAAATGTTTCAAAATAAAGCTTAAATGTTGACGACAGTCTGAATGCAGACAAAACACAAGGTTCAGGACTTAATCTGGACCAAATTAAGCAGACTTGGTCCAGAACAATGGACTTTTCCAGTCTGAATACACCAGATCTCCATGATGTATTATTATGTTTTAATAAATGTTTTCAAACCATGACAAAAACTGTCTGATGCCGTAACAGATGTAACTTTCCCCAGCAGTCTCAGTACCACAAAACTCACTCACAAACTTCTATTTCTTATTGGAAATTGAAAGACATTTAAACAAAGTAATTGCTCTGAACTACAAGGATAAAAGCACACCTGATATCCATGAATGTTTCAGGACTCTTTCAGTTTAAAATTAAAAGTTAAATGAGGCTAATGCTTCGTTGATGCGTGGCAGTAGGCAGTGTCTACACCAACGACTGGTTCCTGTGGTAAAGCACAAGAAAGGTACCACTGGTTTGAAAGGGCAGAGTTAAAGTAAGCTTAGCTAGATAGAAGCTTCAATTGTCACATCCCAGGTTTGGATAAAAAATGCAGAAAGCAAAAGTCCAAAAGACTTTCTACTGAACAAGTCGCAGGAAGAGTGTAATGATGCTCTTCTGATAAAAGCAGCTTTCTTTTATGTTCATTCTGTGACTTTCATAATAACTCAGTCTTGATAAGAAAATAGAAAAAAGTGTTAGCTACTGACTGAAACTGTAGTTGTGTTTTTAACATGACTGATGGCAGTTAACAGGTTTACATTTAGTACACTAAACCAACTGGACTCTTTAAAGCTGTACTACAAATGATCGCAGAATGTGTGAACATTCTGACCATTTCGAACAGACACCTACACTGCTGTCCCACTGCAGGAAATGCTGCTGTTTAAAGGAAATGCAAACAAACCACTCCTAGAGTTTTCAATGTTTGTTTCTAAGTGGTTGACTTCTGTTCATTGAACTCTGATATTTCTTCTTGAAAAGAGGAAGCTTTTTTGTGTTTATCATGTTAAATGTGTGTGTGATCATCTCTAATCAAATTAAAAGAAAGAGCATTTCTTTAGGAGAGAGCATCGGGAACAGGATCTGCACTGTGGCGACCTCTTGTGTCTATGATAAACTTGAATTTTGTTTTGTTTAAGAAAATTACATCACAAACCCATTATTGATGGCGTTTAGCTCGAACTAATAAATAATAATCAAAAGTGTTTCATCCCTGTAGAAGAAATGTGTTTTTTTTCAAGCAGTTTTTCTGGCTATTGAAGTTTTTGGAACATCACTTACTCCAAAAAAAAATCAATAAATAAAATAAAATTGTAATAATAATTATAATAAATAATAATAATTAATAATAAAAATGTTCCACTGTCAGGCTGCATTCTGGGAGTAATGGGTGGTGGTTAAATCCTCTGGATGAAGCAGTGACATTTCACAGTTCACGTTCATCAAACCAGCTTCTTCTTTTTAAGAATGAAACATTCCGGTCCCTGTTCTGCCATCTGCAGTAGTTCGTTTGTCTTGTGTTGGTAATTCTGTAAAGTGTTGCTTTATTTATTGAGTTTAGAAACTCTTTTTTAAAAATAAAGTTTACAAAAAACACCTTGTGATTATTTCTTTTGTGAACAGAGACGTTGAGAAGAAGCTTATATTTGTTAAAAAGCAGAGGGTCCTGCTGTTGTCCCTCCTACATCCCAAAGCTCTCCCTGTAAGAAAGAGCCATAGCCTCACAGATAGAACTAGTTCTTATAGCTACAAGGATGTTCAGCTCACCACCAGTCCTGAATGTCTGCACCACTGAACATAACCTCTACTAAAATTTATCTCTTTAACCAAAGATATCGCTACAATTAATGAGCTTTCTCATTTTTCTGACCCAGTTCGGAATTTGTTTGGTTTCTGATGTGTCACTTGTCCTGCCAAACCTCCCCAACAGGCCCTACCTGTTCTGACTTTTTGCTGACGTAAACTTTGAAGTTCCACGGTTGGACATGCAGCTGCTGGGGTTTTTGTTGTTTTTTCTTAGAACTTAAAACAATAGCCTTTGAGTAGGTTGTGTGAAAGTCCGGCGCTGACAGAGAATGAACTGTGTTGAATGCTTTTCGTGAGAAATGATGACCTGAACGACAGCTTTGAAAACCACCATTTCTGTCCTTGTTGGTCACTTGTGTTGATTTGATTGTACGTGTTTGGCCTTTTCCATAGTATTCATTCACTTATTGTACTCATTTATCAGTCTAAAGGGGCAGTGTTGGGAAATCTCCAGCTCTTGTCTGAAGTACATGGTGGGCTTAATAGAAGAAAAGGAAATGGAGGATTCGCTGCATGTCGTTCCTGAAAGCAGGTTGGAATGTCTGGTAATGGTGTGAATTATGAATAGCATAATGCGAACACACCAAACGTGTCTTTCGTGTTTCTCCACTCAAAGGCTGATATAAAAACCAGTGTCATCATGGTTAGACTCTTTGTGAAGAGATGAGGTGAAGAAGGTTTTGTGCGGCAGGTGAACAAGTAAAACATGCTGAGCAGGGAGGAGTAAGGAGTAAGCTGCTGCAGGCGCACATGGATTCTGTACAAGATGAAACAAAGGCAACAACTTCATATGAGGTCATGCTGAAAGAATTTTGTTCTCATTTTTACTAAAACTCTGTGAGAATTTTAGATTAAGGCTTTCAGCGAAAGTGTTTATTCTATAGTAATCGATGTCTATCTAACATCTCCACCTTTTAATCCATGAATACTTTTTTTCTGCATCAGCTACTGATCCTCAGGGACAGTGTGTAAGATGTTGTCTGCTACAGCTGCTCATTACTTATTCATGTGCTCTCTCTGTCTCTGCAGGTTTCTCTGGAATGAAACATGAGCAGCACAAACCTGTGGGCTTCAAACCAGCAAACAAGAGTAAGACCACACACTGCTTGAAACTAAAGGTGTCTCAATGTTTGTGAGTGAGCACCTCTGCAGGATTTCTTCTGATCCCATTTCCGCTTCAAAGAAATGATCCCTGCAGACACAAACACAATAAATTGGCATGTGTTGATTCTCCTCTCTGGACCAAGTTATTTATCTGAGGAATGAAAAGAATGTCCGTGTGGGTGCATGGCATGATCGTACCCGTTTCAGGATTTGTGTTTGTCTGTTTCAAGCTTCACTGTGCAACTCAGCCCTGCAAAGTGCTTCCTTTGTTCGGCCAACCATAAGTAGCTGTTGTCCTTGGGGTCACTCCCCAGCAGTGCTGGGATGCTGGGATACAAAAAAAGAAACAGGTATCATGAGCGTCTACCTGCTGAGGCAAACACAGTTGGGATTTAGTTGAGTTTCAATGTTTGAAACTTAGTTCCACTCTTGTGTAGAACAAGTTACTGAGGTATTTTGTATTTAAACATACTCCAAAGCCTCGTTTCCACTGACCAGTCCAGTCCAGTATGTTGAGTGTTTTCATTATGAAATGGACCCATTAAGGGACCCCCATTGGTTGTAGGACCAAAGAAAAATTGAGCGGACTGGTTAGCCTGGAGATAAAATTAAAACTTGTTGATTGGTCATTACCCCAATGGAAAGCGCCAAGAAAGCGGCTGTATTCCTCTTCTATGCCTGCAATCTTCTCTCAAAATACAGTGGAAATGAGGCTCAAGTGTCCTGGACAGTTTAGAAATGTGGACTGCAGGCCTTATAGACTGAGTCCATGCTGTTGTCTATGAAGGTTCTCCGTCATCCAGGTTATGTTGTCTTGAAGTTGAGTCTTGGCATCTAGACTTAAATTATTCTTTTCTGTAATGTTTCATCACGTATTGTCACTTGGACGAGTTTCACTGTGTGAGTCCAGAAAGACCACAATTCTCCTGGATCAAGTTCAAATGTGACTTCCTTCCTGAACCACAGTTCCAGCTTCACAAGCATGGGGAAGGCTATGGTTACACACAGAAGTTTCTGGAAGTAATCCTAGGCCTGCGTAGTTTTACTGACAGGTTTTCAAATGTCTCCCTGAAGTACAGAGATTTCTTCAGTTTCTCTAAATGTTTTGCTGATGTTTGTAGATAGTAGGACTTTCCTTTGGAGTTTGATGTTGAGGAGCATTGTTTTCATGGTATTACACAATGTTTAATGCACTCACACCAAACACTGATAGTTGCAAAATGTGCTTTATCACATTATAAATGTTAATATTTGCTTGGCTTGATGGCTTTTTTATGTTCTGTGTGAATCCGTCAGAAATCCTGAACCAATAACAATCCTTTGCTGCCACACATGACTCACACAAACTCTTCTATGAACCAACATACACAGCTCTGCAAATTGTTATGTTTGGTATGTCTTTATGTTATTAACTGATTGTTACTTCATTTCATTCAAGATTGTTAAAGACCAATGTAGATCTTTCCAATGACAACAAATCATCGTAACTGTTTATTGATTGGAGTCTATAAAAACAGCCAACAGATTATACTGATTCATTTTTGGAGAAATTTTTGACATTTAGCATAAAATATGGTGACAGTGAAGAGGAAAAACTTCACCCAATGGGATGAATGGGAAGAAACCTGCAGGAGAACCAGTAGTTTGGCAAGAGGAAATGACTAATTCTATCACAAGGAAGTCTGGCCCCCTAAAAGCAAACTGCAGTAAAGGAATGAGGTTGTGGATAGTACTGTAAATACATATACAGGTATGTGTAAGCATGTGTATGTGTGTGCAGGGATGAGTCCCAGCATGCGTTAGTTACTTTATGAGTGTTGGGCAAGAAAATTAAAGAGTATGTGAAGAATTATGCAAATGACACGTCCCCACAGCTGGAGAAGGAAGCTCTTTGAATTCACAGTTACGTACTCATATCCTATTGTGGACTTTCACCTGTTGAGTACACACATGGCCGCCCACAGTATGTGAGCAGACCACAAGAATGCGTTTAATGTTTTTCTGGCACAGTGGTATGTGTTGGAGCTTTGAGGAGGGGTGGGTACCGCTTTGTTGAGTCAGTCAAAGCCGCGGAGACGTTAATGTTAACTTGGTGCTGGATCTGTGACGATAGACTTGCTCACCCTCACATGCACACACTCTGGCTTCCAGTTGGAGTGAAGAGAAGAGGACAGAGAAAGCTTCAGATGCTGAAGGTCCCTTCCAGCTTTACTCTCTCATCATGACTGCTGGTGTTTGTTCTTGGATTAGTATGTTTTTACAGACTGTGAGTACTTTTAAGTTTGATATAAATGTAATAATATACATTAATATGGCTGAAATATTTGGGTCTTTTTTGCTATAAAGTGAAAAGCGTCTTTCTTCTTTCGCTAATTTCTTAATGTTCGTCATCAAGGGCAATATCTACCAATATAACAGAGTTACAAAGCTGTGTAGAAGTTGCTTTATTATGTAATTGTCAACAATTTATGTTTACTCTAGCTGTCTAAACTAGCTATGGTTGGAAGTACATTGTCCAAATAAACCACTGTCAACGTCTTTACCTTCCACCACATGGGATGTTTTGTATAAGTAAAGTCAAGCATTTAAAGGGGGCACGGTGGTTTGGGTATTTTTGAATCAACAACTGTTTAAAAAGACTCAATGATCAGATAGTTTAATCGTTTAGTGTACTTCTGGAGAGTTGCACTGAAGCAGGTGATCATGGAGGTTGAGAAAAGTTAAAGATGCATTTGAGACATTTGATAAGAACCATCAGATTTGGAATCCTCCCAAACATCTGGGTCAGCTAGGTCTGTATTTTTTCTGCTTCTCTTATTCCCCTTCAGTCGTCTAACAGTTTCAGTGAGATTTCTGTGCCATGTTGTGTCAGTTTGGCTTGGTGGGAAACGGTAAACTCTTGATTTGGCTTGTTTTTCAGCCTCAGCTGGGTTGGGCAGACATCATCAAAAGTGACATTTGTGGGTGGAGCACGTTAAAATACCAATGATAAAATGTGCCATTTGTCAGTAAACTTGTCAGGGAGTTGTGGTGGAGGACCCAAAATACAGCAGACCAGGCAGAAAAGGTAAAACATTTAATAATCAAACTGAAACATGACAAAAACCATGGAGAGCCAAAAAGGTGCCAAAGCAGAGCAGATGAGCTGACAAGGATTAACTGAAAACCAGTCACTTAGGCTGAGGGTAATGAAGACAGCTGTGGATCATGGACCTGAAACTGGTGACTGAGGGACAAGTCAAAAACCAGAACATGATCAAAAAGCACAACAAAATCTAAACCAGAGTTCACAATCCTGAAAAAACCTTGATGAAGAAAAACATAGACAGGGCAAACCAATGAAAGCATTGATGTCTAACCTGCAATTCATGTTCTCATTGGCTTATAGATATAAGCAATTTCCCTACAGAGATCTGTAGGGAAATTGTTTTTTGTTGACCTACTGCTCCTCTTTGCTTTACTGAACAAGTCTTATTCAAACTGTGAAAAGCAAAGATTTTTTCACCAACATTAGCAAAAAAAACCTCTTCCAGCAGCCAATAGGAATCTGGAGTTTGAGAACATCTTCACACGCTTTTTCTAATTTCTTCAGAGTGCAACTCGTTGTTTTTTCCATGACAAGACAGACAGTAAAACTCTGCAGAAAGTCTCGTGTCATTACTTCATGAAGCCAGTTTTCTCGATCTTCTACTTTTACTTTAAGACAGAGCTTCAACTGCGATTCCTCTTAAAACAACTTTTTGGTTTTTAGTTTTTGCTGAACTTTAGTGTACAGGGAGCAATGTCAGTTTAACATGCACTGATACACATATGTGAAGATTACTCTTCCTCATTATCTTTTAAATCCACATGGAGTGATTAAACAGAAGAAAACACATCTAATAAAAACACTGAGCATCGTTTCAATGCTTGGAAACATGCTGCTCATAGAGGGACACCCTTAGGCTTTCCTTCTAGTTTACAGACGTAATTAAATACATTTCTCATTTATTAAAAATTCTCAGAGAAGAGGCATTATTTGAGGTGTCAGATGTCCCAATGTAATGATGCAGGATGAGGGATTCCACTTACCAGTGTTAACCCAGCAGACTCCACCTCCTCCCCTTTGGATTTTCCATGACTTTCTCCTTTACTTGTTTTCCTAATTTTTCTTTGTTCCCTGTGGGACATACTCATCTGAGCCAGTATGACGAATTAGTTGAGGTGTGGCCCCGCTGAACCTTTGCCACGCACTTCTGAACCTTTCAAGGAATTTTTTATCCAAGTGCAACAACTCTTGTTTTAGACGAGCTTATAGATAACGGACGGTACCGTCATTGTGGATCTTGTTGACTGTGTGGGTGAAGGGGACCCTCATTCTGTCAGAAGGTGCAACTCTGTGCTCTGTTAGCTATATTTGGGCCTCATTAGAAAGAAACCCACACATCTGTGTGTTCGTGTATGTGCAGTCTGTGTGATTTTTGTCTCCCACACAGTGAAAGTGTGTGTTCAAGAGTGACTGAAGCTATGGATCAGTCTCTAATTGGAGATGCAGCTCCTGCTCCTCTCAGCTTATCCAAGCAGCTGTATTTATGCTCGCTCCTGTGTCCCAGATATTTCAGAAACCAATCGCAGACAAATCACTTTATCTTATTAAAGGGGCAGTTGGCCTAATAAAGACGGTCTTCAGTTTCAAACGGGCTCATGGTGAACACAGAAGGTTTATCCTTAACAATGCATGTTATGTTTAATGGAAGGACACACTCAACCTGTGAGTTGATGTGCTGTAAACTAAATCCAATTACCAACTAAATTTGTTTACTTTGAAAATACATTTGACACACTCCTCAGTGTCACACATCAGCAAGGTGATTTATGCAATTTTGAGTCCACTTTGTTAGGCAGGATAAAAACTCTGGTGCAGACATTCTCATCTGTTTGAGAACATCCTTCATAGGACTAAAGAGCAGAAAACAACAATGTAAGCATTTAAGGAAGGTTAAAAAAAAACTGCTCAGAGTGGTTATCCGAGGCAGTCCAAACCCTAAAAGATTTGACAATGTCTTTAGGAGAGACATCCTAATGTGAGGGCTGCATGGTGGAGCAGTGGTTAGCGCTCTTGCCTCACAGCAAGAATGTCCTGGTTCAAATCCCAGCTGAGACCCTTCTGTGTGGAGTTTGCATGTTCTCCTTGTGCACGCATGGGTTTCCTCCAGACACTCCACTTCGTCTCACAAAAAAACATGCTTGATAAGTTGCAGTGGCTTTAAGTTGTCCCCAGTTGTAAAGGGTTGTATGTCTCTGGCCCAGCAATGGACTGACAAACAGTCAAAGCTGAACTCTGCCTTCACCCAACAGTGGTGAGGAAAGGCTCCAGCAAGTCCACAGCTCCAAAAGGGATTCAGCAGACTGGAAGATGGATAGATGGATGGTGGTATAGTGACATGGTCCAAGAATTTGACTTTATATGAGAGTAAGTTGATCATAATGTGGTGAAGTATCGGCATTCTTGACCCATTCAAATGATCTCCATATGATTTTCACAGAAGGAAAACAAATTCGTTTTCCTATTTAACCGGTTTGTCAGACCTATTTCAGAGATTGACAAATACATTTTTATTACGTTTTTGTATAAAGTTGTAAACTGATGTGCAGCACAAGTTATTTCTACTTCCACCGTACAACCAGCTGATTCTGCATGTGTGACTCTGCTTCTTAACAAACAGCTGGATTTCCACTGTCTCTCTCTTTCCAGCAGCAGCAGGAAGACTAAAAGAGTTCACTTATTTGTTAAACTAGTTTTATTTTTCCTAAGCACTGGTACTCAAACAATCTCTCTTCATTTAAAAATAACTGATAAATTAAAGTGTAACTGAAATGCAAGTTTTCTTTTTTCATCAGTTCAGTTGCACGGGTGCATTCACACTGGCAGGTTTTGTTCACACCAGTTTGTTTCTCCAAAAGTCTTCTTTGTTTGGCAGCTGTGAAGGCTCAACTGAACTCAGGTGCAGATCAAGCAAGGAAAATTCTGGTCACCCTTAATCAGGGGTCTCAAACTTGTGGCCCGCTGGCAAATTGCGGCCTCCGAGACGATATTCTGCAGCCTTAATATGAAAGTTCAATGTTAGTGCGGCCCACCAGTTTTGCATGAATGGTCTTTTCTGTGGTGTCTCCGTGCTGATGAACCGACCAATCACGGTGGGGTATATGGCTGTTTGGGGGCGTGGTATTGACTGGGCTTGAAGCAGGGAAACCTTTAGGGCAGGAAACCTTACACCCCCCTCCCCAAACCACATTAATGAGTTCCTCACTTTTCTTTTTAAAAAGTGTCTATTCACATTTAATTTTCTCAAAACCTGCAGCCAGTGTGGAGCTTTATTTTTTCTTGGCTGCACAGGAAAGGTTAAGGTTAGGATTATGGTTACAGCTAATCCACCAAATGCTTGCTGAGCGCGACTGTCTGTAGTCCACCGTGCTCTGCAGGGAATGGATCAACTGCAGAGAATAAATGCCGGTTTAAGCCCTGTTTATATTTCATGATTGGACTGTCTGTGAAAACTGTGGTGATCAACTCCAGTGTTTATTCTGAACTTGAAGAACATCTTTGTCACTCTCTATGAAAGCGCAGGAGAAAGGCAGAGGAGAAAGCCATGTGTTCCTCCACTAAGCAGAGGCAGATGATACAAAAGTGAAATAAAAATAAAAAAAGAGTGAATCGCATTCTGGAGTTCTGCAAGATATGAAATATTAGACATCTCTCTCCAGTAACTTGCTCTATTTTCTATCTAGTCGTCCGTTCTCTCTCTCTGTATGTGATTCGGTTTTTCCAAACTTCACACATTTTTCTGTACAAAGTTTCCTCCGTAGTCGCGTACTTTAATCTCTGATTGGAAAATCCCCTGGTCGCCAGTCTGTTGCGGGGGCCACAATCACACACCCATGCACACTCACATCCACACCTAGGGACAATTTAGAGTGACCTATGAAGCATGTTTTTTTTTGGACGGTGGGAGGAAGCCGGAGTCCCCGGAGAAAACCCACGCATGCACGGGGAGAACATGCAAGCTCCACACAGAAAGGTCCCCCAGCCAGGACTTGAACCGGGAACCTTCTTGCTGTGAGGCAAGAGCGCTTACCACTGCGCCACCGTGCAGCCCCTTGTTTTATGTTTTATGTTATAAAGTGAAAATTAAAAACTGAGAAGATTCGATTTTTTAAAATCTCTAAATCCAATTAGAGTGCCCAGCCTCAGCCAGACTCTGCATTCAGTGGCCCCGAGGTAAATTGAGTTAGAGACCCCTGCTCTAACTGATATTGTCAGTTCACTTAAGAGTCAACCAAAGAGCAAAAGTCAACTAAAAAGAGGAGGTGCCCTGTATTACTAGTTATTATAAAAACAGCCCACAGTGCACAACTGAACAACAGAAACTTTGGGATTATTTTATTCCTAATATTTTGGTCTGCTTTGGTCTTTGATTTGCTTCTGTTAGTGCCAAAATGAAACAAGGCTATAAAGTTTATAATCATCCCCAAATCTTAGTGTGAAAGCAACCTGAATTTTTGGTACTGTTAGTCCGTGTTTCAGGCGTCTTTAGATGAGCATCAAATGAGGCCTAATGATGTGCTGCTTCTACCAGTGAAGTGAAAAGATTATCCAACGGCAGTTTGTTAAAAAAAAATACATTGTATAAAAAAAGCAAACAAAACAAAACAAGAAAGAGAAACTGTAGAAAAGGGCAAAAAGCAGTGTCAGTCCATATACATTTAGGTTCAAACTGCAACATTTGGACTATATTAAATGATTGTTCAAATTTTAAGATTCATATCCAATAAATAAAGTTTGCTAATGACAGCATCTGTTCTCCAAGACATCTGGCAGTTGTGTCAAAGCTTTCAGCAGAGCAGAAGAATCGTGGTTTTCCAAGCTAAATTCAATTGAACCCGAACTCAAAGATGCAGATGGAAAGACCCAGTGGAGAACGCTGTCACTCAGCTGATTGTGTGATGGTCCTGGTCTGTGTGACTCAAAATGTTCTTCAGTTTCTGAACTGAATTTAAATGAATTACATCATAGACGTGGCTAATCCATTTTGTGAAAACAGCTGCAAAGGCAGATTGGTCAGTAACGTCATTTTGTAATCTTGTTGCTGTGGAAAGGAAGGAACTCCTGCATCTACCGGAGGAGGTCTGTGTGCAGTGATGTGTGATTTTTTTTACAGTTTCATTCATCTATTATCAACGCCTACTTTGACCTGAGTGTGTCTGGGGATCGTGCCAGTCTGTGCCAGCTAGCCTAAGAGAGCTAAGTTGTCCCTGCAAGCTGAAACTGGGACAGAGCTGTCAGGAACCCTGCTCTCTGCAGAAGTTGCAGATGCAAATATCATCAGGTCATGGAGAAGGCCTCATCCAGTGAATTGACTGCAGTGTTCTCCACCTCTGACATCTTTGTGGTTTAGCTTGAAATAGTTCCTCCTTAAGTGATTCTATGTCATGTGTTTGGAGACCTGCGGTGGGGGGTGGGGGTTGATGCCCCACAGGGAGGGCATGAGAACCACATCCGCTTTCCCACAATGCCATGCAATGTGCAATGCAATGTGTGTACAAAGAGGAGGCCACTCGGACAGAACCGCTCTTTGCCTCTGGCATTGCCATGGAGACGGGGCTCTTTATGCGGCTCCTCTCTTTCTCCTGCTGTTTACCATTCAGTTCATATGTCTGAGCACAGTTTAGAGCTAGGAGGAGGTAGAGCTTAATAGACCAGGGAGCGGAGATTGTTTCTGTGTGGTCCTGCTGTGTGGCTAAAAGGACAGTGCAACACTTCAACCCTGGGTTATTGGTTCCTTTCCACGTGCTGGTTAATGTGTGTATTATTACCGCTGCTAACACTCACATTAAGTGCGTTAGCGCTTAGTGGGATACCGTATCCCACTTTCTCCTGGTATTCCCTCTCATCCTTCTGCTGTTGTCTGGATTCTGTCCAGAGCTCTAGACTTCACACAACAAACACACAGTCAGTTGCCTGGGGGTGCAAGGTGTGCATCCTAAAGCTGAGGGAAATGTTGACAGAGAAACAGAGTTCATTTAGGAACACCTACGTTCTCCAAGGACACCACACATATCAACTTTCACACCTTCAGTTTTTCTTCAAATGGAACGGCAGATCTGTAGCCCGCTGGCATGTGGGTGTGTGCTTCTTCCACTTTACTCACATTTTTTTTTGCTTGTTTTAAGGAGACACACCCTTTTTGTTTGGTAGGATAGGACACACACAGGGAGAAGGAGTGTGTAGTGCAAAATTCTGTCATTGTCAGAAGGCAGTGAGGAGCTCCCACTGCAGGCTGCTGCACAGTCAAGCATGAGGTTGGACGTAATGACAGCACAGTATAACACAGTTTTTGTTCTAGCAAGTTGGATCTGGACAAATGTTGGATGAGAAAGCTGTTCATCCACATGGCATGAGGGAAAACTGGGATAAAGAAGAGAAAAGAAGGTGAGTGGACCAAAGGAAGTGTGCACTTGCTGTGGACACTCTACAAGGAAGAGGGCGGTGTTTAGCGGTTTCCTGCCCAGTCAAATCTGCCGGTTTGTGACTTGATCACATAAGTGTGCCGTCAGCTGGCGTGTGGAGGATGCCGCCCTGCAGGGCGAGCCTTGACTGCATGCAAGGAAAGAAACGGCAACAACCTTTATTAGCAGATCCGGCAGCACACGGATACATATGAGATACCTGTATTAATGATGGCGTGTAATCAAGATACTTCATGATTTTTAGGTGTTACTGCGAGTGTGTGTAATTGTGTTGCCCTGCGACAGACTGGTCACCAGTTCTGGGTGTACCCCACCTTTGCCCTACAGTAGAAGCTCCAGGCTCAGCGGGTTCTAAAAATAGATAATAGTAATTTATGTTTGCCTGTTTGTAGCAGACTTTGTATTCTTTAACACTTTGTTGGAGGGATTTTTGGGCGGGGCCGGAGTGTTTATTTTACAGGATAGTAAAGCACAGACAGACAGTGCTGTTATCTAATGACATCCAATTTTCTGTCATTCTCTTTCTCATTGCATACTACAAACATTTACAGACCTGATTTTACAGATTAAAGCCGTCATTAGTCTTGGAAGCTCACAGATTCTCACATCCTGCCGTACTGGGTTCCAGAATCAGTCAATTTTATCCTCTTGAAAGAGTTAATTGCTTTCTGTCACTTCAGAGTCAATGGGCTCCTCTCAGCTGGTCCTCACTGAAGCTCAACGCAAAGAACAGAACTCCTTTTCTTTCCACAGTAAAAATAAACACAGGTTCGAATACTGCGGAATTCAAACTTGCAATCTCTGTTCTGTCAAAGGGGAGCTGACATGTCCCTGCAGTGATGTAGAGGAGAGCACTTTTAGCACTTTCATGTCCCTCAGGAGCAGATGGTCGAGGAGAACATCGTCCAAAGAACTGTTTGATAGAATCTTCTTTGAACAGAAGTAGAATTAACAAATACACACTACAGCCTGTACTCTCATTTTGTCAAAAGATGATATTACTGGTGGGCAATAAACTCAGTGGAAGGTTTTCTTCTTGGCTGACACATCCATGCTTTTTTAGGAACATTTTTGTGTTTGCTAAAATGAAAACCTCTACATGAGCCAACTGATGTCCCTTCCTGTGCTCAACCTCCATGAGAAGTCTATCCACAATGTCTCTGGCTAGTGTGAATTAATCCAGGATCTTCCTGATAAAACTGCACATCTCCCTTCTAAGTCTGTGAATTTGTTCTCATTTTGACTGCAGAAAATACCATTGGACACAACAAAATGACAGTGAAACTAGAATGCTACAATATATTTAATTATACTTAAGCATCATTGACGCATTCATTCAGTGTCATTGACACCTACTCCAACAGCAGTATTGAATTCAGATAAAAGAAGCACCACACAAGAATATGAAGTAGGTCCCTCATGATTGGATCTCATAGGGGCTTTCCAGATCTCACAGTGTGGTTCCCCGTTCCATGACGGTTAAGGTAGACCTACATAAGGTGGCAAGTCGTGCTTAAAATGGGAACATACTGTAGCTGTGTAAATACCTGCTGGAATTGCCATCCTGACCTGTAGTTCCTACTCCAAGTTTAACTCTCTCTGGATGATCAGAACACACTCAGCCATCTGGTGCTGCTGCACTTGAAAAGCTTCAGGTGATCGGAATCCCTAACCCCTCATCTTTTAAAGAGTTTGCATCTTTTTGCACTGACTGATAAAAAAAAAAATGTTTTAATGGTTTAAATGACGTCTTCCTTTTATCAGGGTTAAAGGCTGTCAGGTTTTCCAATGTTATTCCACAATTTATGGTTAGAACTTAACGCAAAGAAAAAAGAACTACACATATTGGCTACATAGTGCATTTCCTCTTTTACCGCTTCATTTGGTTTTTCATCCAGATTTTCTGCATTTCCCGTGTTGCATATTTGCATATCTAAGAACCCTTCAGTGACCTGCAGAATGGCCTCATCATTGAGTCTAGTCAGGACATTTATCTGCTTTTCTGTTGCTGATTGGTCGCACATCTGTCACAATGAAAGCTTAAGCTATAAATGCTATGTATACTACGGCCGTGGTGCAACGGTAGGGTGGTCGACCTCTGATCAAAATCTTGAGAGTTTGAGTCCTGCCTTGTCCGCCCATGTGTCAAAGTCTTCTTAAGCAAGACACTAAAGCCCACATTGCCTCTGGTGGTTATAGGTTGGCGCCAGTGTTCGGTAGTGTGTGAATGTGTGTGTAAATGGGTGAGTGGGACCGTGACTGTAAAACACTTTGGATGCCTTCAAGGAAGGTAGAAAAGTGCTACACAGGTATAAGCCATTTACCATAACACCTTTTGTGTGATTGCACAGTGATTAATGTTAAATTACAATTAGCTCCAATGTGCATGTGGGACCTTTTTAAATTGCACACATTATATTCATTCTTAATTTGACTCAACCTTCTTTTGATAAGCTTCATAGCTTTGTTTTTCCTGCTGAGTACTTGTGTGTAATAGCAGACTACGGTAGCATCTCAACTGCACATTTATCAAAGTTGTCACAAATGTTTTGTTGTTTTTGCAAACAATATTGCTATTTTGACCTCGTCATCAGTGACCTGCTCTGCCTCTGTGCTATTTTCACTCATAAATACTGACATTGCCTGGACATGTTTCTATGCTTTTGGCCTGAATTTGTGCTTGGTGGGTTTTTCCTGTGTAATAACGCAGCTCCTTTTCCCATGTGAGACACCAAAAACACAAATCTAACAAAACCTGTGACTGCAGGTCACAGGTTTTGCTTAAGGAAAGTAAATATGCCATTGTAATTCTTGGGGTATTCACAATGCATTTTTTTGTTTTTTATGGCAGGAACACCGTCTTTTTTTCACTCACCTCCATCTCTCTCCATCGTTCTGGGTTTTATTCTTGCTGTCTGTACTAACCTCGCAAAAACTGCAACCTGGCTACTGCTGTTTGAGGCTTAAGTGAGACTAGTGACAGTTTGGACAAGCAGAGGAATGCCATTTTTCTTCATTATTTTCTCATAATAGGGCAGGATGATAGGAGGACAGCAGAAAGGGGGTAAAATTTAAGTTTTACTTTCTCAAAATCATTTTGACTCACCTTATACTTGATATATTAGCTGGGAATTCCAGTGGTAACCTGAGGATGGTTTTGGTTTATGGCCAAACAAACACTTTTTGAATTCAGAACTGTCCCAAATAAAATCATCCTGTTTTCATTGGAGAACAGAGAAAAAATGTGACACAGTGGGTTGGAAAAGTATTCAAACCCCTTAAACGTCTCCACATTTTCTCACATTATGACCACAAATATAAATATATGTTATTGGAATTTTATGTGAAAGACCAACACAGTGGCACACACTTGTGAAGTAGAAATTAAATTATACATTTTTTTTCCAAATCAAAAACTGAAAAGTGCAGTGTGCAAAAGTATTCAGCCCCCTTTTCTCTGAGTGCATCCAGTTGTCTTCAGAAGTTGCTTGATGATTGGTGACTGATCAAATGTGGACTTCATGACTTAAAAACCGTCAGGGGCAAAATATAGCTTAAAAGTGCATACATGAAATAAAATGAATATACTTTTTTAAATTGAAAATAAAAAATAAGATCATTTTTTAGACATCTCTTTACTATGATTACCTTTTTCTGTGTGGGTTTTTAACGTGTCTGGGGAAAAAAATACAGTGAATTTATGAGTTTCCTGTTCAAATACGTGAGACAGCGGCGGATGAGGCTATGAGCAGCAGCCCCTCCCTTCCTCAGCGCCGCACACACTAACTGGAGCTGCAGCTGATGCATGTGCTTTACTAATTTGGTCTTTTTATCATCATAAAAGACACTCTATTTTAAAATTACCTAATTTTTTTATTTCTCACCATCAGTCTGATTACATTGGTGTCAGTTTGTGACTCATTTAGACTTTTTATCTGCTAAAAATGTGCTTTAGAAATACACTAGGTGAGGCAGGCAGTACGCCTGCCTCAAGGCAGAGGGCGCTGGTGAGCCTGGAGAATGTGACACTGCGGCTAAAGAATAATAGAATTAGCAGTAGAAAGTCAAGAGCAGCTGTCCAGTTACTCTTTCATATGTTTAGCATCATTTTCTAAACGACAATCACATTTTTAAACCCCTAAACATTTTCTCGAGTTAATTTAATGAGTAACGGTAAGTGTCCATTCAAATATTTAATCAAAAATGTAGTCGAGTAGAGAGTAAAAGTTGCTTATTCTTTTGATACTCAGTACAAGTACAAATTAGCCCAAAAAAAATTAAGTAAAGTAACAAAGTCCATTTCATGAAGTACTTTACACCACTGTTGAAAAGCTGTTTGAAAATATGAATAAGACTTGTGGAGGTCCCCTCCCAGTTTCTGATGCTTCCAGTTCAGATGCTTCCTGTGAATCTTTTTTAATCATTAGTTTAGCTGTTCAGTAGGATTTGTTAATTGTCACAGAATCAGGAACTGATGGAAACAAAAACACTGGATTTCCGAGAAGAAAAAAACAGTATCATTAGTCCTTAATCCCATTTAATACACAGCAGAACAGATCGAGTGACATGAGAAACTTGAAAAGAAGAAGGAAGGATTGCTGAGCCAGCCTAAACACAACACGCCACAGGAGGATTGACCAAATGATTGCTGATTGTGAAAATAACAAACGGGGAAAGGGAAATTTGCAGCAAAAACCATTCTTGAGAATGGATGACATCAGGGGATCGAAGGACAGCATGTCTGCAAGGGGCCTGACTCCCAAAAAGAATAGATGTGAGACATCTATTTTCCGTTTTCAAAAACCTAAATCTGTCAGTGTTACGAGTAGAGTTCAAAAACCCAGACTCAGAGAAGGCTTGGACACAGAGGGGTAAGTTTGGAGCATGTTTTAATCATAGGACCACAAGCTCACCTAAGCACACAAAACGCTCCAACACAAGGAACAGAAACACACTGGCTTAAATAGACAAACACACAATCAACTAAACAGGATGCAGCTGTGAACACCTCCAGCAGGAGACACAGGTGAGAGGGAGGAGAAAAGGAACACAGACCTGCACAGAACAAGCAGTGAAAACAAAACTAGAATAACATGCAGAACGTATCAGTCAGTGTTTTCAGGCTACAGCAATAAATCCACTGACAGCTGATTGCAGTAATTTGCTTTATTTTATCACATACACACTGCATGATGCAGAGAGCTGCAGCTCTTCTCCAAACCAGAAAAGCTACTGTTTTTGTTGCTCCTGAAACACCTGAGGGTCACAGGTCCCTCTGGTTCAAATCCCAGCTGGGTCTTTCCTTTGTGGAGTTTGCATGTTCTCAAAATATGTGTGGGTAGTCTTCCTCCCTCCGTCCAAAAACATGCTTCATGGGTTAATTTGTTAGTCTAAATTGTCCCTTAGATAAAGAATGTTTTATGAGAAGAACCTTTGCATTTACTCAGATTCAACAAAGCTCTTGAATTAGACGCAGGGTTGTCTCTGCAGTGAGCTAACACCTAAACACAATGAATGTCACAAAACATTGTAAATGACAGAACGTGGACATTTTACTGCTGATGTTGAGGTTTTTGGGTTTCTCCCAATCTTTGTTAGAGTTAAAATGTCATCATCAGGTCATTTCTGCAATCAGACTCAAATGTGTGTGTCTGAGAAAACAGACATCGAGCTGAATTTAGGAGAATGAAATTGTTTAGCGTTTGAAACTTTTTTCTCTTTATCCATATAGTTTTTAGTGTTTGACATTTGCAAATACATTTTATTTAATACATTAATACATTTTACTTTTTTACATTCTCTAAACATCTTCTGGAGCCAAAGACAACAGAAGTTTTTTGCTTGTGCTTTTGGTTTGATGTCATGGGCTCCAGTATATTCCATTTATGCCCCTATCCACTGTTTTCATGCAGGGCCTCGCCTTTGGGATGAAACTAATACATTGCATGTTGCCCAATGAGGTCATTGCATGCATGTTTGACAGACAGGAAGAGATACTTAAAGTGTCATTAGCAGAACTTAACAGCATGTTTGGAGTCCACATTTTGTAGTTGTGAAAATACACACTGAGCTCCACTGAGCACAAACAGCTTCTGAAACATTGGCCGGAAATTTCAGAGTGCTTCTGATATGAAGCAAGATGAGGCACGCTGGTTTTACTGTGCATGAAATCCATACAGAGGCAGTGTTCATTTCAGAAACTGACAACCTGAAGTGACAACAGGAAACATCTTCAGCGTAAAGAAAGATGGTCAAGACACCCAAAAGTCCCCCCAATGAATAGCAAAATGAGGGAAGTACATTAGGCATGGACTGAACTGTCAGTCTTTACTGTGGTGCAGTGAACTTTTCTGAACTTACAAACAGTTGTGAAGCTCTAAATTTATTAGAACATTGTCCTTATCCTTTCTGAAGGTACATTTTTGTCCATTTACATAGCTGAGTTATGAATATGTAGCTGGTACTGATACAATCTGTTTACTTTCTGTGAAGCAGACTGTGACATGAACCTTTCACATAACTCCACTTCCATAACATCCTTAGTTAAATATAAGGATATTTGGTTTCAAACAAGGAGCTTTTTGAAAAGTCATAGTGGTTTTGTGTCCTCAGACAGGATTTGCAGAAGTGTAACCACATCTACTACAGCCCATTCTAGGAAGCTGTCATGGCGCCAAGCCAAAGGGAAGCAAAAACTTTCCTGAAGATTTACAAGATGTTTTGCGGTTAGTGCTTTTGCTGACTAATCATGTGTGAGTGTATGTGTGTGCAGCTGAAGTGTCTGCCTGGCAGGCAGGCTTCAGTGTTTCATGATTAGATTATTTTAGCAGCATGTTGCCAGGAATGGTCCCTCTGTGTAATTCAGCTTTCTGTTTTTGAGTCACAGCCCCACTGGCCCAAAGAGATGTGTGTTCAACTGAAAACAACAGTGTGTGGAATTTCAAATACGTGTGTGTACATGCCTGTTTATATTGTGAGAGTAGATTAGAGGTTTTGGGGATGAGTGGGAGCTTTTATTAGAAGAAAAATGACTGAACTGGTATACATTAAGTGAGTGATTAGTCACGTCAGCCCCCTCTTCCCTTCACCCTGTCAAAGTTCAAGTCTCATTTCTTGTCACGCACCTAAGTGTGTGAAATGTGTTGTCGGCATTTGACCCATCCTTTGGGTCATTTCATCCAGGGTTTTTCAGAAACAGAAGAGGTCATTTACATCATTTATTCCACCTTCTAACCATGTGACACAGGCTTCCTCTAAGGTTTTGATAGGGTGCTTTTCCTTGATCCCAGTTCTAATTGTTTATTTTTTTACAATGAGGAGGACCCCAACAGGCCAGCTCTCTCTATGAGGGGAGCTCTGAAATCTCTACCCCAAACTGAGCCCAAACAAATCCAGATGTTTAAATGTCTTCTGAAAGAAAAGTTTCTGTGTTGTCCCAACTCCTTTCTAGGGTGTAAAATAGAGTAAAAAAATGTATCAGCCTGGTCTGACTGTCTTGATATTTTTCTTTTTTTAGGTTTTGTGTTTGAGCGCATCATGTTAAGCTAATAAATGTTGTACAAACTTACGTTGAACAGGTGATGCTGTCACACGGTGCCCTCCACTGAAGTACACTCTACTTGTTAGCAAAGCATTAAGCACAACTGGCCCGACGGCTAGAGACAGGCCGCCCTTTGTGACACGAGCAGCTGTGGTGCAGAAGTATCTCTGATTGGAAGATTGCAGGGATCGAAGTATCATTGGGCAAGATACAAACCTAACATTGCTCCTGGTGGTTATAGGTTGGCACTAAAGTAAAGCTGCATTCACACCGGACGCAATTCGCGCATCATATTTGCGTCGGCCGCCCCTCTTTGTCCGCGTGTCAGATTTACTGCTCGACGCCAGCCCTAAATGTCCTTGATGGCTTGACGCAACATATAAACTCAGCGCTTCTGCCAAGCAAATTGCGTCCGGTGTGAATGCAACATCAGGCATTGAACCATCAGTCACATCATGAATGTGTGCATGGGTAAATGGGACTGTGACTGCGAATCGCCTTGGGCCAGGAGCAAGGTGGAAAAAGACGGCCGCCATTTACCAATTTAAGGAAAAAGTTCACTTTAAAGCCCCTTCAAGTGTGACATACCTGGGTGTGAGAAGCTTGTTCTCCACATTTGACCCATCCCCAGGGGAAATGTGGTCACGGCCTGGTCGCAGTTACCTTTATGTGTCCTACAGATGTCTGCTTGTTACATTTAACACTTTAAGGCTTTGAAAAACAGAATTTAAAGCCTAGTTTCCTAGCAGTAGAGCAATAGAAATGTGCACTCATGTTAGTGGTAACTACGTGTTTCCTTGTGATCAGTGTGAGGTCATGCTGTCTCTCTGACTATCGTCATTCTCTTCGGGTGAGGCTGATGCTCTGCTGTGGTTATCAGCATTACCTTCATTAGCACAGCCGTGCACTCTGGGACTCCTGCCCACACCCCTCGGGATTTCCTTTCTGTATGTCCTCTACCTGACCAAGGGCCGTCGTAGTGCACAGCTTGTGTCAGTGATGAGACGAGCTGTGCACTGCTCTACCTTCAGCTTGGCATTTATGCATGAATAAAGATGAACAGTCATGAAGAGCCACACAGCAGAATAAACAGTCACCGCTGTTCTTTTTGTGATTCTGCTACTTTTTTAAAATGGCAAATATAAAGTAAAACTGAAAAAATTTTAATGAGAGGAAATAGAAACAGGTTTGAGGTTTGTTCCAGTCCTCTCTCCATCCTAACAAAACTACAAAAATTTAATTAGACTTCATTTAACTTCAAACAAAGATGATGTCAAGAAGTTCCTAATGAGAAATTTTGACTGAAATCTTTCTGAGTTTCCTTTGATGATTTTAAATCTCTTCTTACATTTTCTTTAAATCAGACTGCAACCTTGTATTTTTTTAATATTAACTTCATCAGAGCAAGATTTACTTGAGTGTCTTAAAATTGTCTGACTAATTATTGATTTTTTTTCTACCTGTTTAAATTTACATTTCTCTTCCTTCAACTTCTTGACAAATATTTCTCTGACTGATTCAGTTCAGCCATGCTTTAAAGATCTCGTGTTTGGCTTGTTGGCCCTTAGAGTGCAAGCTTTCATTCTGCTTTCCCAAATGTAGAATACCAAACTGCAGGACAGTGGGAGAATTATGCTGGTAAAGCTGCAGCCATGTGGGGGACCTTCCAGCTGTGTGGTCTGTGTGGTCTTTTGACTTGGGTTTGGGTTTCTTCCTGTTTAAAACCAGTTCATGTTCTCCAGTCCCCTTCAGTTTGCTGGATGTTTGCTCCTGAGTCAGACTGTAGTTTTAAAAATGGTATAATACTGAATAGACATGTTGTTAAACTAAAACTGAACTGTATCAGGCCTTAATTCAACTTTAGTTCAATAGAGTGAATTCAACTACAACTCAAACTAAGTCAAATCAAACGAGTCTCTTTGTCAGCTTAGTGTTCTGCAATGACATTTATTGTGTGTTGACTTGGTCTAGTTTGTGTAAATGAAATAGAAATAACCTTTTTACCTTCTCCCCACCTCTCCAATAGCCTGTCTTGCATACAGACCGTTAACTGGTCCAGTGTGTCTCAGCTGAAGGTGTGACGATACAGCCTGCAGCAGGTGGTACAGGATGTGGTGTCACAGCATGACTAATAGCCCTTTGCTAAGTGGTGTGAACATCCTGTGCATCTGTTTTTTAAATTTGACTCCTACATTCACCTTCCAACTATCCCTCTTTTTACCTTACCATCCTTTCCTTCAATGCCTACCATCATGCATGTGATCAGTGAGAACAACACGGTTTAAACAGAATAAAAAAAAAAAACTAGGACAAGTTTGGTGGAGGTGTTTACTGTGACTCATCGAATCTGTAAATAGGGACCAAAAAAAATCATACAAAAACTTCGTCATCATGTAACATCGTGCCACCATCTCTCCATGCAGAGTCAGAGGTGTGGATGGACCGATTGGTGGACAGATGGAGGGCAGGGGGGTGGCATCATGGCGAGCTCTCGCTGCCAGTGGTATCACTTCCTGGGAGAAAATAGTGCAGGAAGCTGGAGTGAGATCCAGCAACAAGAGCTGGCTTTGCCTCTGCAAGGAAGTGTTTTTCCATCCCAACGGTGAACAACGGTGAGGCTGCCTTACTGTCTAACTGTTACACTCAGGATATATGTAAGCGTTCTGTTTGCTTCTTCTTAAATTGTACATATGTAAATGTTTTTGGGAACAGAGCTGACTTGCAATACTAATATGGTTTCTGAGCTGAAGGTGGTTTAAAAGTTAATGCTATAACAGACAAGATAAAGAATGATGATGGGCGAATTTATGACAGGATGACCCTCCTCCAAGAGAAATGCTATTTTCACCTATCTGAAGCAGGATTCAGGTTTGTCATTGGACCGCAGAAGTCAGGCAGAGTTTTATCAAAAATTTGATCAATACCTCTTTTTTGAAACTTGCACACAATTACAAACACGCAGACCTAACCCTAACATATACAGATGTACAACAGTCAGAAAAAAATACGACTATTAAAGCTTTTCTCTCCTAACACTGACTTGCATGTAAACGGGGGCCTAGTTGCTGTTTGTTGTATGTATGAATCACTTCAAGTCATTGCTAGAAGTCACACTGTGCATATTGGAGAAATACAGCAGCTCTAAGGTCTCTATTCCACAGAACAAAACCCCCACCATCTATTCCCAAATTTTGTAAAAACCCAGCAGTAAAAACGGTTGTAGTTAATTAAATGACCACTGGAGGCTGGAGCAAATAGGAACAATTTGCAATAACTCCCAAATGAAAGAGTACGATTTTTTTGGCCAAACAAACACACCAATTTTAAATGCAACTTTTAAAAAATTTGCCTTTGTTTTTGTTCATTTTTGTTTTTTAACTTGTCCCGTATGGAGCACAGACAGCGCAAGCCCCAGCCCAGACAGAGAAGTGGCCCCACTGCAACCAGGATCCAGCACAAGATCCCACCCACCCAGGAGTTCTGTCAAAATGTAAGTGATGACAAAAAGACACTTACCTGCATCATATGCATACACGCTCAGATCAAAGGGAACACACTAGTCTTCTTAGTTTATAAATTCTGACAAGGATTTGGACCTTCATTTTTATCAGATTTACTTTTAGTTTGTGACCCTCCCAGAGCCCTCAGGTCCTCAGCTGCAGGTCTGCTGATGGTCTCAAAAGTCAGAACCAAAACCCACGGCAAGGCCACATTGCAGTACTATGGACCTGGCCTGTGGAACAGCCAGCCTAACAAGGTGAGGGCTTTAACCACTGTGGAGGTTTTTGAGAAAAACTTAAAACTCATCTTTTTAGTAGCTTTTACATAGTTTTTACATGTCCACATGTTTTACATTGATTTTATAATTTCATTTCATTGCACTTTTGGGATGTCTATGTGTGTTGGGTTTTTGTTTTTATTATTTATTTATTTGATAGAATTTTGATAGATATTTGATTGCTATTTGAACTATTTTTTTCATCTTACTGATGTTTGTTTTATTGTGGAAAGCACTTTGAGATGCTTTTTAGTAGGAAAAGTTCTATATAAATGAAGTTTAATTTAAACTTGTTTTGTATCTTGCTGTGGTGAGTTCTGCTCTAAGTTCTCCGGTTCATGTAAAACCAGGACTAAACTGACATGAAACTGGCAGAGAGCATGCTGTGCTCTGCTGCTGGGAGGGCCTTGACCTTTTTACGTCCTGCATCAGAACTGCATCCCTCTGAGAATGCTGTGCCATCTCTATGGTAACAGTAGTTTCATGTGAGACATTATATTACCCTCTTGTGCATGTAATGAGTGGATTCATGAAGTGAGTCCAGTTAAATGTACTCAGCAGTTATGAGACCAGTCAGAGTTCAGCAGACAGAAGAGTCATGAAACCTCCACAATAAATGGTTCCATCCTGGATGTGACTTTAGCCTCCTTGCATCTGACTGACGCCCACCTTTCAATGTCATTAAGAGGAACAGAGATGCTTGTATTTGATTACTTTGTAGCTTGGTTGCCATGGGAACATACACAGTTACATAAGACCTCTGTGCCTGTTCCCACAAATGCTGGTGTACAGCGGTCTTTGTGCTGTGACACCAGATACTACACACACGCACACACAGCTAATGCAAGTACACACACAAACAGAAATCTGTACTGTCATAATTTGTTCCTTCTTCAGGTGTCTGTTTTCATCATGATGCCACCTTTTCATCCAGTGAATGCATTTTAAGGAGAATTTGGTCTGGCTGTTGCAACAGTTTATGTAACTGCGGGATTAATTGTTTGGTGTGAAATTAGCTGAGGAGGTTAAACAGAACAAAGAAGTTTTAGAAACCTAATCAAAAACCTCCTCCAACAATCGTGTTTTTTGGTGTTTTTTACATCATATATGTCCTCCATGAAGAAAAAAAAGACAGCATTTCTGAATATCTGTAGTTTTTTGTTCAAATTGGGATGAATCAGGAGCAGAAAAAAGGTGGGTGGAGTGCTCATTCCCCAAGTGGAGGAGTTTAATTATCTTGGGGTCTTGTTCACGAGTGAGGGAAGATTGGAGCGTGAGATCGACAGGCGGATTGGTGCTGCGTCCACTGTCATGCGGTCGCTGTACCGGTCCGTCGTGGTGAAGAGAGAGCTAAGCCAGAAAGCAAGGCTCTTCCGGAGAGAGCTCGGAGTAGAGCCACTGTTCCTCCACATTGAGAGGAGCCAGTTGAGGTGGCTTGGGCATCTGGTTCGGATGCCCCCTGGACGCCTCCCTGGGGAGGTGTTCCAGGCATGTCCCACTGGAAGGAGGCCCCGGGGAAGACCCAGGACACGCTGGAGAGACTATGTCTCTCTGCTGGCCTTGGAACGCCTCGGTGTCCCCCCAGAGGAGCTGGAGGAAGTGGCCGGGGAGCGGGAAGTTTGGGCATTTTTACTTAGACTGCTGCCCCCGTGACCCGGTCCCGGATGAGCGGAAGAAAATGGATGGATGGACATTTTAAATCATAATGATAACAGAAAAGTTTCAAATGACCCACTTCAAAAGTTTACATACTCCAGTTCTTAATATCTTGTATTGGCTCCTTTTGTATGTATAGCAGCTTGAAGTTTCTTGTGGTCGTTGTGAATGAGGTTCTTTATTTTCTCTAATGGTAAAACAGTCCATTCTTCTTGGCAGAAAATCTCAAGTTCTTTTAAATTTTTGGGCTGTCTTGCTTGAACTTCCCGTTTGAGATCTCCTCAGAGTGGCTCAATAATACTGAGGTCAGGAGACTGAGATGACCACTCCAGAACCTTTACCTTATTCTGTTGGACAGGTGGACTTGGCCTTAGATTGTTGTCTTGTTAAAATGTCCAAGTGCATCCCATGTGTAACCTCCAAGCTGAAGAGTGACAGGTTTCCTCCAGTATCTTCTGATAACGTGCTGCATTCATCTTGTCATCAATTTGGACCAAGTGTCTTGTGTCTTTGTAGATCACGCATCCCCAAACCATCAGCCATCCGCCTCTTTGTTTCACAGTATATATACGGTATATCATAGTGTTTTTTGTTGACTCCTCTCCAAATGTAGCGTTTATTGTTGTGGCCAAAAAGTTAAAACATCCACACCACAGTTTTTCAGAGTCCTGGATCCGAGCTGAAGTAATTTGTGAGTTTTTTCTAACGAAGGCTCCGGAAACGTCAAGACCTTTTGTGCACACAGATTGATCACTGATCATTGATTTAACCCTTGTGTGGTGTTCGTATTTCTGCTGTATGTATTATATATGTGTAGGGTGGGTGTACAGTATGCGGTCAGTGAAAATGTGTTTTGATTTATGTTCTTCACAGAAAATGAGCCAAAGCTAATGAATTTCAGGTTGTAAAAAAAATTAATTGTTTCATTTTTCTACGGATAAAAAAACTGAAAACGGGTCCCACAGACCCGAACACCATACAAGGGTTAAAAGGGTAAACAGAATTGTTTACAATAAATAGTTTTCTGAACTTTGTAAAGCTTTTATGAATAGTGACCTCTACCATATTAATATTTTTAAATATTGGCATCAGTGTCACATGCACAATCTCCACCTGCAGGACAGATCCAGTCATCTAGTGGCCATCTAGTCATCACAGCTACATGTACTGCAATGATAAAAGGTGAGCACTGCTGTATGTTCATGCATTAATGCATCCATGTGTTTAATTGCAGGGGCTGTTGTCATGTGCTTTTTTTTCTTCCTTCCTGCAGCACCAACAACAGCAAGGCAAAGACTGCGAGGGACAACGTCTGGAACTCCGTGAGTGTTTATCATTTATACTGAGTGATTGTGGCATCTGAACTGACGTTATTGGTTCACAGCTGCTGCAGTGCACGTCTGCAAACACGTGCACCACTATCATGTGCTGTAAGTCCCCATGTCTTCTGTCTGTTTGAATTTACCTTTTCTCTGAAGCTTAAGTAGTGTGTTACCAGGGGCGGAGCTAGAACATTTCATATGGAGGGCAGTAGGGGGCAGAAGACTTTGGAAGGGTGGCAAAACACCAGAATGTCAGGACTTTACAAATGAAAGATCAAAATATGTATTTCTAAAAGCTTTATTATCATTGCTGTTTTAATTTATTTTGAGCATATTGTTTTGCAATTTTTGCAATGCCTAAAAAAACTTGTAATGAATTTGTCTTAATCTTTGTCAATAATTATGCTAATTTTTACTCAAAAATGCGGCGGGGACTCTTTTACTGGAGGAGCTGTTCTTTTGTAGAAAAAAAAAGACGTAGCAGAAATAATGTGATGACGACAGATCATGGTTTTGAAAAACATGGTAAACTTTTATCTTTGAAACAAGTTGCATTTTGTCACTTGACAACAATTTTTTAAACTTCACAAACTAGAGCTTAAAATCAATGTAGGACCTGAAATATTGTGTTGTTTTCACCAAAAAATGTGTCCTGCACTTTTAATCGGTTTATTTTTCAGTTTAACAGTCAAAATATTTTTCTTTGTAACATTGAATGGTGTATACTTACACACTGTTATATACTGTTCTACCTTCCTTGAAGGCCCAAAGTGCTTTACAGTCACATTCACACAGTGATGGCAGCTCCGCCGCTGAACCAGTTGGTGCCAACTTTCCATCAGAGGCAATGTGGGGTTCAGTGTTTTGGCTGAAGACACTTTGGCAAAGGGTGGGCAAGGCGGGAATTGAACCTGCAATCTTCTGATCAGAAGACAACCACCCTTCACCATTGCCACTGTAGAATTATTGAAATGTGCCTTGTAATATGTGTGGCAAGTAAAGACACATTAACTAAGACATTAAAAAATAGTTTCAGAAGTCTAGTATTGGACCAAAAAGGATTTAGGACAGATTTCTAAATGCTCTGTTTTTAAGTTTATAGTGTACAGTTGCAAAAACCACATAAATAAAAGGTGGAAGTACCATTGTGTGGAGGAGGATGACTTAAAATAAGTTACATGGGCTAAAAATCCAGCTGACTTTGCTGTGTTTATTCTTCACATATGCTGTTTCTGAGTGAGTGAAGGAATTGGGTTGAAACCATTTTTATGAGAATGTCACACCCTGCTGGTCACCTTTAGAAATGCTCTCTGAAATGGACTCATTTCACCTCTGAAAGGGTACATCTTTTTTTGTCCTCAGAATGAACAAACACCTTCAGGAGCCAAAATACTGTAAACTTGTCTCTGAATTAATGATGAAAGCAGACACCTACAGAACACAGCAGAACAGGTGTTTGGACTCAAAGAACATTAACCCAAGACAGTTCTCACAAGGCCGAGGGAACTTTTTTTTCTTTCAGTTCTAGCCAGACAATGGAAATAAACAGCAACAAAGCTTTAAAAGACATCAAATCAAAGTTCTTGAGTGATGTTATCAGTCATCAAAGGGAGCTCACTCTTTCATGGTCAAGTGCTGTGTCCTGAAGTTCAGGAACTCTGCTTTTAATTAGAACTGTTTGAATGACTGATACATTTTGGTCACATTTTTGTCTTACTGGGGTTTTGCTGCTGGTGAAGACTTTTTTCATATATATTTTTTTAATGTTCTCCTTCAGTGAAAGATCTGGAATGCATGGTGTTCCCATATCATAATGTAGCCCCTTCATTTGTCGTCCAGTTTTAATTCTGACAGCCCTGCCCCCAGTTACAGCTTATCAGAAGTCTAATAATCTCGTCTAGTGTGTCGCTACATGTTCTCTTAGCTCAATCTTTTTAAAACTTTATGCTTTTTCAGTCATTTCTGCTTTTTATGCCAAGTATTGTCAGAGAAAAGCTAATTTAAAATACAAATATCTCAGATCGTTATTTCCCATATTCTGTATAGGCTTGTGTGAGCTGCAAGCTCTTGTGTTATGTTGGTTGTCTTAGCAGAGATTCACCCCAATGACACGAGCAAGGATGGCTCCTGTGTTCACTGGTGGTCTTGAATGCACCTCTTCCCTCGTGTGATGAAGCTCCAGCACACCTGTTATCCTCCGTTTAACTGCAGCTCAGCTGTTTTCACTTGGATTGAAGCTGTTTTTCGCTGCATCAGCAGGAGCTGGTAACAGTAAAGCAATGCTCTTCTCACTTTATATGTGCATTAGGTGTCTGAGAGGACACCTAATACTCTGGGATAGAAGCTACAGGTAAAACTAGAGTGACCTTTAATATAACAATTAAGCTAATAATGCTTGGCAAACCTAGATAGGTAAGTTAGAATGTTCATTTGCGTGATGAATTGTATTTTTTTTCCCTTTTTTTTTATTTTTATTTAAGCCCTAAAAGTAAACATTTTCTAGAAAATAATGCTTTGCTGCATATCTTCTCTCTGTTTAGTCACCACAGTTGACTAAATGTTTCACAAAACGGCTTTGTCAAATCCACAGCCCGTTCATGGGTCAGTCGAGCTTCTCTCAATGCTGCAGCTTGTCTTCCCTAAGAAGCTGGTTTCACATGGTGGTTTAGATGTGTCTTTCTGTTGTCTAGCACCATTTGAAATCAGTGTTTTTGGGGACAGCAGTACGGCTCTAATACAAGAGAGCTTCATGACAACAAGCACACGACAGGTATTATGTTTCCACTCAAAGATGACTGATTTCCTCTGGGGCTTAGAGTCATCTGCGGCCTTCTAGCACCATTTGAAATCGGTTATGACACTGTGGGTCTCTGCATCACTGAGATCTCCAATGCTTGAGCTTCTAGAAAGTGGTGGTGGCTTTACTTGACTTGTTTGAATTCTAAGCTACTGTTTATTTAGTTCTAATTTAACAGCTACCATGCCTCAGAAAGTCCCAGTGTTCAGGAACCACTTGGAGTGAAGTAAAAAAATCCCCCCCCCAAATTCTTGTGATTTCAAATTGGGACCATGTCAAATTGGTGAACTTTTACATTTGAGGCCAATAAGCTTTGAGCTTAAACTTTGAGAATTGTTGGTGGTAGGTTTTTGTCTGTCTTGCTGTAATTCTTTTTTTTTTTTTTTTTTTTTTTTGTTTTTTTGTTTTTTTGGCTTAATTTTCAAAAATGTTTCATTCATCATTAATTCGGTGACTATGAATCTTTGCAGATAAAACAGCATCAGGTCATGTCTGCATGTTCCTTTTCTTGCCAGTGAAATTCCTCCCATCAAATATTCTATGTGGATATTTCTCACGTAGTGCGGAATCAAATGCCTTCACATCACACTCTTTTGAACGGACCATTACTGGTACCACACCAGTGTATAAAGTGTATCATCTTCACTCTGACTGGACCGTTTCCAAATGTTCGCCTTGTTCAAAAACACTTTAGCTGCCAAGTCTATTAATTCAGGAAAATGCAAAGGAACAATAGGAGGTCATGGTGCGACACACAGGAACCTGTAGATGAACGGAAGAAACAAAGCTATGTGAGGTTGGAGTTCAGAGTTCATGGTGAGGTTTGTCCTTTGGAGTAGCTGGTTCTGAAGCGGTGAGTGAATTCATCTTTGGTTCTGTTCAGTTTCACATCTTTTATCAGTGTTTGACTTGAATAACAATTTATTTATTTTTGACAAGCGGCAGTGGCAATTTCCAAGTTACTGGTTAACACCCATTGATTAAAAGTATTGATTGGGCCACATGAGGGCGACAGTACGGTTTTACACGTCAAAACGACCTCCCCACTACCACTCTCTTTGCCTTCAAGAGTTTTTATGCAATCATAGCTGGGTCACTCTGCCAAGAGTGAAATTTGCTGGTTGAAAATCTCAAAAGTATCTTTAAATATAGGATATGTTTATATGATTTAAGTACTGGTGAATATCAGCCTAATGTATTTAGTCATAACTTTTGAAGTTTTATTTGTATTTATTCCTCAGCTGTTACCATTGACTGTACATGAGAACTGGACTGGATAAACCTTGTTATCCAAATGGGAAGTGCCTGCTTGCTCCAAGAAGCCAAAGTCATTTTATCTGTCAGAATAACCCATTAATGCACTGCCTGCCGCCCCCCCCCC